>JAEAOA010000858.1:1737500-2210000 GCA_016746295.1 Potamilus streckersoni | reverse complement strand
CAGGAATATCACTTTCCAGTCTGTCTGGTGTATGCTTATATTTCTCTATATACCTTGACTTCTTTCGTAGAAATCCTGAATGACATGGAAGATAGATTAGATTTAATCATTGGTTCGTCATTCGAGTGTGTCTGCTACACACGAGTGCATATAACATCGATTAAGTAGCATTATATTCTGATGATATATGCTAGGTCGTGATAGAATATGGGTTGGAGTTTGTAGGCAAGACGACGGGTGCCGTTTACCGGCGGACCTGGGTTTGAATCTCCGTACAGTAGCAATTAAAAAGTCTCTAACCTGTGGGATAATATTTTTTTTTATTAAAGGTAAAAGACAATTATGTTTTTGCACTGAGAAGCAGAACGTTAATGTCTACAGTGAACCATATGGTAGGACTTATATTTTACTTTTCCTTACCAGTATGGTGGACGGTTGAAAGTTGTTGTATGAAGGTTCAGCTGTTTGAACTGAATTCACACACAGGGTACGCACATTCATGTTAATTTTCTTGCGATATTTTTCATGGAATTGCCGATATAAAAAATTGAATTTTGCATGCCCCCGGAAAACATATAACTGGTGCGAGTTCTATATTTTCAATTATTACGAAGTTATCAGTGGCCGAGTGGTTTAAAGCGCTGTCCGTTAGGGATCACTGTCATCTCACCTCTGTCTGCTTGGGTTCGAGTCTAGGATTCGGTGAATGTAGATATGTGAGAAAGCTTGCCAGTAGCTTCTCGTGGGTCGGTGGTTCTTTCCGGTGATTTCCCGGTTTCTTCCTCTACCATTAATACTGGCCGCCATGAATAGCCTATCGTGTGCTGAAAAATGGCGTTAAGCCCAACAACAACAACAACGGTATCATTTTAGTAGCAATGTAACCATATTAGTAGTATGCGATGGCTTTTCTGACATATTTGCTACAATTCACCACAGTTTACCACATGATGATCTATTGTGCTCTGAATGCTACCAGTGATGGCTGTCTGCCTATTTTGCCTTCTTCTTTGATCCCAATCAAAGAAAACTTGTTATCCTACTGTTGCTCAGATACTTCGCCATCATTTGTTTGTATTAATTATGAAGGTCGTTTTATTTCAACATTGCCTGCATTATCAGTGCAACGTTATCGGCAAAATTAGCCGGCCCAAATAATTAGTGTTCTCTGTGCGGTCTCTCCAAATTTACGCTGAATCTATTTACTCACACACTTGTGGCCGAACCACAAGCCGATTATGATCTAAGTAGCTACAAATAAAACAATTCCAAACGAACAACATTTGCAAATTGTCGACTGTTGCTAGTACACATAGCTCGGTTCCAGCGTCATATGATGCGTTTTTGATTGACCTGATCGACACCGAGCCTCTCATTGTATAGACGGCTTTCCGATGTACTTGATGAGATGCTATCATTTCTATTTGAGTGATCACGATGTTTGCTGCAGCCGTGTTGGATTGGTGAGGAGATGAAACATGTCCGTTCCCCATTTTTTTAAGTCCTCTGTGGCATCTGAGAGGACGGCTAGGTTCTTTGGAAACTGAGCTAATGACTTAATGCTATGAGACAGTGTTGGTTGCAGAATGCGTCAGATCTCTTAGAGAACCAAATAAAGTCCATAGGTATGATTATGTTTCCCTTACAACCAATGCCAACCGCTCCGGTGTCCTAGTGGTAAGAGCGTCGGATGTGGGAGGTCGTGGGTTCGACCTCCGATCGAGTCATACCAAAGACTTACAAAAATGGTTCTAACAGATGCCTCGCTCGGTGCTCAACATTAAGAGATTAATGTTAGGACTGGTCAGTATGGTTTCAGGATAATGTGACTGGGAGGGACATCATGCTACATGTCTGCTGCATGATGCCCCATTGCTAGACATCATTATAAACTGGCACTCTGCAGACATCATGGCGATATTACTAAACAATGTTAAAGCTACGTTAAAAATTATAATAACATCATATAATCACATGATAACCAATGTCAGTGTTTTCAAAAGTGAATACGTTTTATGGACTTATAGTGGCCAATCAATGATTGTTTCGACTGAATGGAGCTGCTATTATGAAACTCAGTGAGCCGTCCAATCAACGCACTCGATAAATAATCAGCATGTATGGTAGATCCTAGCAGGTATAGTTTTGATCTCAACTGACGAATACTTCCCGATGGTGGCGTCGTACGTGACCAGTGTCCCACAAATCAGCCTCCTCAACATGCACATTTTCAATCAGTTATTATGCAAATTTTATTTACGCTTAGCTGGGTCGAATGCTCCCACCAGATCATATCCAAACCGCGAAATGTAAAGTTATAGATTTTGAAGTATCGTATGTTTCTAGTGAGCACTCCATTTATTGTTTTGGTTCAAGATAATACAATTTGAATGAGGATATTCGCTATGTAATTTCGACGAACATACAATAACTACAACAACTCGGTGTAAATACTCGTACAATAATGCAAGGACGGCAGTGATCAGTCATACGACAACGGGACATACCTACGTTTACAGCAATATCTGCGTCTATATATAACACTGGAGACACAAGTGTGAAGGTCTGGACGTCAAAGCACAAGCGATGTGATTCTCGGCCACTATAGTCAGCACTAGTCATTTACTTCTTGAGCTATATTAGTTGAAAACAAAATCCTGAAAGTAGTTAGTGGTAATTGCGATTTCGCTGGTTGAAAAACAGCGGAAAGTACTGCCCATAAGTTATAGCAATGGTGATTGCTGAAATTTGGCGAAATGTTTCGTCGATAACTTTTCTTTCAAGGTATGTAGGTCCCTCTGTCACTCCTGCCAATAAACAAGAGACCAGAGTTACATTCCAACAAAACGCATTCTGCTCTCTCACAGAAATCGTCATAATAGACAGACAATTGCTGAGGTCATAATGCAAGGTGTATATGACTACTTTCCAGCCCATTGGATCTATACTATGGTGTTCGACAAGGGTCTGTTATTGGACATGTACTTTTCATACTATACACTCAGCCACCCTCAAGTGTCATAGATCATCATCCAATGACTCAATAATTGTTTGCTAATGAGACCCAAATATCCAAATCTAGCCAACCAACTGAAGTTGAAGCTACCTTCCAAGGTCTAGAGAGTTACATTGCCGATGTGAAATCATGGATGACATATAACAAGCCGCAGATGAATGATGATAAAACTAAAGCCAGTCTGATTACAACATATTATCTTTATCATACACATCCTTTACCTCAAATAATAATTATCAGACACAACATTAAATTCACACAGTCAGCATGAAGTCTAAGTGTTACTCTCAACAGTACTCTATCATTGAGACGCATCAGCTATATTAGAAGGTATCTTTCAGTTGATGCCATTAAAAACTTGAGTGTTCCCTGGTACTTTCAAGACTGGACTATTGTAACTCAGTTATGTCTGGTTTATCTCAATATATATTCTAGAAACTTCTAAAAATTCAAAACACAGCTTCTCCGATCAACACGATCAGAGCGGGCCTTTTCCTGCTCTGTACCCTACACTGGTCATCAATTCGATCCATAATTTAACAAAAATGTGTTCTGTCCTACATTTCACTGATGGGCTCCAGTTTAACATACCTATCTCACCTCAACATGTGAACACATCAGCAAGATTCTTGCGCTTATCTTTTGCCACTCGTATTCTCATTGTTCTCACTATGAAAATGAAATTATATGGACAACGTTCTTGTTCATACAGGAACAGAGCATAGACACAAAGACAGTGATCTCATTCAAGCGCGCTCTTAAAACTCACCTATTTCAACTGTAACAACAGATTTAAAGACCTAATAATGTTTTATTACTTTAAATATCTACAGCATGTTTTTTGTTTTCTAATTTCGTGGTGTTTGTTTTTATTTTTGTAATTATATAATTATATATGTTTTAAGTGTTGTCAAATGTTGAAAAGCGCTTAGAGCTTCTAAAGATTATGCGCAAAAGAAAGTCCTCATTATTATTATTTATTATTATCATGTCAAGCAGACCAAATCTTCTTGAACATCAACTACATTTGTTTAGCAATCTACGGCGACAGGTCAGATGATGACCAGCGAGATTTTGGACTAAAAAGGATCTTCGTGCGAAAGCATGAAAGAGACATACTGAAGAAAATGTTCAGGCCATCCATATGTGTTGTGGACGTTGCTGACGTCACTATATGACTTTTTCTATGGTTACTGGTGTGGAGAGTACTGGTCATTTGTCAACAATCGTTGTGGTTCCACTTGTCATACATGTGGAGGTAGCGCTTTGAATGTTTGCCTGCTTTATACAGTAAAGAGTTTTCTTAACACGATGGAATGTGCAACTTTGACAAAATAAAGTTAAGCAAGATCGCAACCACTCCCACAAGTCTAAAGCACTATATGACAGTAACATCTTAGCAGAAACGTTTACACGTGTCCTATATGCATTCGACAAGAACGCAGATATGAAAAATAAAAGACGGTGTAATGCGCACAACGCATAAGACGAAGAGACAAACGAGACTCTTTCATCTATTATTTCGTTGTACGCGTTGCATGCTTTACACAGTAGATCGTTTAAGAGACAAAGCCTGTTAATCGCCCATGAAAAGAAAATGCTCAAAGGGGAGTTCTTATAAACTGTGAATATTCCAATTGTTTATCTTTTAAATCGTTCATAAAACAAACGGACAGCTGCAATGTTCTTAACACGCCTATGGCATGCGTGGCAACTCATCCTCTGACCTTCCTCAAACACTCACAGTGAGCGAACGGCTCATGCTATTTTATGAGATTGTACGATAAACATGGAGCAATATGGTGCTGCTTTCGCTGGTTATAATGGTTAAGACCATTTGGTGATAGTGGCATGATCCAAAACGCCTTTAAATTATTAGCATCTCTTTTATTACGGTGTGGGGTGGGTCAAGCGATGAAGTTTACATCTAATGTGTATATTAGTCTTTTCGTCGGTTGTCTGGACGAAAGTCAAGTTGATGTTCTTGAAACAATAACTGTAGTTAGCATTTAACCCTCATTTACTGGCATAACAAACAGATGATGCATAGTAACCAATCAAATTTTGCAATAAGATGCTTATTCAATCGAGGTATATCTCAAACATTGCAAGTTTAGAACAATTAAAAACTTAAAAAGACTTATAAAACACTCTCAATTAATGAACATTATACAAAAGTTTGTAAAACCTATTAATAAATCCGAAATGCATGGTATCCGTTTGCATATAAATGCGTGTAAGGTTGACTTGGCCTGAGTAACATTCGACAAATGACTTGAGCTATATTGAAAAATCTTCTAAACCTTAATAAAACATCAAATATTCATATACTAAAATTGTACTAACGTAATGTTCCATTGATAACATTTCAAAAATTCGCTATTTTTGCTATTACCTTGGGTATTTAACAAGATTTGAAAGTCATGCCGAATTTTAATTGTAGCAGAATATACCGAAAAGTGTTTTATTTTACTTTTCTCTATCCCATTCATTCAATGTGCTATTTTTTCAATAGCTACTACGACCCCTAAACCTACAACGCACACAACTATGAGTCCAACAACAACAAAACCAAGTAAAAAGCCATGGTGTATCCACCATCTCTCTCTCTCTCTCTCTCTCTCTCTCTCTCTCTCTCTCTCTCTCTCTCTCTCTCTCTCTCTCTCTCGTGAATTGTTATAAGTGTGACCATTAAGGTATTCAGATTTTGAGCTATATTGAAGAATCTTCTAAACCTTAATTAGGGCATCAGATACTCATATACTAAAATTGTATAAACGTAATGTTCCATTGATAAAATTTAAAAAGATCGCCAGTATTTTAGTATTAATTGCTTTTTTAAACTACATGACATAAAAATAAAGAGTAAATGTTACAGAAACAATGAATGTATTACATTTCTCCCGATGAAAGGCGTGCAAGTCACTAATATTTATATTGACACAGCTTCAAAAGTATTTGATATGCATGTGTCTGTCACAATCCTCCTAAGCCCATTCATCAATGTATAAAATACCTCGAAAATGTATAACACTTGTTAGAAAACTAATACACAAATCAATTATACGTAATAGTGCTTAATTTCTTGAATAGTTCTATCATTAGAAACTATGTGAATGATTTTGTTATTACCTTGGGTATTTAACTAGATTTGAAAGTCATGCCGAATTTTAATTGTTGCAGAATATACAGGAAAAAGTGTTTTATTTTACTTTATTTTATCCCATTCATTCAATGTGCTATTTTTTCATTAGCTACTACGACCCATAAACCTACAACGCACACAACTATGGGTACAACAACAACAACAAAACCAGGTAAAAAGCCATGGTGTATCCACCATCTATCTATCTCTCTCTCTCTCTCTCTCTCTCTCTCTCTCTCTCTCTCTCTCTCTCTCTCTTGTGAATTTTTATAAGTGTAACGTTTGAGTTATTTAAATTTGTTTGTAAGGCTCTGATTAATTTGTTTTTAAAGTTATCATTTGAAAATTAGGAAAGAATTGAGATTGAGTTAATAATACCGCTGATTCTTCTAGTATATTGTTATCTTATAACTTTCAGGAAAGTGCTTCAGCAAGATTTTAATTCGAGTTATATAGTGAAAAGTGAGGATATAGCTGTCTTAGTTTGACAGTCTAAATATTATTTTTTTCCTATTGGTTTGATTCTGTGAACAACCAATGCAATGTTATGCCCAGTATTTATAAATTTGTGACTCGATACATTGTATGTATCACCTGTTTCGGTTAGTCTGCCATCTTTGTCTAGTGACAAAATTAGAAATTCTTATCTAAGATCATTCTGTTACGAATGTCATATTGTTTACTATAGAAGTATACATATTTAAATTATGTCTTCAACTGTTTTCATTTTCTCAAACAAAATGGCTCTGTTCCCAAACATACTAGCATAGCTTCTAAGTATGGTGCACGATCCTTTCTTGTTTTATCACCTATATCTGCTTAGTAAGCAATTTGGTGCTATTTCATTTGAAAATTTGAAGTACCATTCCACCTGAAGGATATTCAAATTTATAAACAAACATATATACTATAAGTCTATCCGCGTGTCTTACTGGCTTGGTTCTAATGTTGGAGATCAATAAGAAAAGTCTCAGCTGTGAATAAAGATCGTGATAATGAAAGTATGTTTTAATCTGCTCGTTTATTGTGTTGTTTTTGCCGTGGTACTAAATTCACATTCATATGTATGTATGTATGTATGTATGTATGTATGTATGTATGTATGTATGTATGTATGTATGTATGTATGTATGTATGTATGTATGTATGTATGTATGTATGTATGTATGTATGTGTGTGTGTGTGTGTGTGTGTGTGTGTGTGTGTGTGTGTGTGTGTATGTATGTATGTATGTATGTATGTATGTATGTATGTATGTATGTATGTATGTATGTATGTATGTATGTATGTATGTATGTATGTATGTATGTATGTATGTATGTGTGTGTGTGTGTGTGTGTGTGTGTGTGTGTGTGTGTGTGTGTGTATGTATGTATGTATGTATGTATGTATGTATGTATGTATGTATGTATGTATGTATGTATGTATGTATGTATGTATGTATGTATGTATGTATGTATGTATGCATGCATGCATGCATGCATGCATGCATGCATGCATGTATGTATGTATGTATGTATGTATGCATGCATGCATGTATGCATGCATGCATGTATGTATGTATTGATACTGGTCGCCTGTTATCAACAGTTAAGCCATGAAATCATACACTATGACTTGTTTGTGGCAATTATATGGGAGAACTGTGGACAGAAAAGACACATGAGGGCATACGAGATATTCTGTGCTAAAACGGCATATATATATGTGTATATATATATATATATATATATATATATATATATATATATATATATATATATATATATATATATATATATATATATATATATATATATATATATATATATATGCGAACGCATTGGAAATCTTACGTTTAATATGTCACTAAACATAACAGAGTGGGAAAATAATATATAAAGGGATAGTAGAGTTTATGGGGTCAAAATGATTTTTGTGGAAAAATGAGACGGGCAGTGTGAATAGGACAACAAACACATATTCACCACAGGGGCCACCTATAAACCAAGCATTTGATTACTATCCTAAATATGTAAGGGTGTATGGGAATTTAACACAAGACAATTGTTTGCTGAATGTAGCGGTGTTAGTAGATATGTATGTCACAATAATTTCTCCTATACTTCAATAATGTTTCTACTCTTCGAAGAGCTAAATACATTTGACACTTTTCCCATGTCAAATTCAGTAACAATTACTTTGTTTTCAGTTTATGTAGAAACCTACGTAGTTTGGACCTGAAATCGAATGTTTAATTGTCCATGTAGAATGTATCTGCATGCTTCTTTGCCCTATTCACATTACTCTTTTGGTGTATCCCCATAAACCCTTTCGAACCCATTTATTTATTTATTTTTTTTATTTATTTATTTATTTATTTATTTATTTATTTATTTATTTATTTATTTATTTATTTATTTATTTATTTATTTATTTATTTATTTATTTATTATAATGTCCTCCATATAGTCGATATATTTTTCGACAATCGTTGATACAGTATCTTTCTCAATTATGTTGGTTAACTTTCCATCTTGCGGTCGAACTTTTTCAACCTATTTTTTAACATATTTTTGGCCCATTTGATTTATATGCTTATTGACCTTTCACGGACTCCCTTAATTGGTGCACTTTTTCGAACTTCAATTGCTTTAACCATTTTCAAAACTTAATCTAATTAATAATCAAATAATTTTGTTTCATCATTTTAGACACAGAAGGACATGGGCAAAATTAGTATTTGTGATTAATTGTAATAATTCTCGTCTTAACATATTATTATTATTATTATTATTATTATTATTATTATTATTATTATTATTATTATTATTATTATTATTATTATTATTATTATTATTAACAGCTTGTGGTCCTAAGGTAGCGGATATTTTATTCGTTCTTGACTCATCAGACAGCGAAGGACCGGAAAATTTTAAGAAAATCCTGGACTTTGTCTACAACTTTGCCCGTCAATTTGCCATAGGTGTTAACAACGTCCTATTTAGCCTGATAACCTATTCATCCAGTGTAAATGTCCGATTCTACTTCAATACTTACACTTCCAGAAATAATGTCCTGAATGCAATTCAAAATACCAGCTACATCGGACTGGGAACCAACACTTCCGACGCACTGCATGTAGCTCGGACAGAGATTTTCCAGACTCAGCATGGTTCACGGCCAAATGCCACAAACATTGTAATAGTAATCACCGACGGACGTTCTAGGAATCCCAACGCTACAGTAGTAGAAGCAACTCTGCTGAAGAAAACAGCAGAAGTTTTCAGCATCGGAATTGGCCCCGAAGTGGATCAACACGAACTAAGTGCCATTGCCAGCAAACCCAGCTACGTGATGCAGGTCAACAGCTTTGAGTTGCTACA
This sequence comes from Potamilus streckersoni, assembly GCA_016746295.1. Classification (NCBI taxonomy): domain Eukaryota; kingdom Metazoa; phylum Mollusca; class Bivalvia; order Unionida; family Unionidae; genus Potamilus; species Potamilus streckersoni. Next base: position 2,200,474 of record JAEAOA010000858.1, on the reverse strand, counting down.
CACGATTGAAGGCAAGATCACAGAGGCTGCATGTTCTGGACGAATATGAACAGAATTATTTCAATATCGAAACACGGTTTTGTTTCCACGCTCTTCATTATGGCTTATTTGTAACTGGAAATTAAAGAAACAAATAAAATTGAAAATTATTGGAATAACGTCATTGTTATTTAGACAACGGAAATATATATAATGCAAATGTGTGTTTTGGAGCGATATCTATAAGGAAAAAAGTAAAGCCATTTATATGAAGATAAGACTCATCGTTTGTGCACCATAACTAATGTAAATGATACAGGCAGTGATAAAAGATCCTAAAGTCTAATGCAACTGCTAAGAGCATTAATCGCACAGACTGAGCTGTTATTGAATTGAAACATAATATTAACGGAAATTCTTCTCTATCCTGAAAATATTATTACCTTTGTTATACTATTGGACAGTACCTTAAAACATTATTACATTTGCTTCCCTATTGGAACATTACATTTAAGCATTATTACCTTTATTACACTATTGGAAGAGTTCCTTAAAATATTATTACCGTTGTTACACTATTGAAAGAGTATCTTAAAACATTGTTATCGTTGTTGCACTATTGGAACAGTACCTTAAATCATTATTACCTTTGCTTCACTATTGGAACATTACATTTAAGCATTATTACCTTTGTTACACTAGTGGAAGCGTTCCTTAAAATATTATTGCCGTTGTTACACTATTGCAAGAGTATCTAAAAACATTGTTATCGTTGTTGCACTATTGGAACAGTACCTTGAAATATTATTACCCTTGTTACACTATTGGGACAGTACCTTAAACCATTACCTTTGCTACACTATTGGAAGAGTTCCTTAAAATATTAATACAGTTGTTACACTATTGAAAAAGTATCTTAAAACATTGTTATCGTTGTTGCACTATTGGAACAGTATCTTAAAACATTATTACCTTTGTTTCGCTATTGGAACAGTACATTTAAGCATTATTACCTTTGTTATACTATTGGAAGAGTTCCTTAAAATATTATTACCGTTGTTACACTATTGAAAGAGTACATTAAAACATTGTTATCGTTGTTGCACTATTGGAACAGTACCTTAAAACATTATTACCAGTGTTACACTATTGGAGCAGTACCTTATTAGCATTGAGAATGACAGTACTGGAAGAATATATAATTGACAATCATATTCAGTTTCTTCTGTCCCAAGCACAGAAACTCTCTATCTTCGATATTCAACCAATGATAGCTTCTGTAGCTCGTAGTTCTATAGTTAGCTCATATGCAGTTATTACAATGTAGTTAATGCCTTTTACACCCCATGTTGAATGATGAGCCAGAAGGTCCACTCTTCTCTACAATATTAGAAAAAGCGACCATAAATGTGTGTTATGTGTGTATGTACAGATTTGCAGAGATAAACGAAATTGGCCCAATAATCAATAGATTGCACACTGTAATTCCTCAGTAGTAATAAAAGAGATGTTATTTCCCAAATTCAAGCAAGAAATAAGAATTTCATGGCAAAAAGTCTTATAACAGCCGCATGTCTGCGTTTTGATCACTTGACTGCAAAAAGTGGAAACGAATTTCATGTCATTTTTCGATTTGCACGTATTGACAAGAACTGAAAATTTTAGTCTCTTCTAGTTTCGATGTTGTACAATGCTATTATGATAACCATTTGAAGCAAATGTAATGGTATCAGTATTTCTTTCAGTGTACATAAATGGCCGTCTAAAAGCTACCTTTATAAGACATTTATTTGATGATAAAGCCCACTAACAAGGGACATCGTACACAGCATATTTGACTACTTGATTTATAGCTTTCTTATATTGCAATAGTTCTGTATATTATTGGCCATTTCCTTATATGATAAGGTTGTGCAATGTGACTCCTTTAGATATCGGTCAAAAAGCGTGATATCGGTAACATCTTACATACCTTTACATAAATAGCAGATGTCGTTATAGCTCATTTAATTTCTAGGTCAATATTAAATAGTTTTGAACAATCGCATCTAGATGAAGTAAACTAGATGAAACACAGTAAATTTAAAGGATTCATTCCTGTAGAAACAGCCATGTAAATTTGTGCAAACACTAAGGTTTTTCTGTTTTGTTTGCTTGTATTGTCTATGAATTGTATTTGCCTTTGAAAAAGATCCATTAGGAGTCAAGAGCGTTCAATTTAGTTGATAAAGCTGTCTTCATAATAAATAAATGCTACATAAAAAACGATGAAGGATACATAAAGTAGAAAGTAGCTGTGATGATTTGTTGCTCAAAAAAGAAAATTTGGAAACATATCGGAGTTAAATAATATTTAATAAATAAATGTAAATTAACAGCGAATACTGATGTAGAAAACAAACAGCTAAGGTAATTATGCAGCTGGTGTTGTTAAGAATTCTTATGAATTTTTTAAATAAGGACAGCTGAAAAGGTTATTTCATACAGGACATTAAACAATGGTTTAAAAACATAAATGGAAGTAGTTTTAAAGATTGGTATTCTCGACCACTTTTACTGCTATGTGTTCAAGAGTGGTCTAGTGCTCTCTCCGATTTTGATTGTACTACTGTGGATTGCAGTGTTGATGGATGGGAGTTTTGGATCATCTTAACCAATGTGTTTCTCCACCATTTTGATCTGTGCAGGTTTGAGGCGTTGCAGAAAACATTGGGGGTGTGTGTGACCATTATACTTTTACAGTGTGTGATCTGGACCACTTATAGTTGCATTAGAGATGTGTTTATTGCATAGCAAAGATGTAGCTTTCGTATTATTCCTGGAGTATCTGTCGACTGGGCATAAATGATGAGTTTCGAAGTCCAGTACTAGAATTAACTGAGTGGGATGATAAGGAGAGGAAGAGTACTTTGGGGATCAATGGCCATGCAAACAAGGATTTGAGCTATGGGCCTGAGATGATCTGTTGTGAGGAAAGCGACGAAGAGCCCGAGAACAAGGAGTGGGTCAGACTTAGTTATATTCATCACCGTGCTGTCAGTGATTAAATCAGCATTATTACATACAAAATAAACTGAAGCATTTTAGTCTACCCTAGTCACAGCGATATCAGTGTTATTATTGGTTGAATAGGGCGAATCGAGATCAGTTGGTGGGTCGTGTAACATTTTAAAATTTAGGTAAGTGTTTATGCAAATCGTTGAGAAGATTGGTCTTCAAGAGTAAGCGGCGAAATGGAAGACAGTATCGGTGACACGTTTGGGTGAGGCGTCCGATAAGAAAGAGTGATTTGTTTCCTTTGGTAGTGATGACCTTTTCTACCCTGACCAGATCTTGCTTAGATTGCTTGGATATGTTCGTCTAAGGAATCTTTGAATGTATATGTGATAAGAATGTTTTAGAAGGGTATCTAAGGCAAAAACTTCTTCGGTCCAGTTTCTAGCGTGGTTTTCTTTTGATGCTTTTGACGTGGGCGCCCACTTTGAATTTAGATCTAAACTAAATAAAGCGTCTGTGGCTTGTTGCTCTTCATCTGCCGAAGAGGTTCCGTGGGTATCATTTTAATGCTGCGAAGCCAGGCGTGTTTATATTTTCCAACAATGTTTGGCAGAAAATCTAAGTATCTATTGGTGTTTTCGCTTGTGAATCTCCTCCACATGCATCTTTTGAGAGTTCAGTTAAATCGTCTGACGCCAGCCGCCTTGATAGGATTGTATATGCTGTACGAAATAATACTGTTTCGATGAAGCCATTCTGAGATAGTTAAAATAATTCGCTAGCATGATCTGTCCATGATTTATGGGATTTTTCTGCACCAGCTCTGTCATGCAGACCCATATGCTACTCAACGCTCCGCGACAGATACACATTTTTTGATTTTAAGATGAATTACCCAGGCATATTTGCTGAACACATCGATGACTGTCATAACATAGTTGAGATGATTATTGTACGCTCTGAAATATATCATGTCGACGAGATCTTCCGACAATATATCGTCTATGGTCAACGTGATGACTTACGTATGCGTTTATGCAGTTCATTTGAGAAAATTTCATTTCAGACGTCTAGAAATCAGATGACCTTTTTTTTACACTCAAGTCCAACTTCATGATGTCACGCTCCAGTACACGATCCACACCTTCTCGAAAATATTTTGGCACGTATGTTCTTGAGTTCCTCAGTGTTGTTCTAAAGGATTTCACGGTCAAGTTTATTTTTGTACTCAGATTGGTCTTGGAAGTTTCCTGATCAGCTTATAGACATCCAAGACTCCACCCAGAATTTGTCTCCTGCCACAACATTTACAGTCTCCTATGCACAGATTTATTTCTACGCCAAGGTCTTTGCAGCTCGTACGGAGATCAGTGTCTGCAATGATGCATTGTTTTACAGTCATTACATTAATTTTGATGCTACAGTTGTGATGCTTTACAGGGAACAATGAGTGATTTCTAAGAACCACACAGGGCACACCTCGATTCTATCACAAGGGGTTGACCTTTGATGACCACTTCAAAATGGTCGGTGCTCTCCGTTATGGAATTGCACTTTAAGGCACCACGAGTTTATTTTCCTATATGATCGGTGTACGTTATTTCGAAATGCTTAACAACGACATGATAACTTCAACGGGTAATTGACTTCCATGCCTACGTTGGATGTATTTGATGCAGTATCATGCATGCGTGCTATCGTGGACGTCTTCAAGTTGCAATGAGTTTGGAGATAACGTACGATTTAATCAAGGAAGTAAGCCAACGGAGTCAAAATGCTTGACGTCGCTATAACGTTGATCATTGAGGATGGCGACTCAGTGAGTGCCATGTCCATCGTGATAATTTTGCAGCTCTCTAGGGCATGATGTGTTAACGAAGGTAAACCTTAGAGACGACACCTCGGAAATGGACAGTGATTTGTCCTAGTAAGTGTTTGATGTCAATGTTGGTTGAAACCTTTATTTGTCTCATGCCTCTACGAGTAAATCCGCTACTTCAGGTGGTTCCAATACGTTGGAGTCCTTATCCGTTCCTGCGATCCCTGCTAAAAGGGGTCTGAGAAATTCTCCTTGTTTGAATAGCTGTGATGCTGCAAGTTCAGAAATATTGCTTTTTTGCAGCTGTATATTTGGTAACGGAGATGTCTAGACTCGATTTTGTCGTGTATACGCTGCTAACGTAAGACTGATCGAGACAGGTCTTGTATGCGTGGATGCCACGGCGATGCATTTTTAACTGCGGTGACAGTGTGACATCTACTGAAATGTATGACATGGTGGTATATTTTAAGTGCTGTTATTTTGGGGTTTCTTTCGGTTGGTCGGCAATTCATAAAATATTGACTGGCGTAGAGCACTGGTGATGTTACGATGGCGCAATTTTTTTCGCACACTACTTTTGGGGTAGCCCTATTGATGGCTTCCGTCCCTTCGTCAGGTCCTAACGGTGAAAGCACTGACGTAAACAGCTTGGGCAGCAAGATATTGACGAAGAGTACGATCAAGCTGGCTATGGTCGTCTTATCTCATAGTGCGCGCAGATGTCTTTTTCCGACTTACAGAAATTGTCTGGACAACATGATGGTCTATAAAACGATATTAATTTTTCCACTGCATACGTCAACCGTCATGAATCGATCCGAGGTGAGCAACGCAACACACCTAATCACCACTTGAAGCACCGGATTTCGATGTCGGCTGGGAAATCGTTGAGACTCTACGATTGTTTGGAGACATCAAGGTGGAATATGTAATACAACTTAGCGAAATTATTCATCGACTTTTGCGCGCCCGTCATCACATCTTGTTACATTTAGATGACTTAAACTAGCATCATGTACGCATGAGAAAAATATTTCGGTGATGGCTGCAAAGTTGCACTGGAGTTCTCATTCTTTATACTGCCTAGAGTTGTATCAGACGTGAAGGCGAGATAGATCAAGATGGTTAAACACGTGTTCGTTTCCAGTTTTGTCTGCGTACCGGTCTGCTCTCTGGAAGGCCATAAAAACGTGAGATAAAGACTGTTACAGCGTTTGTGACGTGACAACGAAACATATTCACAAATGTTGTCCGTATTCTCGCCGTCAATTTTAATGTCATCAAATACGATGTTTTTATGCGCCTCTGACTCCTGTTCCTCAAAGGGTTTGTTCTGCTCAGGATCTGTTATGTTGAAAAAGTCTTCTAGCTTGTCTGCAACTGTGTATTGTATTGTACTTGTCCCGATGAGGATCAAGCGTGTAAAGTTTACGTCAGCTTGTTAATCAAAAGCATGTTCATGGGGGAAATTCGCTTTTACGACGAACGGATGGACTCAAGAACTTGTAATGGCAATCCAACATCACACAATAATAAGGATGCGCTTTATTTGTTTCATTCGTCTTGGATTTATTGCTGTTCATGATATATAAAATAATCCATAGCGCTTCATAAAAGTCGTACACATCATTTGCAAGTCTCTTGGAATCGGGAAGCAGTTCCACAAAGACTCAGAAAGTGCTGAAGAAAAAATGTGAAATTTGTTTGGAATTCTATGCAGGTAACTTTCAGCATGAGCGGCCATAGCCTTGTCAATCTCGATTGCGTGATTTATCGACCTCCGGACGCCAATGCCACACGATGCTTACACCAAAGTAATCTCTTGCTGAACACATCGTTGTTGTCCGAAGGGAAAATGACGGTAAACATTTACATGGGTGGTATGTTACCGTACGTAATTCCAGTAGCTAACGGACAGGTGTAGGTGTCGTCGCAGACCATTTTTCAGTAGATCTAGAGTGGTTTCTGATGTACAAATATAATAGTATGCGGTTAATTCTGGGAAATTAGTCGTCGAGGATGTACGGTTGACTACTCCTTCTGCATCACGTGAATGAAACCCATAACGATATTCAGCCAGGTTATGATTAAATGGCATATGACCTGGCCAGTTACCGACGATACTCATGCGATTTTGTACGTGCAATTAAAATTGCACGGAAATACTAAACTGTCGCTGACCGGTGGATCCTAATATAGAACCTTGACATGTGATGTACCAGGTTTACCCACGAGAGGAATACATTTCCAGGATAGCAAGGTCAATTACAAATGACGGATTATGCGCTAAAATACACTGGATTGTCTCTACATGAACTACGATAAACTTTTCATGCACTTGACGACCATCAACATCATCAACGTCGTAAACAATATTTACGTTGATGCACGCCGTGTAAAAAAACCCTCAGCGTGTATGTCATCGCAGCCAGCTGGTTTTAAAAATCGAACTGGGTTTAGAGTCTCGGCGTCGTCGGAGTTTTAAAAATATCGCATTGAAGTTTGTGGTGCTGTGACTAGCTGCATCTAATCCAGGCTTGAATTATTATCAGCTTTTACCTTGTATGGTCTCATTCAGATCATCTTCGACTTTATCTATGTCTTGCCGATCTCGTATAGATCATATGGGACCTTATCTAGATCGTTACAATCTTGTATCACGCTAATGTATAACTATGGCGGAAATGGACCGAATCTCTTCGAACTGTCCCCGTTTACGTTCGATATTAGTTACAGGTAAGAAACCCTCATACGACAGACGATTGGTATGCACACTGACATCAATGAAGTGAGAACTAGGTTTAAGACATCGTTGAAATAGGATCAAGAATGGTGGAAATACCACGACGTAAAATTATCCCATATTTATGTGGAGCAAATGCAACTGAAACATTTCAGTATCTCAGGGCCCCGAGTGGCCGAGTGGTTGGCAACGAATGCGACTTGACATGAATAAGCCGACTCGAAAAGTCTACGATAAAAATATACGTCTCTAGCAATGGAAAGAAAGACAGAATATGTCGGGCTATAGTAACGAGGTCCACCCTAAGTTGCTCCACTAAACTATCGCGACGTTGCTTCGGAATCAAGGTCAAATGACTATAGAACTGAAGCTATCGAAAAGGAATGCCCAGGAAGGGTTGCTCGCGCGAGATAAACTTGATGATTTTTTTTTTACCAAAACGGTGTCTTCCAAATCTATAATGACTAGGATATGATCAGTCAACATTGCGGAGGGTGCATCAGTTCATATAAATCTTAACACTATCTTAATATAGGAACCTCATAGGAAACATGGCTGCAGTCACTGACCTCATGCTCAAAGAAGTGTATCCTATCAACACAGATGTTCACGGTGTCCAAGTGCACATTGTCGACGATGGTTGACACACCGAACCGTACCTAATTTGTGATCCTTGTCTTCTTGGAATATCCAAAAGATATCAAGAAAGCCATCGTGAACATGTTCAATGTCCACATCGATATCAGTGTGGTTCTCGCGCTAACCATATTGGTCAAGATAGGAATGATTTTGTATTGTTCACTGCGGCACAACAAGATAGCCCTGAACAACATCTAGAATAAGAATTTTATTTTCAAGCAATGTATCCCTTGCATGCATCGATAGGAGCTCTTTAAGTTGGTGTACAGAACTATCGATGTGTAGGTTTTTCATATTTGGAAGAAAATACAAAAAAAATATTTGTTTTGCTTTCCGTCAGGTGTTACCTTCAAGTTGTTCAGCCGATTATTGGAATTATCTCCGTTGACATGAAAGTTGGAATACCGATAAGAACGACTACAAGATGAGCTTCAAACCAAAAACGAGGACGGTATGTCGGGGCTCCAATCCCTCTCTCGCACAAATGATTGTTGAAATATCCGGTAGTGCTAAACCTGATAACGTGTTTGGTATTAGTACTCACTCTTCGTAACTATCTTTACATACTTATTCGTAACGACTAAACACGGGATAACCTTTTCACGGAGACGACTATGTGGTCTGCCTCATGGTTAATCATCGTCTAAAGAATTCGTCGTACACCAATAAATGGTTTTTGAATGGCTTGGTGGTTCAGAATTTCACGTAGTAGTATTTGCTCGACATGATGTTTCAGCCACCTCAGCACTGACACATCTGAATATGACTTCGAACCCCTCCCTGACAACCTTGTAATTTTAACTACTGGACTACTTCAAGTGATGAGGGACGTATGCGTAGCGAAAAATTGTCCCATTCACGACACGTTGCGCTTTTCTGTGATGCCTTGAGTAACTAAACACACTTTTGGGTTTGTGTTGAGGATTCTGCTATAAAGATATACGAATTTTAAATTTGTCTCACAAAACTAACAAACAATTAAAGAGACAGTAGACGGGAATATATATATATATATATATATATATATATATATATTTATATATACTTATATATATATATATATATATATATATATATATATATATATATATATATATATATATATATATGTATGTCATACATTCATACATTCATACATACATACATACATACATACATACATACATACATACATACATACATACATACATACATACATACATACATACATACATACATACATACATACATACATACATACATACATACATTGCCTCTATCATCAAAAGGATAAACAAGAATCTTGCCTAGTATCAGAGGATTCGCGTAAGTTAAAAAATTGTGTCCTACTACATGATATTGCTCGTCGGCTTAGAGTTATCGCTCAGTGGCTGCACGGTCTCAACGTGACAGTCCAAAGTCAAATACCACTCACTACAAATTAATTGAATAAGTCAGAGGCACCACACAGCGATGCCTAAAAATATGTTGTTTGCTATAAGCTCGCGCTCGAGTACAAAGCGCTGCAGGAAAGACATAATCATCACGTAGCGGCAAGTGAAGCAATTGCGCGACAAGTACAAAACGTTCAGGGTAGAAACCGATCAGTCTTCCAAATTCCTTCCACTTCAGCACGATAGAATGATCTGATCGAGGAAAGCTAACAGCGAGAAAAAATTACACAAATCGATCTGCAATATCGTCATCGGCAACGTTATTAAATCACGGTCCCTCAACCAAGACGCACCGATGAAACTTAAGGAGGCCACGACAAAGGATCTATATACCATCAAACCTATGTACTTGAGCGAGGATTTGATGAAGATTTTTGTTGCGTATTAAGAAACCTACCGTGAACTCAGAACTAAGAACACAGATGACCATAAAACATAGCTCTCAACCTTCATTTTATGCGAGCCACGGATAAAAAATCATCGACGAGAAGAAGAAACAGAAATTTTTGATCGTGTATCGCAGTGAAGATTTTAGTCTCATCTCGATATTGCATGGTCGTTAAACCAATGTCGCTCACTCCGAAGATTATCAAGTATCATTATCGGCTTAGCCAGTTTAAATTCTGCTTTGTCTCAAATATCTACCTTTACGCCATTAATCGGCTGTAATTAAGTACCTCTTTATATGCCCATCGCCAATAGTAAAGCGTTCATCAATGTCAAAAAGAATGACGACTCTGTCTGTTGCACGCAAGCCTCACATCGACACATCAAGCACACGACCACGTCGATCATGTAGCCTCATTTGGATGCCCTCAAGATTATTGACATTCCTTAATTGGAATCCCTCAACAATTGTTTCCATTAAGGTGTTCGAATTCGATGACATAAAATTGGATGATGGACAATTCAAAGTCTATCTATTGCTGCTCTCCAAAATAGCCACACAAAACAGCCTCAGTCTACTTTATTGTCAGTACCAACTCATGTACATCAAAGACTTCAGTCGATTATGTCTCTCCCAGTACATTCAGCATACGAATCATAGCTACATCTGTTATTGATGTTTACGAAGCTTTCCATATCAGCATAAACAACACGAACATGTCGCGTAAAGGTATACTCCATAGATCTACGAACCGTACAGATGCCACACGAGAAATCGTTCCAGTTCGAATATCACATAAAAATACTCCTACACGTTTTACATCGTCTTTGACTGTGAGGCCAAGCTGGAAAAAATTAACCTGATCGAATCCTTTCTTTCACCAAAGTGGAATTTGAACAAATCGCGTGCTCTATCCTCTCGTTCTTTGATCCTCTTGTGGTTGATTGAAAATTAATCAATGCTCTCCGATAAATCCAGTAGTGTTCATACCAGTCATGTACTACAACCGCAACAACACAAACAGCACAACGATGTCACGTCTGCGAAGAATACTTTGAAACGCGCGATTGAAATGGCAGAGATCATTACCATATCACAAGCCAATATATGGGAGCTACTCATGCCGATTGCAATCTATGCTTCAAAGGTCCAAACTTACTACCGGTGATGTCTAATAATCTAAGCAAATATGATGAACATTTCATCGTCGCGCTCTCAACCACGCTCGGTGTGAAACCACTTCACGTCGCGGTGGAGTCCAAAGTCAAATGCATCCCCACCACATTTAAAAAATATATCTTGGTATCGGTAGGACCTTTTGATTCATCAATTATTTGGAGGCCATGTCGTCTTGCTGGAAGAAATTCCTTGAAACTGACATAAGTTTACACACCTCGAAAATGAAATTTGCGTCAAAGCGGATTTGCTAGACGAAAAAGGCATCGATGGCTCGTCATACAGCGATGAAACTTTGTTGCCATCCCAAGAAGCTTTTTCTTCCAATTTCCACCTATCAGGGATGACCAAGGATGAATACCAATACTCGAACAAGTTATGAAAGAAATTAGGATGTAAGACTCGGCGACTTTCAAGAAGTCTATCTCAAGACTGATTTGCTCCTTCTTCGACCATTTTGGACGCATGTGCTTGAGTCAATAAAATTACCAATTTGATCAACTATGGCATTATTTCTCATTAGGACTCACGACACCACTTATAAAACAATCCGGATTGACCATAGAACTCTTCTCCGATCCATCAATGTTCATATTCATCGAGTAGATGGTACGCAGAGGAATCTTCTTTATCAGAATAAAGACACACCATCGCCAATAACCCCTCTTCATAGGAGCTTTTCGCTCTATCACCGAAGAGAATTTCCTCAAAGAAAGACATGCTGAATATCACAGACTGGGGATATTTCCTGGATGTCGCCGCTACATCAAAATGACTAACCATTCTGCGCCGAACCAATTCGCACCACATGTGCATAAAATTCACGCCTACGACGTCTGCGCAGATCTGAATCAACATTGAGACCTCTTCTCTCTCAGCGATTATCCACAAGTTCATACCTTTCACTGCTACGACAATAAAAATATGCTGGAAAAGATCAAAAATGAAACTCAGTGCGTAACTTTCTCGCAATTCATCGGACTTCGAGCCAAGATATACATTAGCTACAATTACGGCACTGTTATGAAAATGTTAACGAAATCTACAAACAACCCGTCGACACCAAACTAGCCACCCACTAGCATTAATCGCAAGCACTCCACGGCGACAGTCCGATCGGAACAATACAAAATATCTACAAAAATATTTCACCAAAAAATATTATACCTCTCTAATAATAAACGTACTCCTCTGAAGGTAGTCACAAACTCACTCATGTACACTATATAACGAGATGAACCACGGAAAGCCAAACGTTGTCCTTAATCCATATGGCATAAAGTAGTCGGAAACCATAATTCTCACTCATGAAAAATTGGTACCACCATGGCAGAAGAACCCAAGATAATCATTACAAATGTGCTCCAGAAATCACATAGCAAAATATGGTACAGAATCACCATTTCTCTGTAGTATTAATCCATGGGGGCTTCCTGCTGATCCCACATATATCATGTAGTGAAGCAAGTGGTCAATAACCCCATTTTTATATATCACTGATGGAAATCTATCTATCTATCTACCTATCTATCTAACTAACTATCTATCTATCTATCTACCTATCTATCTAACTATCTATCTATCTTCCTATCTACCTACCTACCTATCTATCTATCTATCTATCTATCTATCTATCTATCTATCTATCTATCTATCTATCTATCTATCTATCTATCTATCTATCTATCTATCTATCTATCTATCTATCTATCAATCTATATTACAAACAAAAACATTCATAAATGGAGATACTATTGCACTTTTTCTAAATTCCGTTTAAGTTACACACACACACACATATTGTGTTGCTGTTGTTGTTCGTCCTTCGCTCTCGAAAACGACCATGATTTCACATCTGGGCTAGTCTGTGAGTGCACGGATGGCTGGTGAGTCCAAACTGCGATCTGAAGTGTCTGGGGCAATGAGGACATGGAATTGCCGGGGACTGGATCGATTGAGGGTTGGCGCTGGCTCCGCTCTTCCTCAGTCGGCGTGTATGTTTGGCCTCGATGATCCGTTGCTCTTCAAAAGCAGCAACGCCTGAGATGATATGTTGGCGCCAGGCATCGTGGTCTTCGGCAAGCTCCTCCCAGCTGTCTGGATCAATGCTACATGACATTATTGAGGCTTTGAGCGCGTCCTTGTACCGTTTCATTTGGACTCATCCGGGACGCTTGCCTTCAGTCAGTTCCCCATAAAACATTCTCTTCAGGAAGCTCTCATCAGGCATACGGCAGACATTGCTAGCCCAGCGGAGTAGTAACCTTCTGAGTATTTCATGGGCACTTGTCATTTCAGATCCCTGGAGGATTTCTGTGTAAAAAATCTTGTCATGTCATTTAATGTGGAGCAGTTTTCATGGGGCCGCGCATGTGAAAAAAGGTTTAACTATCTTTCATGACGACTGTACACCGTTCATGTCTCACAGGTGAACAAAAGGAAGGGCAGTACTACTGCGCGGTACACCTTGACCTTGGTTTGCAGGCTGATTCCTCTTCTATTCCACACAGAGTAGATAAACTTGTCAGCAACGGCGAGCTTCTGGCCATCGACAGTAATGCTTATTTCAGTATAGGGGATTGAGAATGCAGGCTGGTACATGATTTCCTTCTTTGTCGTACTTATTGTCAGTCTTTAGAGAAACTATCCATACTTTCTTGCATGTCAGACTGAGTACAAGCATTTAAAGCACAGTCGTCAGCAAAGAGAAGGTTGCGGATGGTGCCTTCCTAGACTTTGGTCTCAGTCCGCAGTCATCTCAGGTTGAAGATATTCTCATCTGTCATAAACCGGATATCGATGCCAATGTCACCCTCATGGAAAACGTCGGTCAGCATCGCTGTGAACATCGTGCTGAACAGGGTCAGAGAAAGAAAGCAGCCCTGTTTGACACCATTTGTCACTGGGAAGGGCAGTGATAATTCTCCATGATCCTATACTCTAGCCATCGTGGAAAAGTCTGACAATAGTGACGAACTTCTCAGGCATCTTTCCTGCAATGAGATGAAGAGGTTGCCTAGCTGCACAAATCATGTCCACTGGCTCTCCTGTAGCAAGCCATGCACCAGGTGGACGGTTAGTCGGTTTAGCAGAATTCTGGCAAGCATCTTCCCTGCTATGGATAATAGCGAGATGCCACGTTGGTTGTCGCATGCTTGCCGATTTCGCTTGTAGAGGTGGACAATATAGTCGTCTTTGAACTCCTGCGGAATCCTTTTTTGGTTCGATATAGACTCGAAGATGTCAGTATGCTTCTTCGACAGTAGGAAACCGCTAGCTGCGTAGAACTCTGCTAAGATGAAGTCAGAGCCCGAAGCTTTGCCACTGTAGAGTCTTTTAATTGCCTTATTGACTTCTTTGACATTCGACGAATCTGAGAAGGAAGCGTTGGTTGGGACCTGCAGGCAAACGATAGCTTCAGTGTTTATGGAGGAAGGACGATTGAGGGGTTCTGCTCAGCGATTGTGAATCTCTTCCTTATCAGTGATCAGCGTGTTCTCATCTGCACTGAGGAGGGGGAAGATCCTGATTTAATGGGACCGTATATTGTCTTGAGTGCATCGTAGAACTTCTTCGTGTCACTGCGTTCTGGATACGATTGTGTCTCATCAGACTTCTTGCTCATCCATGTGTCCTGCATCTGTCTGAGCTCTGTCTCTCTCTCTCTCCCTCTCTCTCTCTCTCTCTCTCTGCACAATTCTTCTGATATTGACGAATACAGCTTTCTTAGATGTATAGAGTTGTCATTTAGGTGTGCATTTTGTGTACGGAGTTTTTCTTTGAGAAGTTCTTGAATACGGCGCTCATTATTGTCGAACCGGTACTGGTGCTTTCGCGTGGTAGGGCCTAACACATCGGTCTGCATTGGATTAGACCATATCCCAAAGGGACTCCTAATCAGACTCTATATCATGCGAGCCTAAAGTGATGGCTTCCAGATTTTTGTCTAGTTCGTCTGCAAAGGACTGCTTCACGGAGTAGTTTTCAAGATTGGATACGTTCAGTCGCTTAGGTGCATAGATTCCTTGATTGAATCTTGATGTTAACTTTGGAGATGATCAGCCTGTGGTCAGTTCACCACTCAGCTCCACACATGGCCTTCGTCACTCTGACGTCCTGCCTGTATTTCAGTCGCACTATGATGTACTCGAGCAGATGCCAGTGCTTGGAGCGTGGGTGCATCTACGACGTCTTGTTGCGAAGTGGTAGGTGGAAGACAGTGTTGTTGATGAGTTTGTGCGCGCACAAGTTTTCAGCAGTATGAGGCAATTGCTGTTTTCCCGAGTACTACTTCCCATGAGGTGTGATATGCGTCAATCCGGGCGTTAAAGTCACAGAGGATGATGAGTTTATTTGTTCTGGGCACGGCAGCAATAGTGAATCTCAGTTCCTCGTAGAACTTCTACTTGATCCCATCAGGGATTGTCAGTGTTGCGGCGTAGGGGCTGACTAGTGTGCATATCGCGTTCTTGGGAGAGGATGTCGAATGGTCATCAGACTATAATTGATGCCTTTTGGTGGGCCTACTAACTTGTCGGCCAGGTTCGACTTGATGGTATAACCAAATTCAGCGACGTTCTTCCTCGCTGCGTCCAGTCCAAAATAAGGTGTAGCCTGCATTTACCTCTGACAGATGACCGGCAAGTCGGGTCTCACTCAGTGCTGCAATCAATGCAGTTCGTCTTTTATGCCTTTCAGTCCCGACACGATCCAAGAGTGTACGCACGTTCCATGCGCCTAAGGTGAGAGTTCTCGCCTTAATATGTTTCTTTGTTTCATTAAAGCTAAGATCCCCACCAGTCTCGGTAAGCTGACCTGGTTAAGATGAAGTAGACAATATTTAGGATACCTTTTCTGGTCCCCTCCTCTTGCTTTGAAGGCGAGAAGTATAGTACTAAAGATGGCTGCTCGGAATCTCACGTGGATGCCTAACTCCCATAATACTTCGTTCACAGGAAGACGGCCATATAGCCTGATCCGCCTGGGTGCATGGATGTTGCTACGGTAGCCAAGGAGTGAGTTCACACCTTCCTCTTAGCCCGTCGCCAAAGGATTTGCAGAATGATGGAGTGTAATAATGATCTGGTTAAGTCATGACTTGCTCGCGAGAATTAGATTTAAGTGAGGAGGAGTTGCGCACTCGTCGACCTCACCCTCGTCCTTGCCTATCTGGGTCCAGCGGCAAGATAGAGTCTAGACGACTGGAGATAGGTGGGATGCAGTGGATGGCCAGCAGTATCTCAGGTGTCTCACTTTGCCCTAGTTGCGTTCCACAACGCTTACTGAAACCGCCGTTCTGCCCGTTGACCAGATGGTGATTCTCACGCACAGTTCACATGCTTAAGTAGACCTAGATTACCGAGGTTTGGTGATCTGTCGGCTACCTTCAACATGGTTTAGCCGGCCAGTCGAATCCGTTGCTTGTGATGTGGCCGCTGCGCAAGTTACAGCTAGTGGGATCCACAGTTGAGGGTTGAGTGACAGCTGAAGACTAACGGTAGACTAGCTATCCCTTGGGAGTACATCTGCTACCAATCCAGAGGCACTACCCATCCCTGAGTACTCCATTCATCACACATATGTATAGGAAATTGTTCTCTTTTTGTAGAACACGTAAAAAGGTTTGTACAATGATTTAAATATACCATATGAATGAGGGTATCAATCGTAATACACACTTCTGGTTGAGTTATACTGATTTCAATGAAATTCCAATATAGATAGGCGAGAGAATTAGAGATTTGCTGATATGTGCAACCAATTTTATCAGGTAAATATATATTTGTTATCGGCAGGCGACTGTGAAATAAGTGAAAACAGATTGATCAGACAGCAGTTTTTTAAATGTTCATTACTAAACTCTAAATTCGCCACTTCGAAAAAATATTTAAAGTCTTCAGGGTCAATAGAGTTAAAGATGAATTTCTTTTTTGTATCTGGAAAAAACGTCAACAGTCATTAGCGTGGGTTTGAGACCTGCAAAATTGCTGTTTTTTGGTTTCTATAATAGACACGCTCTGTCTTCTACTTATAGTTGCACTCCGTTAAGGCAGAGAGGCACTCTGCGTCCTTACATTGTTCTAGTAAATCAGTTGATTGTTTATTGCTAAATCCAACATTTTATCAATATTTGAAGACTGGAAGGAACCAACTATATTATTTGACAAAATGATAAAGATACTAACAAAGCTCCACCATCATCTACCAAGTAATATGTAGTGCTGTTTAATTTATTTTGTTATTGTATCTTTCAGATTATGCAGCGTTATCAACTTGCAAAATTTTAGAGCCTTCTTCGTGTATTGTGAAGGAATAATGAAAACGGAGTTACACAACCTCATAATTGAATGTAATTAGATTTTATATCTTGTTAATAGTAAGAAGGATCTTCACACGTTGATTCTTCTTCTATGCATGGTAGGAAACTGTCTGCAAGCCTTGCTAGACAGGTAGGTAAAAAAAAGCCTTATCACAATTCTTGAAGCTCGTCCATCACATTACTAAAGTGCCATTGTTTATTTCATATATGTACATCCTAGCAATTTTATGGAAAAGGAAAAAGCAAAATTTGTCCAATCCAAATTAAAATTTATTTACAAATGACTAGGTACTTACGTAGATGTTGCACGGCAGTTGTTCATTCTTGCATCGATGATAGCAATCATGCGATTAACTAGTACCGCGAGCAATAACATTTGCTTATCGTTTTGTCTGGAGCATGATTACATTTCTTAAAGCTTCACAGAAATTTATAGCTTTATAGGTCGATAGCAAAGCAAATAACTGTTTTGTATTTTTAATAGAAATATGTAACTAACTCGTATTTCTACAAAGGAAGATGCGAGCATAATTTTAAAGACTATCCGCGTGGAAATTAAATCTCTTGCGAAGACTTCACCAGGACTGTTGCATTCTTGTTATAAATAGTTTCAGTACAATGGTGGGGAGAGATGAAAGAAAATGTGGATTATAGACGACTTATGGCGAATTCCTCAGCAACTTGAACCTGCAGAGAATGAGCAACTCCAAAAGCATTAACAAGATAATACTTTTAATGCATTTATATGCCATTCTTTGTGAGAAGAATAAGTAAAACGAGTTTTATAGGAGACCTTTCTTCTCGCTTTGAAAGGTCACGTGATACTGAATGTTTCAGTAGTCGTTCATTGCGGAATGAAATTTAGCCATCTGGTTATATGTCCTGATAATCAAGGACAAATTTCAGCATATACATGCGGTCATTGTACGATATTGGTAGATGAAAGACGGATGTCAGACTCATTGTATGCAACATTTGACTGTTAATAGTAATTGTTTTGTCATTTTCCGGTCTTATTATTGTGTTAAAACAATAAGTTGTCTAACAATCTGGTTAAAAGATACCTCAACCGAAGAATTATCTTCTTGCCTAAGAAGAATACTACTAGCAACCCGATTTATATTATGAACACCTGTACATATCGTAACTTAGTTCCATACAGCCATAAAAAGTTATCTACCAGACTGATTATAAGATACATCAACCAAAGAATTATCTTCCTGCCCGGGAAGAATACTTTCTACCTTGGCCAGCAACCCGATTTATATAATGAACACCTGTACATAATGACACTTAGTGCTATACAGCCATAAAAACACTAACCAATACATATTTGCTGCATATAAACACCAATTCTGGTAAAGACAAACATCATATTATACCCTTGAATGGTATTTATATATGGTATAACTGCACTTTATACATGTTGGTGTGGAGTATGGAAATATATTTTATTTCTTTTTTTTCTAATGAAATTCGTTACTTTATTATCGGTTTAAAAATCGTGGAAGGTTCTTTACAAATAGCTCCTACTGAGATAAAACGTCTTTGACCGTGCTCTTGAAGTGCACATTTCGTCATCAGTTTTTCACCCATCGAGATAACTTTCATAAGGAGCCTTAATCCATGTTTTCTTAAGGCCAACCTTGCCGATATAAGTGCCTATAGTGCATTCTAATAAATGGCGTGTAATCCAGGTCTGCTGCCAGAAACGTCACCTCAGCTAGGTATATCGTCCAATATCAATCACGTCATTGTTCTTTTGGTGGTCATCGTCCTGTCCAAATGTGAGTTACATACTACAAAACTGTAGATACTACTACTACTACTACTACTACTACTACTACTACTACTAATAATAATAATAATAATAATAATAATAATAATAATAATAATAATAAAAATTATAATAATAATAATAATAATAATAATAATAATAATAATAATAATAATAATAATAATAATAATAATAATAAGGAGGACTTTGTATAACGCCTAGTCTTTGTGTCCTTGCATCTTAGTGCAGTGTGCAATTAGTTTTACGTTGCTGGACTCGCAAAAGAGAGTTGTCCATATGATTTCGTTTTCATAGAGAATACGAGTGCCAGAAAAGGAGCGTATGCATCATGGTTGAGGTGAGATAGGTATGTTGGACTGGAGTCCGTCAGTGAGACGTAGCACAGAGAGAAAAATAATGTATTAAATGTTGTGTTTAATTGTAACAAGCACTTGAAACGTTCCAACTCTAGTTTTGTGGAACGATTCACAGTGAGACTTAAACATCATCATCTCAATGAATTTATTCTTTGTTTATATTTAGTATAGTTATCTATAGATAAATACTGGCATTTCATTTCCTTAACCTATATAGCAAACATTATTTTTGGAGCTAACATGATAGCAATTTGCTATTTGGTACCTAATCACCTTGGCAATGGTTGATTTAGTTAATATTTGATTATATCTGATTCTGTTTCATCTAATTTTCTGAACACATTTTGGACCAAAATTTAACAGGTGCAGACTAGAAAGAAACACAGCACATTTATTTACTTCACGCTAACACTTCATTTGGCCATATCATGTCATTTAAAGTTATTTCAAGACAGAAAATACAGACACAAATAGTATTTAAAAATCACCTATGTCTCAGACGAATAACACTTTACATTGGAATTAGTTACAAGTTGCTGAATCCGTTGACAGTATAAGATACTGCAAATGGCGTATACATCGAGCATCCTATGACAACTTTACTCTATGACTAAAGCTAAACATCTTAAGTAGATTTTATTAAATTGTATTAAATAAATGTTAAAATCGCCTTCTTCTTTAAAATGACAAAACATTTAAAATAAACGTCAAACCTACTACTATATAGGTTTTAAGAGCCAAAACGTCTCCATATTTTTCTCAAAGGTCACTAAAAGCATATATAAAGGTGTACGTACTAAAATTGTTACAATTTAGGGCTAATTTTACGAAACTATTTCCATGAACTGTGAAGAATCTGAATAATCTGTTTTCGTAGACACTTAGCAATGTTCTACTGCGTGGCTAGAAGGGAGGATAGAGAGAAAAAGGGGGGAATTCAGACTCTCTCAAAGACAAGGTGTCATGCGTAATGGTATCGATACAGCTACATCCTTTGGGAAAGCTGTGTCAGCAATACTACAAATAGAGCAATATAATAGACATTATGACAATGAAAAGATACACTGAAAAATGCACTACATAATATGTACTAAAATACAAAAATACAATGAAAAGTGTCAGGCACGACATCATAAAAAAATTTGAGAAAAAGTGAAAAACTAATGGGTTGGGTCTAGTCTTTAGCTCCTCTGTTTTATTATTAGTATTTTTTCTCAGTGTGTATAACGTCAGCAGAACATATTTATTTGTCTCTACGGTTGTATTTGTTTTGATTTATAGCGTTCATTAAAATATGCTGTGAAATCATTATAGCACGTAAACTTGCCTGCTGCAAATTCCGTTGTGTAACTTCACGAATGTTTTCGACAATGGGATGCGTCATTTGCGCTAATACTAAATAGTATAATTGTTTTATCAGTTTCGACCAATAGTAGTTAAGATTTTTCTAAGTGGATTATCAATTTGTCAGTATTGGAAGAGAAATCAGCTCCATATCGAACAATAGCACTGTTATGTCAGCATAGTTATATGACCTAGTAATGTTGCAAAGTTTTCATTATTAGCATTACAAATAGGTATTTACCTATTTTACCAATAAAGGGTAAAACGTTTCTCGTAATACATTTGAAGGTTGCAAACACCTTGCTGAATTAATTCATTCATTAATGAGATTGTTATATTAAACTGCATACGTTTTGACTTTAACTTTAACTGTGAAGTAATATCATTTATGTAGCTACATTTGACATATCTCTGGCAATATTCGATAGATGCGACTGAATAATTCCGTAAAGTCTGATTTAAAAGTGCGAATCCACTTATCGGCTGAACCATAAAGTAGTGGAAGAAGCAGGAGATAACCCATAATGCGAATTGTTTTTGTTCTGATACTGTGGACTCTGAATTTAGAGTTAATAAAGGAACACAATCCTACGAACCAAATCCATATTCCATCCATACCTTTAAGAGAAGGAAAAAAGTTTGAGAGGTTTGGGTGCCCGAAAGAAGAAACGAAACAGAAGGTATGAGGAAAGAATGGAATGGAGGATAGGACTATAATTATCATTTCCATAATACGAAGAAATATGCTTCAGACTTTCTTATTGATAGCCCCGCTGTCTCATCTGGAAGTGCGCTAGGACGAATTTCATCTGAGTTCAGGCATTGTCTGGACATCACGATGGCCAATACAAGGATATTAATGTTTTCACTGAGTAAGTCCACCATCATAAATATATCCGAGGTGACCAGCGCAACACACGTAACCACCGCCTGAAGCACTAATAATTCACCGGATTTTGATGTCGGCTGAGAAATATTTGAGACTCTACGAGTGTTTGGAGATATCAAAGCGGAAGATGAAATAAGACTTAGCAAAATCATTGCCCGTGTTCACATCTTGTTACTTTTGCTTGGTTTCCACGAACATCATGTACGCATGAGAAATAAATTCGGAAGATGACGGCAAAGTTGCATTCGAGTTATCAGTCTGGATATTGTATAAAGTTGTAGCGGACGGGAATTGTGAGATTAAGATGGTTAAACACGTTTTCGTTTCCAGTTTTGTCTGTGTGCTGGTCTGCCCACTTTGACACCAAAAAAAAAACGTAAAATGTAAACCGGGTGCTGTTTGAAGTACTGTCACTTCTTGAATTGAAATAATGGCTTTTACAGCGTTTGTTCCGCGATAGCGAAACATATTCGCAAATGTTCATATTCTCGCCATCGATTTTAATGTTAATGAATACAATACTTTTATGCTCATACGATTCAAATTCTTCAAGCGGTTGGATCTGCTATGACGTGTCAGCCACTGTATTGTCAAACTAGTGTAACCAAGACGCACCTAAGAAACCTACAGAGGCCCTGACGTTGTTGTTGTTATGCATTAGAGTCATGTATACACTTTCGTGTTTTATGACTAGAAGCCCTGAAAAGGGGTTAGTGGCCTCCCCCCGTTCCGGGGCCGGGCTCACCTGTGTCTAGTGCTGACACTTTAGTTGAAGCCTCGGGCTGGGCTGCGTTTCTTTCGGGGGGAGGAGCTTGTAGTCCCGGTCTGGTCTACTTTCCCCTCGGAAGGACGCAGGGCCTCAGAGCTTGGCCCCTGTCTGACCCTTAACTAAAACCTTTCTTATTCAGAACCTGACCAATCGCTCCCAAAACGGTAGACCCGCAAGCTACCCCCCCGCCCCACGCTACTCCCCCGCACCAAAGTCCCAAGAAGATAACCCCCCTAACTTTATTTCAGTTAAGGTGGTTTATGGTCAAATGTAACCAGTTTTGCCTACGGGTATCCTTATATCAATAGTGTGTTAGCCACCTGTGCAATTGTCCTAATGAGCCTGAGTTGTGAATTTGGAATAAAGATTTGTAATTGGAATTTTGCGTACTTGGCGTACTTATAATGTTTATAAAAAATTACCAATCTTTAGGCGTTTGCCGCCTATTTATTAGATTTATCACCGCTTTGGTTTGTATGGTTGTGTAATTTTGACTGCCTTGCCAAAAGATCTTGTTTGGGCCATAGGTCCTCAGAGCCAAAGTGAAGACATAAGTTGTAGGTTTTTCGTTTCGAACTGTTGGCCGCGCGGCCCGGACTGTTCATCGCTGATCGTTGTCCGTACCAGGGTTGGGGTTTTGAGACAGCAGTGGGGAGGTGGTTAGTACTGCATGGTCACTTGATTTGTTTTGAAGTGTAGTCTGTTTGAGTGTGTGCTGGAGCTGAATAACTATCCCTTTTGGATTGGAAGGCAATTTTGTGTTTTTCTTTATTGGCAATAAATATTTGTAATCTTTTCACTCTACCCTCAGGGTAGTGCTGGCATTGCTTCCTGGGATTGTGGGATTTAGGCTGGACCCGCATCATCCCTCTGCTTGTCTGTTGAATCAGTCATCTTGTTCTAGTTGTGGTTACTTCCCTCCTTCGTTGTATCCAATAGGAGCTGACTGTATCCCCCTGCCTTACATGTTTGAGAATTGGTCGGCTCCAATTCTCCGCTTCGGACATACACTGGTAGAGCTTCCAGTATATTAATTGGCTTTGATGAAATGTAATCTTTTCATTTAATCCCCCTATCATTAGAACGACTATGGGGATTATTATATATATTTATATATATATATATATATATATATATATATATATATATATATATATATATATATATATATATATATATATATTTATTTTTTTTACTCGTGGAGTAGATAATACGCAATTTGGGACACTCGGTCTACTGCGCTCCTGGGAGTTAGGGATATCAGGAAGGAGGTTCCTGAGTTGCCCTTGTTTATCGGTCTTGACCTATATGTCCTTATCATGGTGGGAAATCTTAGCCTATACAGTGCTTATAGGTTTCAGGATCCACCCAGGCTTGTGCTAGTATGAGTCCTAGCGCCTGTTTTATGATATGGACTAGGTATATTGTTTGCGAGTATTTTGGTGTTTGTATGCGGGGATGGGTTATTAGGGTTTCAATACCGGCTTATAGATTCCCTTTATTTGAATTTTTTAAGAATTTTCAGTAGGTGTGATTCAGCTATCTTGTTGTTTTCATCCCTCTCCTCTCTGTGTGGTTTTCATTTTTCTTCTTTATGTTATATTATTTACTGAATAATAATGGATGATTCAGTTCTATCGTAATTTGAAAAATAGTGTTTACTTATTAATAGTTATGTGGTACGTTTCACCACAGCTGGTTCTATTTACGTCATTCGAGTGCCAGATTTTGATTGGTTGGTGTAGATTTTGGTTTTCCATCCTTCTGTTAACTCAAGGTATCATGTTCTTATTCCGCCCACATTCTAAGCGCCCATATTATGTATATATTTTTTAATTAAATTTATTTCCCGCAACCTCACCTGTGTCTCCATATACTGGTTGTATGCATAAATATATCTAATATGTTGTGTAAGGTTGAGTTGGGGGAGTAGTAGCACTGTTAAATCTATATTTTGACTGTTTATATTATGTATATATTTTTAGTATAATTTTTTTTTCTCTTAACTGAACATTCATGTAAGAATGAGCAATTAAGTATTTCTAATATATTGTTTGAGGTTAATGTGTTGAGGTAGTATCAGTGTTCAGCATGTTTCGGCCGCCCACGTGTTTACTTCCGTGGAAACAAAGGAACAAAGGAATTTTCCGTCAGAACAAAGGAATAGAGGGATACTTTAATTAATAGTTTTCATTTTTATCTGTAATGTTACAGAATTTGTAGAATTTGGAAAGGGGATTATATTTAAATCGCTAGTAGTAAAAACTAGTAGTTTGGTTAATAAATTTCAGTACTAGTTGGCTTGAGTAATTCGTACATCGTGGATTTTGTAACTACAATTAATTTATATTAGAAATGTAATAGATTTTTTATGAATTTAGTAGTTTAGTAGTTAAGTAAAATTTACTTTACCGTAGCTTCCTAGTGCACTATCCTTAGTGTGAAGTGAATCATCCAATATTATCCTTAAGTCCGAGAGCTAAGAAAGAACACGTCCTCTCTCTTGTACTTCCCTCCTGCGAGGCATCATTTTCTTTTTCCTCTATTCCGTGCGTAAAAGAATATGGTTGATTCTTGTGTCTTCTTTTTCCTTCTCTTTATCTTCTTTGTGTTTCCTTTCCTTTCTTCTTTCTTCATTCTTCTTTCTTCTTTCTTCTTTGTTTCTTTGTTCTCCGGGAGCTCCTGAAAAACACGTCCGTCCTCTTCAAAGATTTGTAGTTGTTCAATCACAATCTTATCCTTCGATTAGAAAAATCATAATATATCAGTGGCCCTGACAAAGGATTTATCTATTATTAACATCACGTGCTTGAGGGAGGGTTATATGAAGATCTTTTGTTGGGTAATCCGAAACCTACCGTGGACGCAGAGCTATGCATACACATGATCATAAAACGTAGCTTTCAACCTTCAGTTTGTGCGGTCCACAAATCAAAAAAATCATCGGCTCGTAGATGAAATTCTAATTGGTGATCGTGTATCGCAGTGAATATTTTAATCACATTTTCGACACCGCATGGTCGTATGTCCAACGTCGCTTCGAAGATTATCAAGATTCAGTATCGACATAGCTCTTTGCCAGAGTAAATTATGTCTTGTTTCAAACGTCTAAATTTACGTCATTACTCGGCAGTAATTAATTATCTCTTCAAAAACCAATCACCACTAGTAAAGCTTGCATCAACGTCAAAATTAACGAGGACTTATGTCTCTTGCACGCTATCCTCACAGAGACACATCCCGCACAAGACCACGTCGATCGTGTAGCCCACTATAAACCGCATTTGGATACCCTCAAGACTACCGACATTTCTAAACTGGAAGCGCTCAACGATGGAGTCTACATTAACGTGTTCGAACTCGATGACAAAAAAGCGGGCGATATACAATTCGTAATCTATCCTGTGCTGATCACCAAAAAGAGCCTCAAAACTCTGCCACAGTTTACTTTATTACCAGTACCATTTCATGTATATCAAAGACTTCAGTCAATTATGTCGATCCCAGTACATGCAGCATATGAATTATATCTATTTATTTATTGCTTACAATGCTTTCCACAGCAGCAGAGACTACACGATCAGGTCGCGTCGGGAAACTGCTAAGATAAACAAACCATTTAGATGCCACGAGATAGATCGCTCCAGTTCGAACACCAGAGCAAAGTACACGTACATGTTTAACATCGTCTTTTACTGCGAGGCCAAGCTGGAAAAAAGTAAAGTGACCCTAGCCCGATCCAAAACTTTCTTTCACCCAAGTGGAATTTAAACACTTCCCATGCTCGATCGGGTATAAAACCTACTGTTCCGTAAACATTTGTCTTCGCCGAATTGTCTGCATCGCCGTGAAGACTGCATCCTCTGGTTCTTGAGCATAGTGTGGCTGATTGAGAACTCACCAAGGTTCTCCGATTAATCATGTGATCACACCAGTCAAGCATTACAATTAAGACAACACAAACAACACAACGACGTCACATCTGCGAAGAATACTTTCAAACGCGCGATCTGAAAGTCAGAGATAATTACCATATCAGTATTTGGGAGCTGCTCATGCCTATTTCCATCTATGCTTCAAAGATCCAGACTTCCTACCGCTGATCGCTCATAATATATGGGAATGTGATGAACATTTAATCATGGCTACGCTCAATCATACGCTTTAACCACTTCTCTTTGCGGTGGGGTCGAAAGTCAAATGCATTCCCAACAATTGTTAAAAGTAGATCTTGATCTCGGTTCGATTCATCGATTAGTTCCAGTTTATGTCGTCTCTCTGAAAGAAATCCCTTGAAACGGATTTAAGTTTGCACACCACGAAAAGGAATTTGGCTTTAAAGTGGATTTGCAAGAAGAAAAAAGAGTTTATCACTATGAATGTATCGATGGCTTTTTACGCATCGACGAAACTTTGTTGTTATTTGAAGAAGCTTTCTCTTCCAATATCCACCTATCAGGCATCACCGAGGACGATTACCAAAGATCGAACAAGATATGAAACTAATCTGGATGTAAGACTTTCGGAAAAAATCACTACGTCATACATACATACATACATACATTCATACATACATACATACATACATACATACATACATACATACATACATACATACATACATACATACATACATACATACATACATACATACATACATACATACATACATACATACATACATACATACATACATACATACATACATACATACATACATACATACATACAAATTGAAAATGGTACACAAGTTTATAATGGTACACAATTGTATCGCAATTATTTATTTCTTCTGTTCCCCTTTTCATCATGCATAACATACGCAGAAATATGAAGTGGGAGATAAAACAATTTGGGTTGGATGAAAGCCTTAAAAATGAACTTGCACCAAGTAACCTAAATCACCATATTTGACCGTACTGGTTAGTTGACATTTTGCGGTCTATCTACACTGTTCATAATATCAACTAAACGTAGCTGCAATAGCCAATCGATACAATAAATTAAATTTGTCGGTTACGAGGCACACACACTGTACCGTATTCAATATTTTTTTCTGTTGCTTATTATGATGTTTCAAAAATCGATTATTATTAATTATATATGAAGATGTCCAAACGGTCTCTCTCTCTCTCTCTCTCTCTCTCTCTCTCTCTCTCTCTCTCTCTCTCTCTCTCTCTCTCTCTCTCTCTCTCTCAAGTACATGCATGATACTGATATTGACGTAGTTTTGATATTCCAGGTGTCATTGAAACTCCATTAGATTTACGGAAGAGATTTTAGATCTGCCTGATGTTTGCAACCAATTTTATCAGGTAATTATATATATATGTTATTAGGTAGTCGACTATGTATATATAAAATTGATCAACATACTTTAGCGCGGTCCCGACATCTGCTTCATTGCTGTTATTGTGTTCTATCATAGACACGTTCAATCGTCTACGTCTGATAGTTGCAGTCCGTTAAGGCAGACAGACCCTCTGCGTACTTATACTGCTCTTGAGCTTCAATTGACTGCTTATTAAAAAATGCAACATGTTTTCAACATTTGAAGACTGGAAGGAACAAGCTATATTATTTGACAAAATGTTAAAGATACCAACAAAGCTCCACCACCTACCAAGCTTAATTCATTTTGTTTTTGTTTCTTTCAGATTGTGGAATGCTATATCCTTGCAATCTTTTAGAGCCTTCTTTGTGGATGGTGAAGAAACAATGTAAACGGAGTTACGCGACCTCATATTAGTCTTTTGAAAGTAAATAGATTCTGGAAACTGTCTGGCTGCAACTCTTGATTGATAGGTAGGTAAAATAAAAATCCTTATTAAAATTCTTGAAGCATTTTCAGCACATTACTAAAGGAAAAATCATAATTTGCCTAATCCAAATTTAAGAAAAATATATGAATATGTAATTACGTAGATGTTGAATGCAAGCTATTCATGATAGCAATCATGTCATTAATTAGTTCCTCGAGCGTCTCGTTTTTTTCCTTACACCAATCTATTCCTATGCGCGATATCTAAGGCATGATTACATTTCTTAAAGCTTATAACTATATAGATCGATAGCAAGGTAAATAATTGTTTTGTATTTTTAAATTAAAACATGTAAGTAACTCGTACTTACAAAAAGTAAGAGGCAATCATAATTATAAAGACTATCCGCGTATGAACTAAATCTATTGCGTAGGCTTCCCAAGGACTGTTGTGCAACTATTTCCTTTTATCATTGCAGAAAATTCGTTCTTGTTATAAATATTCCATGTACAATGATAGGGAGAGATGAAATAAAATGTGGATTAAGGACGATATATGGAGAATTCGTCAGCAACTTGAACCTGCAGAGCAAGAGCAACTCCAAATGCATTAAACGGATAATACACTTAATGCATTTTTGTGCCGTCCTTTTGTTATAAGACTAAGTAAAAAGGAAGATCTTTATTTCTTGCTTTACAAGGTCACGTGATACTGAATGTTTCAGTAGTTGTTCTTGTAGGGTTGATGAAGTTTCGTCAACTGATTATATGTTCTAATAACCAATATATATATATATATATATATATATATATATATATATATATATATATATATATATATATATATATATATATATATATATATATATACACACAGGCATTGTACGGTATTGGTAGATGAAAGACGGGTTTCAGAGAGATCGCATGCAAATTTTGACTCCTAATAGCATTTGTTTTGTCATTTATTGTTTCATTAAAACAATTATATCTATCATTCTGGTTACAAGAAACCTCAACCAAAGAATTTATTCTTGCCCGGGAGAAAATACAATCTTCCTTGCCTAGTAAATCGATTTATATTATGAACACCTGTGTATAATGTATCTTAGTTCCAAACAGCCATATAAAGACTAGCCAATACATATTTGCTTCATAAAAGCACCAACTGCTGGTAAAGACGATCATCATATTCTCCCCTTGAATGTTATTTAGATGTGGTTTAACTGCACTTTATACATGCAGGTGCGGTGTATGGAAACATATTGAATTTCTTTTTGTTCTGATGAAAGTCGGTATTTTATTATCTGTTTAAAATTTGTGGTAGGTTCTTTGCAAATAGCTCATACTGGGATAAAACGTATTTGATCGTGCTCTTAAAGTGCACTTTTCGTCATCAGTTTTTCACCCGTCGAGATAGCTTGCATATGGAACTTTAATCTTTGTCTACTTAAGGTCAACCTTTCAGATATCGGTGCCAATAGCGACCAATGCATTGGAAGTGCACTTTTCGTCATCAGTTTTTCACCCGTCGAGATAACCTGCATATGGAGCCTAAATGCTTATCTTCTTAAGGTCAACCTTGCTGATATCAGAGCCTATAAGGACTAATGCGTTGGAGTATATAGGGTGTAATCCAGGTGTGCTACTAGAGAAGGTTAACTGAGCTAGGTAACACGTAATTGCTCTTTTGGTGGTCATGTTCAATAATAGTATAAGCGTCCCGTCGAGAGGTGAGTTACATAATACAGAAATGTAAATTAAAATGTCAGAAGTGTAAATTAAAATGTCACGCTTATACTGCTACTACTACTACTACTACTACCACTACTACTACTACTACTACTACTACTACTAATAATAATAATAATAATAATAATAATAATAATAGTAATAGTAATAATAATGATGATGATAATAATAATAATGAGGAGGACTTTGTATAAGGCATAATCTTTAGAAGCTCTAAGTGCTTTACAACATTTGACAACACTTAGAACATACATAATGACATGATTACAACTATAAAAAACAAACACCACGAAATTGGAAATAGAAAACATGCTGTAAATATTTAAGCTAAGGATACATTATTAGGTCTTTAAGTCTGTTTTTGCAGTTGAAATAGGCGAGTTTTAAGAGCGTGCTTGATTGAGCTCACTGTTTTTATATCTCAGTGCAGTGGGCAATTCGTTCCACGTTGCTGGGCTCTGGTATGCAAAAGAGCGCTGTCCGTATGATTTAATTTTCTTAGTAGTATTAATGAGAATAGGAGTGCCAGAAGAGAGGGGGGAAGCGTATGCATCTTGCTGGTGTGTGCAAATGGGTGAGGTTACTATTTACTTATATCTGATTCTAACTGTTTCATCTAATTCTACTGAAGAAAGTTTGGACCAAAATATAACAGGTGCAGAATAGAAAGAATCACCATAAATTTATATACTTCACGGCATCAATTCAATTGGCCATGTGATGTGATTTAAAGTTATTTCAAAACAGAAAAAATATACTCATATAGTTTGGAAAAAATACTCTATGACAATGATTTGCAGAATTTTCGTATACACAAAAAACAAGTGGTAAACATATGGCGCGAGGCAGTAAATGTTTTTCCTATTTAATTAAATGGTAGTTTTTGTTTATCCTCGACAAAAACAATACCATCTAATCAGAACTGAACGTAGCTATTCGCTGAGTAATACACCAGTAGAATATGCCTCTCTATCCAAGGAAAATTGAAAAAAAAAGACACAGAGAAAAGTGATTATTATTTGGTCAATAAAATCGTACCGGGTAAGACGAGTATCTCCATTACATTGTAATAAGTTATAAGTCGATGAATCCGCCTACAGTATAACATAGTCGGCAACGTGGTATACTTCGAACATCGTATGTCAACTACACTTTATAACCAAAACTAAAATTCTTAAGTAGATTTCATTAAATAAATGTTAAAAATAGCCTTAACATTCAAGATGATAAATCATTCAAAATGAACGATAGATATACTACTATATAAGTTTTTTAAGAATCTAATGTTTTTCTCAAAAGAAAATAAGAGCAAACATAAATGTGTGCGTGATAAAATTGTTACAATATAGATTTAAAATATGCATTTTATTCTTCCAGAAAGTCCAATACATTCATTACTCGACACACACACACACATCCATATATATATATATATATATATATATATATATATATATATATATATATATATATATATATATATATATATATATATATATATATATATTCGATTGCCACTGAAAATAGGCACGTTACACAGTGTGTACAAAAGTTTGCGTGTGAGAAGGTATGCATAATCAACATATGTGTCCTATATTTGAGCAGCAAAAGCATTCCTTAACTCAGCAATTGGTTTCTATATAAATCATGTAAACATCAACTGACGAGATTTTGCAGGTGGAGGTTTCACTCCAAATATCTTGCCATGTATATGGAACCTGCTAGTTTATATAATAAGTAGCTCTTGTACGTGAAACATTAATTTCGAAATGTGTGACTGGCAGGGCAGTGTTAATTACTCTCTCATTAGCGATGTGACTGGGTAAACAACCAATATATTAAACTTGGTCTGTGCTGTATCAACAGGTTATGAATTTGGAAGAAAATAAAGAGATTGTGAAATTTAAATATATGTTAGGTTGTCAGTGTGGAACGTAAATTGGAACATATTTCGAAATGAGTACTGGACAGGTTTAAACATAAACCTTGATTGCTTTCGTAGGAATCTGGAACGACTTTATATATATATATATATATATATATATATATATATATATATATATATATATATATATATATATATATATATATATATATATATATATATATATATATATATATATGTCGTCATGCGAGTATGTCTTTTACGCCGATTTTATGCCATCATTTTTTTGTGATGCGTGCTTAGTCGTGACGGGATATGGGCTGCTCTATTCCGGGAAATCGATGGATGCCATTTACTCGCAGACCTGGCTTCTAAACTCCATAGAGTACTAATTTAAACTTTTTAACTTGCATGACAATATTAAAAGTAATAAATTTTTAATCATGCCTTCTATCATCAAGTATTCTTCTATAGAACGTGATAAGCGGTTGATGCCATGAAATCATTGAGCTATTTCAACCTTTTAAACATCGATTATGTTGTGATGGGAGAATTGTAAGCATTCTTATGTAGAAGCAAAATGATACGCAGCTTTAAGTGCATAACAGTAATGATGGCGTGATTGCTTACGTACAACGGTATATGTTAGAGGGATTGCGTGCATAGTGGCTGACATATAGCGTGTGACTATTTTCCAGTTTTGTCAGATTTTATTTGACTTTGGAGATAAATTTAATACAAACGTTTAACTAAAGTAAATGTGAAAGTAGTCAACATGTTGCACTTTTATAGGTTTTTGTTAACCGCAGTAGGTATGGTTAATACGGTTTACGAAATATAAAGTTATCTATACTGGCCATAGGTGCACTTTAGTGACCAGTGGTCCGGACACATATAGCCATGCCAACGCAAGGAATGTTTCCATATCATTTTTGTCATTTGTTATTTATTATGTTGTTGCCAAAGCAAGCCATGCTTTGAGGTCTTGCTATAAACATGATAAAATATGGTGCTGGGAGCTCCTGCTGGCAGTAATGGTTAAGACCATGTGGCGGTAGAACGTGGTACGGCCCAAAACGCCTTTTGACTATGGGCATCATTTTGTATTACAGAATGGGGTGAGAAATGAATCAAGTTCTTATCTAATGTGAATATTATTTACAAATCATCGATTGTTT
This sequence comes from Potamilus streckersoni, assembly GCA_016746295.1. NCBI lineage: Eukaryota > Metazoa > Mollusca > Bivalvia > Unionida > Unionidae > Potamilus > Potamilus streckersoni. The sequence continues at coordinate 2,167,249 of JAEAOA010000858.1, read as the reverse complement.
GGACTGCTCTTACAATATCAATGGCTAGCATTTGCATAGCAACCAATCGCATTGTGCAATAATTTGCTAATTTTACCAAGGTACATATAAATAAATGCCAATCAATAACAATTATATAACCTGACATCACTTCCTAAACATCGCAATTAATGAACATAATAAAGTATTACGTAAAATTTCAACAGCTCGACAACATTTCGTAATCAACTGCTCTTTTAAACTACATGATATAATAAGGAAGAGTAAATGCTACAGCAACTATGAATCTTTCATTTTTCCGATGAAAATACGGGCAAAGCCCGAACATTTATTTTGACACAATGATTAAAGAAACTGATTTGCATTTATCTGCCTCAATTAATACATGCGCTTTAATCAATGAATTAAATGCCTCAAAATTGTAACATCTGCTAGCTAATATACATATAAAATATAATTAACAGTGCGTAATTTCTTGAATAGCGCCTTGCACCTCCACATCGTTCAGGTATTAACTAAATCTCAAGTGACGTTTCTGCTACAATGCATACATGATATATATATATATATATATATATATATATATATATATATATATATATATATATATATATATATATATATATATATATATATATATATATATATATATATATGGTATTGTGTCAACCCTTTGAAATAAATATTTACTTTTATTTCTAAGCAAATGGACATATGCTCGAAAAATCTCGCACATTTAACTTTATTTCTGCATTATTGAAAGACCTTGCAAACTATGAGATAATTGAGAACATGTTCTCCTTAACGAGAAAATAAACGAGACAAAGCGTATGCTTAGCTCACTGTCTATATCTTCGCCATACGGGACACACAGGTCAAGACAAAGTGTCGCAAGGTGCACAATTGACATTCAGATGTCGCCGAGCATTTATACTATTTTTGCTTTTATTCTGATCGCGTTTTAGAATATTCTGAATACTGTCATAAACCAGTTAAACATGAAAGAGAAGCATGAAACAAGATTACCAAAACCAGCAACAACAAGCACATTACAGTAGTATTTTACTAGCGGGTTCTAAAGGATAATGGAATGATGATATAAATAATAATACTGGCCATAGTTTGGTTACCATTATTATTTTCAATAGTGTTATTTGTTTTATTTCGTTTTGTAGACTATATTCAACCTTTGTATGAATTCACAATTTTGAACTCTGATGAACTACTTTAAAATTTAAATGAATGATATGAATCGTAGACATGGTAAGTAAGTACCAAATTCAGCAGTGTATAAATTTAAGGTGAAATATGTGTAAGTATCTTGATTCAGAGTTTACCATTTGATGAATTACTTCAATGGATGACGTTACTGTATCCTCTAGTGAACGCTAGTTTTGGTCTCCAGCTGACACTAAAACAAGTACTAGTCGATGACATATTTATTAAAAAAAAGTTTATATTGCAGTGTTATCACATTGTCTGCACACTTCGCCTACAGTGTGTGCAGTTTCATATTTTTGATATACGTGTGACCATATTGTTTTATGTGATTCTGATTGGTCCAAATAAGCCCATGATATTATTGGGCACGATCCTCTTTGGTTGGAATCGTGGGAAAAGTTTCTAACCAAGCCTTCTGAAATAGTTTGCTTTGAATGAACATTTTTGGCCGCCATTTTGTAACTCGACTTGCTAAAGGAAATTGAGGAAAAATTGAGGAAAATTGGTCTCGTCTGCTTCAATATTACCAGCTTACCCGCATAGAGTCTGTTATGTCATGTATAACATATCATAACATAAAAATGGCACAACTAAGACAAGAAAAATAAATAAAACTACCGGTGTTGTTTCGATGATAACGAAGGCGAGGTTGGGATGCATGGGTGGTATTATCTAGCATGGAATCCACGTTATGTACAAGATTAGTTTAAATGAAGTGAGTCAACTCACCTTTGTTCACAGAAGAATGTAGACATAAACCGGTCTCCCCAGCTGACAGAACTTTATACAACCACAACATATTTACGTGGTAAATATGTGATACAAGTTGTTTTCGTCTTCTGTACAATCTAATGTTCCAAATCAAATACTGCAAATTTCCAGTCACAAGTACTTTACATTAAATACGTGTACTTCTGCAACCTGTAATTTTCTTTTCACAAACATATTGCAACAATGTAATGTTTAGTTGTGGATTTTCAACGTAAACACTGTCACTGTGTTGTGTTGGCCAACTCAAACCACTACTGTGCACCGTAGCAAATAATGTGACATCACACGATTTGGACATTTTGTGTTGACAAATATTTTGTCTTTTGTAAATTTTCTGTTTACTTGGATGGGTGCTAATCCTTTGATTCATAGTTGTCAAAAATAAATAATATAATTTTACCTTATCAACTTTGTTTGGGACTATTTTATAAGCACGAAAAATGAATGGTACAGCATCTGTTAGAATGAACTAAATTATTTGTTCTTCTTTCTATCTAAATACTTTCCCATGAAATAAAACTATGTGACAAAATAGTATCTCAAATGGGTAATAATTTAATATTAAATTTATGAAACTCGTTAAATAATATCCAGCGTTTGCTCGACATGGCTCACAAAAGTTGGACATTATTCAACTAGTTTCATAACTTCAATCTTAAATCGTTATCCTCTATTTATGAATTGCATTCTTAATCTCAAGGGAGATTTTAATTTGTATTGAAATAGGGAACATAATTTCTAGGACATAATTGATTAATTTCCAAAAGAACCACACAAAGCAAAACGCTATTAATTACAATTTGCCCGCTACGGTTCAGAGAACCATCGTGGTGTAGCGGTGAAGTCTGCTAGCTACTGCTATGTCTAAAAGCGGCTTTTTGAGCATTCTTAGAAACGTATTGGTTTTTGTTTCTTTCTCTATTGAAATATATAAAAAGTTTTATATTTCTTTCAGTGTTTTTTAATGTATTCTTCTTGCAGAATTTATTTAGGTCTGTCCTATATTCCCATGCCATCTATCTCAATAATAGAATTATAGTTTAAATATAACCCCGTAACATTGTTTTTAATGCTTTCATTTCTACAGGTTGCTTATATTTGTCTTTGTATAGCTCATTATTTTGTTTGTTATTCCAAATTTTCATGATTCTGAAAGGCAGAGTTATTTTGCTGGATTTTAAAAAGACCATGGCTACTTTATTTCTCAAATCAATTATAAACGAAAACTTCCATTGCGGACACAATAAATAACAAGGGGAAAAGACGTTGGGATATAGCACGGAAGCCACATAAATTAAAAATGTATTATATGGCTAACCATGCTAAACTGTTTCTCTCTACTCAATAAGAGGATGAGCATACATAGGCATTAGCATAAGACTGATTGGTCTTTATATGAAATACCATATAAATACATCAAGAAGATACCATGTGTGTGTGTTTGAGATAGAGAGACAGACAGACAGACAGACAGAGAGCAAAACATAATGATGTAAATCACCTGATATATATTTTAACCCAGTAAAAATCATTCTAAGCTCAGCACGAATCAAAGACAAAGACCAATTAGGACTACCCAGTTGAAATACTGGTGTCACCGAGCCAACTCCCTTCCTACATTTAATCCCATCTAGATTGGATTTAAGCCAAGAGACAGTGCCTATAGATCATTATACCCCTGAATAAAAAATTAGTCTAGAGTAATCAGTCTGATTTCCCTTTCGGATCTATATTTCATCTGAGACAGTCTAGAACCAAGTTCCTCTGAGACATGTCATTCAAGAAGAAAGGTCCTTGAACCGATTCAATTGCTTCCGCTGGTTTGAAAAATGGCCATAGTGAGGAGTTTTAGTCTTTATCTGTAATTTTGACCAATTACATGATGCGTTTCAATCAGATTAGTAATAATTGAAATGTCTAAAGCTACTTCAAAGTTAATCACTGTTGTAATAATATAGAAAAACTCTAAAATCGCGTTTTATTTGTATGGGTTATAATTTTGAGGTAAGTATCGTGTAGACCATGAATTACTTTCATCATAGCGGCAGATTGTGTGTGTGTATGCATGTGTGATTTAGATTTAAAGCGTACTTCAACCATTTGTTCAGTCGTATCACTATGTTGTCTGCAGTGTGGCACTTTGTAATGATGTATGTTACTATAATATCATTCTGCGGACATGTATCATGATGTCCCATCCTGTCACATTATCCCGACACCGGCCAACTGGACCTAACTTTCGCCTCTTGATGATGAGTGCCTAGTGAGGCAGCTGTTGGTACCATTTTTATAAGTGTTTGGTATGGCTTGACTGGTTTCGAACCCGCGAACTTCCTCATCTAAGGCGGACACTCTAACTACTAAGCCACCGGTGTGGTCCTGCAGATTTTGAACAGTGTATATACCACGATAACTACATAAGACAGGTATGCAGTACAAGCTCTATGTAAATGCCAACAGTGTGTGCTTGAAGGTATGTGTGACTCAATGATATTTAATTTGCGATTGTACTAATGTTATTATTATTGTGTTTTCTGCCTTTAAAATATAGGATTTGAAGATCCCGAAGGGAAGCATTATGTGACTGAAACAATTTGCTAGGCTTTATGACCGTTTTGTTGACATACTTCTGAGTCACAAACATCATGGGGCAGGACTACAACAAATTTATCAATCTACTGACTGACGTTAGGAGTGGCACATAAGTGGCAAATAAGAGATCACATTATTCATCCTAATTATTGAACAATAACAACAAAGTTGCTGTTATATTACAATGCATGAACACGTAACTACTGGGCAAAATTCAGAACATAAACAAGGATATTATTGTATAGAAGTTTTATTTAATAAAATGCTACTTGAAGAAGATAAATGGTGATGTACCAATTTCTCTTTAGGAAAGCTTAAGTCAGTTTGTATGGGGATTAAAATTAACTGGTAAACTTTCAGCTAAATATATAATATCTACCTCTTTGAATGGATATATGACTTAAATTTATCCACTAAGAATACTAGTTTGTTTAAAATGGAGGTTGATACGTGAATTATTAGATTGGCTTTATAGACAAAATATAGGTACTTTCCGTAATCTTTAAATATCATGGTTAGTTGTAAACTATGGGAAAGGTTGCAGCCGGAGGAGTATGAAAGGAGATCTGATTATGCAAGGAGCTAAATCTAATATTGCATATAATTCATTCATTCAAGAAACTCTGCTGTTAGCAGACGACATGCCTACGCATTGCAATTGTTTCATCCTGAGTAGATAACCTGGATCAAACTAATTAACGCTACAAATACTAAGCAATCGTTTTTCTACATGTATGTGAATGTATGTCAATGTAAATAAGAAAAGGCTAATATTTGTCTTGTAACAGTAATAATATAACAAACAATAAATATCAATGTCAGTGAATAGATCTGTGCTCGTCTGTAGCAGAACATCCAACGTTTTCTTTCTTTGCTCAACAAGGCAAAGTGCCCCTGACTATTTTGCTGAACCAAAGGCGTGAACTCTAGGCCCGTCTCTAACACCTGCAAAATCGTAACAACGTTATTATTAGTCTCCCGTATACACTTCCTGGAGAGAGAGAGAGAGAGAGAGAGAGAGAGAGAGAGAGAGAGAGAGAGAGAGAGAGAGAGAGAGAGAGAGAGAGAGAGAGAGAGAGAAGCTCACGGAAAAAACAATAGTCAACATGCGGAAAAATAAGAGTCAACATATTTGACAAACTGACCGAGACGATTTGGCAGACAGAGAGACCAACAATCAGAAAATTAATAAAGGGAGAATAAAATGACTGGTAGATATAGGTAAATAGACAAAAGACAAACTAAACCGTGATATTTAATTATGGAGAAAACTAATTAACAGGTTGACAGCACATGGACAACTCATTGTATTTCATAAATTAAGAAGGAAGCATTCCAATCAAAGTTAAACGTGTATACGTTTATCGACTGGAAACAAATGTAAAACCAGATGTAGACCCAGTCATGTCCGCGCGAGGCAAGAGTAAACAAAAAAGCAATGGTCTGTGGGATAGAACAGGAGCGAATCCTACAACAGCTCCTGCATTATAAGCAATAACAGATGATTCTTTTAACTATCCAATTGTGAACAAAAGCTGACTCTAGGAAATATTTCGGCTGCTTCACGCTCATATTTTGAGGCGGAAAGAGTGGTGTGGGCTAGCGCTCTTAGTAACGAAAGTAGTTTGTCTTCAAGTTGATAGCTATAGCATCTTTTCAATGTGTTACCATTGATACATGATAGTATATTGGTTTTGTATATTCATACTTTATTGAGTGTGCTCCACGTTTTCCATCATGGTGGGTTGAGGGGAAACTTTTATATAGTTAGATTTGTCCGTAATATTTGTATTGTAAACATAGTGTTTCAGTAGCTTTTGTGTTGAAGAATGGTCGTGTTTATAGTTGAAATTTTGTATAGTTAGAATTGTCTGTCATAATTTTATTGTAAACAGAGTGTTTGTGTAGTTTTTGAGTTGAATACCGGTCGTGTTTACAGTTGAAATTTTGTATAGTTAGATTTGTCCATCATTACATATTGTAAACAGTATTTATGTAGCTGTTTTAGGTCAGCCTTCGGCAAAATTCTCAGATCATAAATTACAGTTGTGTTCAGATGTAATTCGAGAAGAATTATTTATTTAAAGTATTCATTAAAATTAATAAAGATCTATTTGACTTTCTTGATTTACATGTAGTACTTGGATTATATTGCGAACTAATTTAAAGATATTCTAGAACACATTATTGTATTATTTCAAGAAAATCAAGACTATCTATCCTCATTCATTAAGAACACACTATGCTTTTCTTGAGACACACCCTCTAGGTTTACGTGGAATTTAATTCACAATACTGTGTTATAGGAAGTTTCATTTAGTAGTATAGAGAAATAAACTGCCCGATACGTTCACTTAATTTGATTGCTTCACTTTTTTTGTTTTGTTCAGGATAGTCTTTCTATCTCTCTCTCTCTCTCTCTCTCTCTCTCTCTCTCTCTCTCTCTCTCTCTCTCTCTCTCTCTCTGTCTTTGTGTCCCTCTACCTTTATATATATATATATATATATATATATATATATATATATATATATATATATATATATATATATATAGAGAGAGAGAGAGAGAGAGAGAGAGAGAGAGAGAGAGAAATAGAGAGATCATAGCATTATTAATATCAGTTATGTATATATTTCAGATCGAGATCGAGATCATAACATTATTATCAGTCATGCATATGATACTTTACAGAGAGAGAGAGAGAGAGAGAGAGAGAGAGAGAGAGAGAGAGAGAGAGAGAGAGAGAGAGAGAGAGAGAGAGAGAGAGAGAGAGAGAGAGAGAGAGAGAGAGAGATTACTTTACCTGTGCGTATGATCTGGTCCCGAATTGATTCCCATGGCCGTCCTGTCGCTAACGATGGTATCCTAACTCTCGGTGTCGGAAAGGTGAAGGGGTCCGGTATTGGTAATGGCGTTATTAACCTGGGTGTTTTGGGTGGAACTAAAGTGAACGACGTATTTCTGAATGGTATATCTAGTCGAAAACTTGACAATTTCACTCTGTCCTGTGAAAGTACATGATGAAGGCATAGCAGAAGAAACACAGAAATACAAAATTTCATCTTGTCTGGTACGTTTTGGTTTGCTAAAATAATCGGTCTATCAAGAGGGAGAAAGAGAATGTGACTTGTTCGATTGAGGAACAGCTACGAAATACAAACGCTAGCGCAACGACGCATTCCTTCTAGGAAATGTTAAATCCCTCTTCTATAACTGACTAAATAACATAAACATTTACATCATCGACTGATATCTGTCAACCTACCAGCAAAGCCGAAAGGCACACCATAAGTCGCGTGCCACACCTTGATTTGACAGACTGTAAGAGAACATTATGGACGCCACAAAAATTCAGCAATGTATGTGTAGCATGATATCCGCAAATGAGAGAGTTTTTCACAAAATACATTTTAATATCTTTTGCTAACTTAGATTGGAGGCGTGGCAAACATAATGTGGTGACGTAATGTCACAGGAAAGTACATTGAATATTGTGTCTTATGGTCTATGACCGATAAAGTGCGTTTGCAATTTTATTTTTGAGATCAAATGACATAAAACTAAACCAGAGATCTACTGACACATAAAATACACGCCCCCACCCAAATAAATTCATTAATTTTGGGAGATAGTATTTGATGTACAACATAAGATACATACGGTAGTTTACTACAACATCGCCAGATAATTTATTTGTCTTATGATAGAGGTGATTGTGTGTGATTATATATTTCCGTACTTCACTATAGCCATGTGGATGTACGTAATTATTGTAGGCATTCGAGTCCAAATATCGTTATGTTATGTTAACAGAATAATGATTTTAATAAATCATTCTTAAATGTTAGAAAATACATTTCTCTTATGCAAAGTCATTCTCTGATATTTTACAGAGATAATGAGGTATTCTTTGGAATTACCTTTCTTTTTGAGAAAAACGCGAGTTGTCATTTTCCATCTAGTGACGCATTGTTTTGGTTTCTTTGAAACTGTAGCCAAGAACCTCTTCCTAGGGCAAACTGAATTTTGCCAAATGAGGCTAACATGGCTCGGTGTCAAACCCGCAACTTCTTAAGTTTTGTGCTCTAAAAACTCAACCACTGTAGTTGACGTCAGTTGATGCGCTTCAAATTGCATTATGTGCGAAACTGATGCAAACTTTCATGTTATTTAGAAAACAAAGAAGAAATAAAATGGAAAAAGGAAATGGAGATAACACATCAATTAATACTCAACGGGACATGTTGTGTCAAACATGTATAATTGTAAATAGAATAGACTCCTCTTAAATAGCTAAATAAGTCGCAAAATAAAATATTAATTTAACGATTTTAAAGATAGATGCTTGCTAAATAGGGATATAATCAGCAATTTTAATATAACTAATTGATTGAATAAAAGAAGTCAGTTTAGTTGCTCACTCAAGTAACAATGTCACTGTTAGAGACAAGTGTTTTAATCGAATCAATAATATAAATATGAAATTATACAATCAATAGGTAAATTTATTTGTGATAACGCAATCAAAAGACAGTGACATGTGTTATAATACAATCGATATCTAGAAACCTGTGTGATAATACAATCAACATAATGATACATATGTGAGAACTCAATCTGTAAGTAGAAGTATTTGTGATAATACAATCAGTAGGTAAGGACATGTGTGATAACATAATCAAAAGGTGGAGCATGTGTCATAACACAATATGAAGAGACATGTGTGCTAATAAATCAATAGGTAATACATATTATAATGCAATTAATAGGTATATACATGTGTGGTAATACAATCGATAGTTAAAGGCTTGTGTGATTGCACAATCAGCACGATGAGACCTGAGTGATATGTCAATCAGTAGGTACTGACACGATCGATAACACAATCAACAGGTAGAGACATAAGTCTTAAAACAATCATTATGTTGAAACAAGAGTGATAATACAGTCAATATATACCCATAATACAATCAGTCAGTTTGCAATGAACATCTTAGAAGGATATTACCCTTTTGACTTATTCAATCCATCTACGTAAGAGAAAATGGGGAATAACTAAAGACCAACATGCATTTGTGTCATGAAATAGGAAAAGTATGGAAAGCCGACAGGCCGCTCTAGTTGCTAAATACAGCATGTTTTATGCGTTACATTGAATTGCTTTATATCAATTGCCAAATGCCTGATACAAGTTTAGATATTTGATACGGTAAATTATTTGTGATCATTCCAAAATATAGAATTCTTGTTGCTTTTTGCAGACTGTTAAGAGCTACATACTTGACGTGAATTGTGAATTTTGTGAACTGATGTGTTTCGTGTCAAATACCTATTTATTGCAATATCCGATCAGACAGAAGCTTATATCATTATAGCACGGACGTTATGGTATATTTATGATCTTATTTCGTGTATATGGATAACTGGATATATATATATATATATATATATATATATATATATATATATATATATATATATATAAATATATATATATATAGAGAGAGAGAGAGAGAGAGAGAGAGAGAGAGAGAGAGAGAGAGAGGGAGAGTGAGAGAGAGAGAGAGAGAGGAAAGAGATAGGGAAAGCATTATTATTATTATTAATTATTATTATTATTATTATTATTATTATTATTATTATTATTATTATTATTATTATTATTATTACGTTCATGCATTAAAAGATTGAAAATGGCTGAGTGTAGGTACTAAATCTAAAATTGTTCGTATTATTCATAGTAGATTAGAAGAAACGTTTATATAATTCTAAGAAAGCAAAAATATTTCCGACTATATTGGCTTTTATGTGAGAAGTATGTCTGATACAATGGTTGAATTGCAACTCTTCGGTTTTGAAATTGTACATCTGGGAGATAATTTTCCTTGAAATACAAGTTGAGAAAATAATCAAACATTTTATCCAGAGGTAAAACAAGAATATTGTCAGGAAAATGCGATATAGTACAACTACACTTTAAAATGCCAGGATGTTCAAATGTGAGCGACTTGTAATATCAGATGGATATTACCAAACCTAATTGTGAGGAAGAAAACTTTATACTCCTTGTAAGAAAGAGACGTGATTGATATGCAAAATTCAAACCTATCACATGTTCCTTCCCACCATTGAAGCTGACCTCCTAAAACGGACTAAGGAAAGGTCAGTTCTACCAGTTACTACCCTCAACTATCTCCATTCCCTCATCGTTTTTGTATTTAGATGATTGTTTGAATATATGAATGCATAGTTACTGATTAACTACCATTTTATTCCTCCATGAGTCATAGAAATATAATAATAGCATTTTAAGATTGGTCGGCTAATCACAGTTCCTGATCACTGAACCAGTTTTTTATTTCCTATGACTTCTCCCTACTGAGGATTTTACCATACCCGCATGTTCCGGCAAATGAAGCTGTCATCCGTTACTATCGATACGAAAATGACAGCAAATCTGATTGATGTGCTAATGATGGTTGTTGATGTCCAAATTCTACAAATATCATCCAAAAGAACACACACAGACACATACATACACACAAATATTGATCGTAAACGGTTTTCGGCTTTTTCTGTGTACTGAAGCTGTTTCAGATCAATAAGTGTTTTAACTTCGAACTAAGTAATTTGTTACCGAAATAAGTATTTTGTTACCGGTATAAATGTCTTGTTCTTACAATTATGAAAAATATTTTCCAAGCTGATATTTATATTTTCGGTAAATGTGTCCTCCGGGATAATGGAACCGCGTTTACCTGAAATTGCATGACGTTATCCTTTGATTTGTGTCTCTAAATGTTCCACGATGTAGCCGAAAAACTGTTACACTGACGAGCGCGTCTTGGGCAAATATTAGCAAGGGTTTTCCTTCCTCTGGTTAAGCCAGGTTTGGTAGTTCGATATAATTCGAGGGGAATTTTATCACGGTGGGTGTAATCATCGTCCATAGTACCTAAAGTAATTCAGGCGGAAATTATACCGTTCCTTTTGCTTTCCTTCGCTATTTTGCCTGACCACATTACGTTGATCAAGTTGTGTATTAGCTAGCCACACAAGGAAATTAAGTCAACATTGTCGGAGAAAGTTTAAATTGCCCCCCCCATTTCACTCTTTATTTTTGCAAGATGATTTTGACTACGACTAGCTTTGATATCACATTATTATTTGAAAACTCAACGGGTTCAATTATAAATCTGGGAAACGTTACAGTTACTATTGGTTTCAAAGACGCGACAATAACCTTCATTCTGACACACTTTTACCTCCACAGTCTTGTCTGGAGTATCATAGCAATGCATCTGAAACCAACCCAACGCGTACATGAAAGTATATGTAGACCACATACTGCTTGCACATTTGCAGGTTTTCCCAAAAATAAATCAGTTATTATCCCGTTTAATATTTTCAGAAAATCTGCAAAAGTGATCCAGTCTCATTTACAACCAAATTATCTGAAATCCACGTATTTGCGAAGTCAGGCTTCATTGCTTCGAAAGGTTCCTGATGACCGTTTAATCTTAAAAATACTTTACACTGTTCAAATATCATCACGGTATGCCATTTGTGATTAGTTCTAGTTCTTCTTTAAAACGCCACTTGGTGTGCATTGGGGCCATTTGCCATGCAACTTTGGTATATACATTTTGGTGAACGCTAGCAATGATGACCATGGCGTGAGTATTAACTTCCTAGACGACAAAAATGAAAATTAGTGTAGCTGACCTCGCCGCTGTAGATATCCGACTTTGCATTTCTGGTTTGTGTCAATAAGGACTGCTGCGTCCATGATGTTTCAATTTTATTGAAGTCGTCTTCTTACGTATTATATATGATCGTTGTGAAAGATCATAAACGAGTCGGCAGACCTCGTGTAATCTCCACTCCATCTGAAGAGTCCAATAAAAGTCATGGCAATGTCTACTTTATTGAAATTGCTGAAAATCACTTCAATTTCCTTTCCTTCGATCTAATAACCTGTGCCGTTGAACAACGAAATTATGCTACGTATTGAGAAATCCAGTCTTGGGATTGTCCTCTTGTGAATCACCATTGTCAATACGTTCAACTTTTTCCTTCATTTCAAAGAAAGGCTCACATTGTAGAAACTACTTCTTTTGTGAACTTGTAATTCTGTTTATGTTTCACTGGCTTCTTTAGCCGAGTGTGAATAATATTTAATTCTGTTATGCTTTGTTGCCTCAAATCCGTGCAAGACAATGATCTGTACCTCACGAAAGTTGGATCTTGCCGCCAGACGTATATTATATGCCAAGACATTTATCTATCTGATTTGTCCGTTGCTGTATTCACTGTCGTTTAAGTGTTGTCATGCTATGATTTCCACACTTCTGTTGTTCTTGTTCCAGCACGTTAGGTATATACATTTGAAACGTTTTTTATGCCTCTTTAAAGAGTCACTCTGACGCATTCTTGCGAAATAATGATTTAACCTTTTCTGTTAGGGGACACATAAGTCATTGCCCGGGAATAACTAATCTCACTAATTCTTTCAGAAAAATATACATACCAATCTGTAAAAAGATTTTGACATTGTTGAGAGAGAGAGAGAGAGAGAGAGAGAGAGAGAGAGAGAGAGAGAGAGAGAGAGAATATTACTATTGCATACGAAAGAACTACTTCAAAGGAAAGAACTTTCATTCAATGTCAATTTGTGTAGATTGAAGGGGCACAACATATGTTACTTCTGGTCATATATTGTCAACGAGTCTCTCGCAATTACACTTCAAACAATACATCACCTCTCGTCAATAAATTGTATAAAAAAATCAGTCATTCTAAAGTACACTTACGAATAAATCTTCAGTGAAATTTAATTTCTTAGTATGGATAAGATTTTTGAACACACACACATACATACATTATCTACGATTAGATTAGAAAGCCTTCTTCAGGGCCACCCTATTAATTTGAAAATAGAGATTCTGCGTAATCATTACCAGTCAGTATATCTTTATGTTTGTGCATCTCGGTGAATTTGTAGAAAATATATGTCAATAATTGCGAGTAAATAATGGCTATTTTTCTACCTCTGTCCATCCTGGCGCTTCATGAGGTACATATATTTGATCATATTACATGCTGAATTTAGTTTGCTTTTTTAAAAATTTGTTTTGGGACCTTTGAGGTATAGTTTCACCTTTTACCAAACGTGCAAAAATTCTCATCATTGTGTTATAAAACAAAACTCTTAGCATGTTTTAAAAACCGAGGATTTTAGCCTGAGAAGAAATATTTTTTCCTGAGGTCTTAATGTGCATTTAAATTGAAAATAGCCATATTAAATTTCGAATACATTAATATCACCAATGTATCTTCAAATGTAAATTTTAAAATATAAACATGTCTTTACTTCATCCAAGTTAAAATCATTGGATTGAAAAACGTAATTAAACATATATTTCTACACTAACATTTTCCAATGGGTTCACTTAAATCCATAGCAACCCTTAAAGCGTATTAAAGGAAAGTTTTTTATATATCGGACTGGTTACAATATTTTAACACAGTAGGTCTGCCTCAGAAAAAAGATCAGATTTCGTCCTATATAAACCAATACCTTTAGTAAGTAGAAGTTGGAGATTCAGCTTAGAAACCTCCCGTTAACTTCTAAGATTTTGATCCATGAAGTAATCGCCACAGTTGTTTCCACGTTTATCAAACCGTACGCCAAAAAGTTTAGTATCATATTTAACAGTGGTATTTATCCTTCAAATTAATGACGAGTCTTATTGTGCAAGTTTGTAGCAAACGTGATCCATGCGATCGAAATAATTATAGAGATTTAGTATTGCGTATCTGTATAGGAAAAGTTTTCTCTTGCATCTTATATCAAATACAGTTATCTATGCAATTTTATATCATTACTGATGCACAATGTGGGTTTATGAAGAAACATATTATGATATTTTGACATGAAATTATGTTTTGGGGATATGCCGAATAGAAAACTGAAACCAAGATGTTTGAACCACGACGACTCCAAATAGTTATCATCACATTGTATATCATTGTATCATCTTTTCGAATCCACATTTTTTATTTAAATATTTGGTTCATTTAGTTACTGATTTTTTCTTTATCTATCAGTATAATCATAGTTTGGAATTATCATGATTTTTCTTACATTTATTACATATAAAAATGAATCATTTTGGATATGACACAAGATTTTATGACTCTAACATAGATGTCTTTGTTAGTCCTCTTTTTACAGGTTAATACCCTTTTATGTTGCATTTGGTCATCGAGGGTTTACATTTAAAACAGCGCGATATCAACTTTGAAGATCGATATCCAATGGGATTGTTTGTCACAATAGTTAAGAGATGAAGGGTCACATGATATACATTTCAATTATAATATTGAATTCTCTATGGTTGGCCACTCGATTGCGTTATCATCTCAGAATTTATCCATTGGTTTTATAGGTGTCGACATAAATTTTTGAAAGTAATACCTACATGAAAATGACGAAGATCCATGCCGCCTGATATCTTATCGGCGAGTATATTTCTTTAAACCATATATTGTTTTATCTGTGCAAATTAGGTGTGTTATATGTTACATGTTTCATTAAGTATTCACTTCGATTTGATGAATATTTTTCTTCTTATAGACAATTAGAAGGATAAAATTCCAGGACCTAAATAATGGTAATCTTGTTGTATGGTTACGAACGTTAAAAATTTTGATAAGGTATTGTTGTGCTCTACATGAATAGCATTGGTTGCTGCTAAGTTCTTAGCAAAATTAGAACGGAACAAGAGATAAGTATTGTTTGTCATATATACAAAGTTCAGTTAAGTTCATGAGGTCAATATTAAATCGCGTTAGGCGTGTAGAAGCCATTCAATCTTACATAGATCACAAGAACGTGCGCGACAAAGGGTTTCAAAGGCAGCATTTGGGTCAGTTGTTTTTTTTTTTTCCATCACCCTAACCAAGACTATGGGAGATATCAGGGGCATAATTCTTATTGTTTCTCTTAATTATGTTACTTTATATTTTGATATCATTGACGATAATTGTTTTGGGTCAAAGGGTAACAAACAGTTCCTTGTACATAAGAAGAAAGAATATATTTTAAAAAATCCATAAGAACTATATCTCTCGCGTACACTTTCCCACAGAAAATGGACTTTTATTTTTGAATCATTCCACGGAAAGATTTCTTTCACTATAATTTATAAGGATGAGTTTTGATCACTATCAGAAAAGGCACTTTTTACATTGATATTTAAAGTACAATGAATGTGGGAGATGGAGTAGAAAGTGGATTTGAACCATAACAAACGAATTCCTCATCAAACATAAACATAAGCAATACATACGGACAGAACACAACCTAGGATATTCACTTGACATGTAACTCCTGCTAACCCTAAGTCATTCTAAATGATGTGAATTGGAAACATTGCTTTTTTCATAACACTTGACCAGTTTCCTATTGATATCTTGAGTAATTCCTTGTGTATCATATCATAAGGTTTCATCATCTGGTTATATGCTATTTTCTCAGTTTTCCCTGGAAAATACATTTTTAAACTAGTTCTGGCAACGACGATCTTATTAGGAACACATGTGCTTAAAAATGTCTTAGTTCAGCAGGCAGCTTCTCTCTGAGTGAACTTTATGTATGGTATAACTATATATTGTACAAATCAGTGCTATGTTTGTAAAAGTATTTTAAAACTGTAACTTGATCTGAAAAACTTGATAATATAAACATTATAAACAAGTTGTGGTCAGTTCGTTTTTGATTCCCTACCCAAGAGCAAGTTTCGAAACAAACCCTTGAAGTGCATTGTCGTCAACTGTATTTAACCCAGAACAATGCAGAAATCATTCATGATTATTTGTATGTTATAAGTGTCTATAGTGCTCGTTGATAGCCTTAAAAGCGTTCAAGCTACACCTTTTGGACCCTCAGAGAATTTCAGCGATCAGGAAAATCAAACTTCACCTCTTTTTTTCACATTTGTTTATTTTATTATAATATAGTTAATCATGGATAGTTCTTAGAATTTCATTCAAAATTGATACTCTCTTTCCTTAATATATCTAGCACAAAGATATTCTCGGACTAATATAACATACGAATTCTATTTATGAAAGCCCATTATGTCACTAGGTCGCTGTGACAATTATTGAGTTTCGTCTAAAATGGTTTTTGTCCAGTTATGGCATTTATA
Organism: Potamilus streckersoni; assembly: GCA_016746295.1. Classification (NCBI taxonomy): domain Eukaryota; kingdom Metazoa; phylum Mollusca; class Bivalvia; order Unionida; family Unionidae; genus Potamilus; species Potamilus streckersoni. The sequence goes on along the minus strand of JAEAOA010000858.1, from coordinate 2,150,470 downwards.
TCAAAAATACCTTTCAAAGGAAAATGTACAAAATAGAAAGAAACATTTTAAATGCAGAAGTCTTGCGAATCTGTTTGATTAAACTTTACTATATCATATAAGTTACTTTAAACTGAAAATAGACAAAACCTTGTTCAAAAGCAAACGAAAGTGATCCCTATCCATTCTCTCCGATATGCAGCTTTTTCCCAAAATCATAACGTACGCATTTCCTTAACAATGTTTAAACATTTTAAAATGATTGGCAGTTATTTTCTACCTCCGTTCAAACACCCAATAACCACTAATCAGAACTGATTGCAGCCTATTCACCAAGACAAACACAGGAAGTGTTTTGCTTCCATAATCTATCCAAGTTTATGTTCGCATATGTTACAACTGGCTGAGTAATGCGTAGGTAGTCAACAAGAGGCATATTTCGAACAGCATTAGTCACATTACTTTAATTATATACATTGGTGTATGTATTTTCAAAATTCTTTCTTCTTTTTCAGAAATGGGTGACTGTGTAGAGATTATATACTGATAAACAGCAATACTACCTTTCGCTAGCAATAGCCATTGTGAACCACAGATGCAGCCAAGAAATACTTGTTCTTGATCAGACTCGTATTCCGGGACTCGTATTCCGGGACTCGTATTCCGGTTTACGGCAAAGTTTTATCTGGAAGGTACTTACCACGGTCCTTCATTATACCAGGACGAATATAGTTTAAGTAATATACCGAAGAATCTTGTTACCACTTTAATGTTTTTATAATTCGTATCACAATAGTTAGAACAGTATCTTATTTTCACAAAATGTTTGTATCCCCCACAAATGAAAGGTGAAATTTACAAATATTATTATTATTGTATTTAATCAAATATTCGACATGTGTCACGGTGGTCAAAAAGAATGTTGTGAAACGAACTTGCGGTAGATCCTACTTTGGACCAAATTTCATACTAAAAAAAATGATAAAAAACTTGTCATGTTTTAATTATATGCACAGGGTAAGTAAAAGTATTCCACTGTAAAACTGCAAATCATCATACCTTTTTTAGGAGTGCACATGTTTTCTGTCTAAATATTTTACATAATTTCTGAAGTTCATAAAATATTCTCGTTTGTTAACTTTGGTTTATGCTCAGTGGCCATCACTGGTATGCACCTTGCCTGGGTGTTAGCATCCTACTCAATGTTTCACTACTAAAGATATAAAAAGACTGACCAAACTCCAGCCCCATAATACTACATTCTTGGTCCTTATTATAATTGTGGTATACTGGCATACTATGGCACGAAATATGAAAAATGTCGCTGTATACCGTGGTGCAAAACGTTTCGTGCTACAAGGCTCTCTCTCTCTCTTTATATATATATATGTGTGTGTGTGTATGTGTGTGTGTGTGCCTGCGTGTGTGCGTATATATATATATATATATATATATATATATATATATATATATATATATATATATATATATATATATATATATATATATATATATTTGTGTGTGTGTGCAGAGAGAGAGAGAGAGAGAGAGAGAGAGAGAGAGAGAGAGAGAGAGAGAGAGAGAGAGAGGGTTTTTCGGCACGTTGGCACAATTCTGGCCACATGTTACAGATTGTAAGTTCGGATTCAGATATATAGCATGAACAACGGCCAAAAACCCTAGCAATAAATATCATTCAAAACAATTTAAGTATGTAATGGCTTATGACATATTATCTTATAGAGATTAAACTTAATAACTGTTTTAATTTCCTAAAAAATTACGAAAATGGACCCTTCAAAATAATTGTTAATATTTTCTCCTGCAAGTTATTAAGGACAAATAAATACTACCTTTCTACCCCAAGGAATATAAAATGAAAGGTGTTCAACATAGGGTCAATATATGTTGAAAGCATATTTGTTTGATAGTCAATCAGCTACTTGATCGAGATAACTTTATATAATTGAGTTTCCGGTCTCCAACCGGATACACTAGAAACAAATGAGTTATATTGCCAGTAGACTATATTTTTTAGGTATACGTTGGAGACGGTATGCATGGATGACTATGTGTGTTCCATCCGTTAGCGAAGCAATACAGCTTTATCTTCTCAGTCAATTGTTACAAGCTAGTGACAACATTATTAAGATTGCAGGTGATTATTTTGTTCCAAGCATTTGCAGTGTATACTGGACATACCAGTTCATATAATACTAAAATGTCATGTATGAGAGATTAAATTCGGACAATCCTGTCTTGCACGGACACTATATCTTATATATTGTTAATAGCAATGTGACTGAGTGTCCAACAATACAATTTCACCATGCTGAAAAGCATACATTGTTTCTGATATATTAGGGCTTCTCAAAGTTATGCTTTTGTAAGCTTTTCAAGGAGGAAACTTTACATAAAATACCACACTTTAATGTTTTGACATACGAAGTACTTTATATTATATGCATGATTTATCAAATAGCAACCTTTCAAAAACGACTCAAGATTATTTGACTGAAGACAGAGATAAAACTAAAACGGCTTTAAACTTTCTGTTGGTTAAAACTCACCCATTTCTTACGGTAAATAGATCGCATGCTGAAATCCCAATGTAGTTTGCTAACAATCGTGAGTTTTTTTCATCGATGGGTATTTTAAAAGGTTTTGTACATAGCCAGGTCACCGATATTTTTAAGACTTTATACGGATTTCCAATCGTTTTCATCGAGTGGATATTTCATTCAATTGAACGTTGCCTAATGTCACTCTGTTAATCACTTCATAAAATAAGAATACAGTAGAAATTGTGACAAACTTATGGTTCTAAACAAAGTAACAGAAAGAGGTGAAGACATCAGGTTTAGTAAAATGAACAAATACATTTATTTTTAAGGAAAACTAAAGGGTACGAGGAACTAACAGTATTCCGAATTCCAAATACCTCTGAATATTTTATGACAAGTCCAAACGTAAAGAATTTTTCCAAATTAATACAATAGTCTTGAAGGTGCTGATGCACAAATAGTCTTGAATGAGATGACTAACAGTCATCTTGACGTACTACAATGATATAATCCTGAATATCTTGAATGAGACGTTCCAATGTGGTGTTTTAGTCCAAGAATCCAATTATTTACTTCATAATTCCAATGAATAATTTAAATAAACGAGTTCTCTCAAATTATAACTGCACATAGCTAAACGTGATTCCTCATACTGATATTATATATAAATGAATAACTTTTTGTCAGTCACATTCCTTCATAAATCGGGGTGGGGGTACACAAGTTTACTTTCAAAATTTACATGTTCTTTCATAAAGCTTAATGTTGAACTTAGATATCAGTAACGAACTAATTTGGCGCAAACAAAATCTCTACCCAAAGTAATGGACGAATGTATAAGCACACTCTGCAAACTAATTATACATAACAAAGTAAAACGGAAACGAATACAACTATAGCGCCAAAATATTCATTAGATAACTGCTATATAATGCACCCCTTGATTCTGTCCCATTTTATTCTGTCATTGTTTGTGGACAATATATAGATAACAGCTATTCTGAATTTATTTCGGATCTATTTTATTCAGTTTTGACATTCAGTCCTAATTCAGATAAATTAAAGGGGTTCTAGGACAGTTTAATTTAAAATCAAATTCAAGAATTTTGTAAAATGTGAGAGATAAATGCACCTTTTTCCAAATTCAAGGAAGTTGTACAATGGTTATTTTTCTGCTTGGCTGGTTTCCTATATCACCCAATAATTAGTTATAATTAATATTACTTTAGAAAAGACACAAAAACTAGGTTAAATAGCCAGGTAGACATTGCTCGGTTACATATCACTAACTCATCAACATACAAGACAGACCATACAATATTGAAATCGTGACATTGATATCTTATCGGACTCACATGGGCACGTGGGCTGTATATATATAACTGTTAATGACAAAACGTAAAGCATCTTCCTCTTGTGCTCCTAGATCTTACACTATGTTGCTTCTCACTATTCTTTTGGTGGTTATAGGTTACCATGGAATTAATGCCCTGACAAGAGGTGAGTACCATGAGTTGATTTCATGTCTTGTTCACTTTATCTGAATATTTGTTTGGAAAAAGAACGGTGGACCTTCAAGGATAATTACATTATAACAGCAAACAACATTTTTTGGTGTTTAATTTATTTGCATGTATTTATTACTGTTTACAATGATATCATACCACAAATGTAAAACAAGGAGGTCTATACATGTCTGGATTAGTTGGTATTTCTATATGAAATTTTAAAGAATACTTTTTTATTATTATTTTCTATTGACCGCTCCTGTGGCTTAATTGGTTAGCGCCTCAAATGCGTGATGTCGGGGGATCGAACCCCAGCCAAGTCAAACCAAAGGATTTTAAAAAATGGAACTAACAGCTGCATCGCTTGGTGATCAGCATTAAGAGGTTAGTGTTAAGACTAGCCGGCCTTGCGTTAGGATAATATGACGTGGCGGGAAGACATGCTACATATCTGCGACATGATGTCCCAATCCTAGATTATCACTAGAAACCGCCACACGGCAGACATGGTAGTTATGTGACTGAAAAATTGTTAAAGCTAATTAAAAATCAAAATGACACACGCTCTTCTTTTCTCTTAAAAGAAAGGATGGAATTAAGAAATTCATTTATCAAGCAGTTGCTATTTAATTATGATTGTATAACAAACATTTCAATATTTGCAGTGTGAAATTGAAAGTTGAAATCATGCACCAGAAAGTTCCCGTCTCTAGTAGATGCTATGAGCAGTAGATCTGAACAAATCTGCAACAAAAATAATAAGGGAACATCCAAACATAATAATGCAAAGTTTTCCCTTTCCATTAATTAATTAAATCTTTATTTTCTAGTGAAGATGGCATTGCGTATTATATTACACTAGGTACTTGTGAATTACGAATAATTTCAATGTGTCATATTTCGATAACGATATAATCATATCATCATATGTTGGTGAAATTGCGTCTATTTTGACTACGTGTAAGCATGAATTTATCTTTTACATTTGACGACTGTATATATTTTGAATGAACTGCATGATACCTTTCAATGATTTCAAAGTATATATTTTATACAGACAGCTTACCTGTGCTTGTTACTATCTGTGAATTATGTTGCCGCGGAATTCACCACATTTTCTAACACGGTTAATGATTATTCACAGCTAGGTTTACCAGCGAGTACAGTGCTTTCAAACTGTATGAGTTCACAGGTGACTGACAAATGGATGTAGATAAGTGACGATTCCTCATTTTTCTTTCACTGAAAAATGCTCAAGTATATAAACCATAAACCTGTTCTTGCATGTGGTATTTTCTGATGAGATATTGTCCGGTCAGAAACCACATTATTGTTTGGACTTTCTCGCCTCTATTCACTATATACTTTCTATGCCAAAATTGTACTTTACAGAAACGAACAGAACACATCCTAAACAGGAATCATTGCTGAATGTCACAGGCATATATTACAAATATTATTCAAGAGATGGACAGGGCTGCAAATGGAAATTATAGTTTTAGTTTTATAAATTTATCTATTTGTTTCAGCGTGTCCCTATAAACCTGCAGATATTGTGTTTGTGGTAGACGGCTCAGGCAGTGAGGGACTTGCTAACTTCCAGAAACAGCTTGCATTCATACAAAACTTCACCGGACAGTTTGAGATTGGTAAAAATCAAACTCAGGTTTCACTAGTAACATTCTCTACTGACGTAACTAATGAATTCAACCTTAACACCTACGCCAATAAAGCTGATGTACTTAGTGCTATAGGGCGTGTACACTATCCAAACGGCGAAACATACACACACCTCGCTTTGGATTACGTACGCCTGCACTCTTTGACTCACCACAGTGGCTCTCGCGATGGCGTGAACAAGATAGTCATCGTTCTAACGGATGGAAAATCAAATGAAGAAGTTTTAACGGTACAGGCAGCTGCCTTACTAAAGCTTAAAAGAGATGTAACTGTCATTGCAATAGGAATAGGCAAAGAAGTGGATCCCATGGAATTGGCTGCAATTGCCTCAAATAAAAATCACACATTCAATGTTGCCAGTTTTGATCTTCTTGCGACAATTCATCAGGACCTGACGGACACTACATGTCACAGTGAGTATAGACTCAATTTCAGCTGATTGAACGCGCATATTATTTTTGCATCACACGTGTATGTGCGTTTGAGCGCGTGCCTATACGAACGTTTTCAAAGATCTGTATTTCATGTGTTTATCTTCTTGGCTAATGCTTTCAAAGCAAATTGCCTTCTAGAAATACACGTTGAGCTGTTGAAAAGCATACAAGAGTTATGAGTAATTTCAGTTTATATAGAAAATTGTTACCAAGTGAAACAATGGTCTGTGTTAGTTTCCAGCAAAGACATTTATTTTCGAATGACGGGGACGGTCGATAGGGGGCGATTCTGGTGTATACACCCAATACATGTGTGATATGTGTTTCACAATGAGGGAGAGATGTTTATGAAGGAAGAAAGAGAGGATTTTGTGCAGGAGAGAGACAGAGAGATTTAATATTTAAATATATAAGATTTCAAAAGCACAATTACGTTTATTTTTGTATCTCGTGTAAAACCCAGTAGATAAATAGACTTCCAAATGGAATAGTTTTTAATTTTTAAATATAGTTCAAGGGATGCTATTCATAATTCCTTTTGCTTCTTCTATATTACAAGTTACATAGGTCATGTACTTGCTCTAAGTCACAGTTTGCAGCTACTTGTGTAATTTTAGAAATTTGACATGCCTTTATGGGGGTTTATTCGCTTTATTTCAACGCCATGTCCAACAACATTCCATTGCGTTTTATTACCTACATTCCTAAAAAATCGCTTAACTTACATTTAATAACAATATTCATCAATATATTTAGTCAAAATCACGTAAGTGGGGTGATCTTGTTTATACCGGTTTTTACGCGTGCTATGATGTAATAGGGCACGTCTCTGCTTTTGGGAAAAAAGTTGTACTACATGCATAAATAGAAACGCGACAATGTTGTTATTTGTAAGCAAATCTCAGGACACGCAGTTATGTAACTTCACATATATCTTCTGTATGGTATGACAAGTGTTTTATTTCAGTTCGTACACAAGACCATTTTTCTCCATATAAATATGTGCTTTTGTACACATGAAAGACTGGAAACGCGACTGTCAATTCAGACTTTAAGTAGTTAAAATTTGCACCATGTTAAATTATTACTTTGGAAAATTTTCACATGACAATATATATCAATCATATTTGAACATCAACACATGCTATGAATGAAGATGCTTGCGACTTTTTGTTCACTCGATCGGACCTTGATTCTCCCTGCACTAGAAATAGTTACATCTGATATTGACTTTCTTGACCTAGTGTAATGCTGAACTGCCATTGTAAAAGTCCTTAGCAGTCGTTAATTTTTGTTTTTAAATTATATTGTGAAAATTAAACTGTAGATCACTCAAAATTCACAATTGAATAAACTTTGTTATAGCTTTACAACGATTAAATTTTAGAAACAAATATTATTTTTAACGTTATATCTGTAAAGGTGCCTTACACGACCCGTGTGATTTATACCATTACAGTATTCATATTTTTCTGACCGTCATTACATATCGTAGAAAACATTCAAAACATTCAGACATAACACAGTATACCGTTTATTAATTAAACAAAAATAGACACTTAACCAATCAGTGGATTTAAATGAGGAAAATGCTTTCTGAATAATGTTCTAGTAGTGTACCTCTCATTAATGCAGGTAAAAAACAAGTATACGTAGCTTCTATCTACAAATTTAATTCTAGCTTGCGGCCAAGGTCCAGCAGATATTTTCTTCCTTCTGGACTCTTCTGGAAGTGAGGGCACTGCCAACTTCCTGAAACAATTGGAATTTGTTAATTCTGTTGCCAATGAATTCGACTTCGGTCCGGATTTAACACAAATAGGACTTGCAACGTTCGGAACTGGTGCCTCTCTTGAAATTCCAATCAATCGATACCACATAAAAACGGAATTTATGCAAAATGTCTTGAGGGTTCCATTTAGGGACGGAGAGTCTAATCTACATTTAGGTCTCGAGCTGGCCAGAACTCAGCTTTCGGACAGTTTCTTGCCGACTAAATCACACAGATTTGCAATTATTTTGACTGATGGGCGATCGCTGGAGCATGAAAGAACAGTTCAAGAGGCAAACAGACTTCACATGTGAGTGATTTGATGTCTACCGTTTCTAACCTTAATTATGGAATACCGTAATCACGGGTCTCCACATCTTCGCTTGTCAAGGTTTCGATATGGTATCCTTCATTCTCCTTGATGGTTTTATCATATATTTCAAGGTCTGTAAAAGTTCATTGAAAGTAGTGGAAAACCAGTTGTTCAAATCTTAAACTGGTCCTACAAGATCGAGACATAGAAAATATACACACACCTCTCTTTGGATTACGTACGTCTTCACTCTTTGAAAAGCAATCTTAAACAAGCAATTTCAGTTGCTCGTTCGTGTTTGCGCATATAGCTCATTTCCCTAGTGTACTCTTGCAAAGAGTACTCTTTGGAATATACAAATACTTTTGATCTTAAACTTTCAATGTATATTGTTCATATCAATCACTTCAGTCACCTGTTGCCTCTATATACGGCACCTATGTTAAATGATATTGGGTAGTTGTCATAACATACAAAAGGAGGCAATATATGAAATCAAATAGATGTTGCTCTGACAAAACACTGAAATACCTGACCGATCTGCGAAGGTGAAGACAACTTAGCATATCGAAATTTTGACTAGTGAAGATGGGGTTTACAACCAGTTAGACGCATCGATATATGTTCATTGTTCAATTGTAGGACACGGGTTACATAATACAATAAAAACTATTTGTAACTGCGATTATTCCGGCACGATTGGATGAAATAAAGGAGCAAATTAACTGATGGATTTGCATTTAGAAAATAAAGACATTAGCCGTGGGACAAGCTTATATATAGTAGATTGTAACCAATAAATTTCAGTATGTTACAGTTATGTTGCAATTTTAATTATCTTTATCTTCGAATTATGGTATTCCAGAGCTTAGGTGATATATCTTTCCGTTGGAGTAGAGAGTCCCTTATTGAAATACTCCGCATTCCATCAACATAGAACAGATTATAAGCATAACCACTTGGAATGTCAGATTGCGACTAATAAATGAATGCACAACTTGAGAAATTGTCAAACAAGCTCATGCATGCATTAGAAACAAATTAAGGCGTCGGATGAGAAAAATAGAAAGTCCATTCTCAAGGAACAAAGGTTAAACACACCTGTAGCAAGTTTCGTTGCTTCCTTCTTTTATCTTCAATAAGTGAGAGACATATCGGTATGAGAAAACAAATATGGAAACGTTTTGTTAGGAGTTATTATCATATGTTGATTTAAGAACTGAAGAAACTCTAACAATTTATACAGGGCTGGTGTAGAGACATTTGTCATTGGTATTGGAAGTGACGTAGACGAGAGTGAACTATTGGACGTGGCGTCTGATAAGGCCCATGTATACAGGGTTAACACCTTCCAGCAACTGGACACCATTCACCGGCAAATTGTTGACAGGATTTGTGCAGGTATGTCCTTGATTATATGTATGGTTACCTAGTGTAACTGAAGTATCCAACTTTTGCTTCCTTATTATCGTGGAAATAAAACCTATGTCAGTCTTTCGGCATTAACAGTAGTAACAGTTAAACCACTGAAAGTAGAGTAACTTAACATCATGTTGTGGCTGGTTCATTATGCGTGTTCAGAGAGAGAGAGAGAGAGAGAGAGAGAGAGAGAGAGAGAGAGAGAGAGAGAGAGAGAGAGAGAGAGAGAGAGAGAGAGAGAGAGAGAGAGAGAGAGAGAGAGAGAGAGAGAGAGAGAGAGAGAGAGAGAGAGAGAGAGAGTTTTATAATTATATATCAAAGAAAGATTAAGGACTAACATAATAACTTCCTATTAAAAAAAACTTTTGCTGTCACATATCTTGCTTCTCACATTTTGTTCATACTATATAATGTAATTATAAGTTCAATATCAAGCTCTATTAGATATCTCGGCTCTCTCTCAGAGAAAATATGGAAATCAGATTACCGTTAATTTGAAAAACGTAATGTTCGTTTTCTCTTCCGTACAGAATGTGTACTGATATGATATGATATTATAATAATTCTTCCATGTGCATATCCACACTCATTCTTTTACATTTAACTAACGACTTCTTTTAATTGCTATATTAATTATACATATAAGTGTATTTTGCTTTCAATTATGTGTGACTTTTTTCAAATTGCAGCTTTGTTTGAATGTTGTAATTAATTGACTTTATCATTACTTAGAGAATCTGGGAGTTTGAAAAAGCTATGGTTATTAATGTGGAAAATAACAAAGACATGAGTTGTTTTTCAATTTTTCGAATTACTCGTGAGACTCCTCAGTAACTTTGCTAACATTGTGAAAAGTAGGAAAGTATGACGGATACTCTTAATTGAAAATAATTTCTTAATGATTATGTATTACTTGTATGATTAATAAGGATAATTTGTGTGTTTGTGATGAACATTGTTCACATGTTTGCTTTTTTAACATTGTTTGCCATTACCAACTATAAATGGATATATTGAGGAAACACTAACAAGGAGGTAAATAACATATTTTGCAAGGCATGAAATTGTCGTATTTACTCATTAAGAACACTGCTAAAATCACAACATATACAAACATAATTTAAGCAAATAATCCTGGATAAATGGAATACTATGTCGTACTAATTTATAACTTCAGGAGCTGGACGGGGTGGGTGGGTGGAATGAATAATGAAGTTTGTTTATTGAATGCAGACACCTTTTTTTCAGAGAAAACTGTATTCCCGACAACAAGTAAGTACTGATGACATTTTCATCTCATGTCATTCATGTAGTTATTAATATCAGGTTTTTGCAGCATATATTTTAGAGATTGCATCATATTCGAATATTTTGCAACACAAATACGTGATTTGGATCCGATCTCTTACTGTTATGCATATATTGTATAGTTACTAGCCTCCCATCCTCAATATTAACGATCTGAAAAGAAAAAATAAACTCTGCGGGTTTAAAGTTCGTCGCATTTATTCCAATGTTAAGCCATCACATTCATTCTGCAGCTCAAAGTCAAGTTTGATTATACATGTACCAAATCCCTTACATTTAAAAAATATAATACGAGTGAAGTCTAAATTATATCACGAGGATAAATTATTTTCTTTGCAAAGAAGCATTCATACACTTGTAAAGAAAATCGTGCATCCATGGGTGAACAGAAAAATTAATTCCATGCAGTATTTTGTAATAAAGATTGATGTAACATCCTGTTTGTTGCTGACTGGTTCTTGTGTTACGTTATTGCATCTGGCACGTCAGACTAGTATTAAGACCCATCCATAATCTGATGATGAGAAGTGGAGTATGATGGTATGGTGAGATACCATCTAAACGGAGAATCCACTATGTTAATGTAATATACGTTATATTAGAATATAATGTTGAATTTTGCCTCCTTTATACAATTATTGTGCGAAGTGTTTGCGACTGTAAGCGTAAATATTGTTATTATTAAAGTCTATTTATTTACAGTAAATTAATTGCTATTAATATGGTGAATACTTAGTTCAAGGAAAATATCATAGAGAGCAATTTGTATATCTTTAAAATTCAATAATTCTTTTGTCTTCATCTTTGTGATAGTTTTATAGTTTTTCACAAATAATAAAGCGAATTTTCAAAGTCATGTTCCAATGTATGAATTTGGCGAATTTAGTTAGCATTATAGTAGACAGAAATGACCAAAGGTTACTTTAAAAACATTAGATATGTTCAATAATTTAAACTTGTGGTTTGACAATCTCTAGACATTGAATTCAGAATGTTTATTTTAAAAGAATTCCTTCTCCGTATGAACAATATCAACTACTATAAAGTAGAAAATTTATGATGTATGGAAGCCACTATTACAAACAAGATATAATGAATTTATTATATTTAATATTCATTTTTTGAATATAAAATTTCAATGACACATGTATTTTACAGATAATGAATATATATATATATATATATATATATATATATATATATATATATATATATATATATATATATATATATATATATATATATATATATATATATATATATATATATATATATGTGATACCGTTAACCAAGAAATCCACCCACTTCTGATAAATCTCACCTTGTTTGGATAAATTATGTCATTTAAATGAATCTGTAAATTATGCATGGTTTTTTTGTTTTTGCACTATTCTTTCAAAATAACAGTATATATGTGTTTGCATTAAGACTTTGAAATAAACTGCTTTAAATTCGGGGAGAATATGCATTTCTAAACTGACAATGCAAAATTGTCAGATGAGTGGCCGAAGAGATTTGCTTATTTCGTAAATGTTGTTATTATTATTGCAGAGGTTTCTACTGCTATATAATATCCATAATAACAGAAAGTAATAACATAAGGTATGTCACTGTGTTCGTACCGTACGTCATTTGCTATCACACGTGATGGAAGTGTCATCCATAAAAAGGAACAAAAATGTTCGCATTTATTGTGCACCCGTATTCATACTATAGATATCCTCAAGGATATAAGGCAGACTTTGTGATTTGTTTTTAATTGTCGGCTGGCGCATTTTGGAAGGATCTGAGGTATTCAAAATTATTATTGCCACTGATTCAACAAACATAGCTTTCTGTCGAACACAAATGAAATTCGGTGAATATTTTTCTTTTCAAAAATAACCATCTAAAGCCATTACATGTTACTCCAAACCGCGAGCGGCTAATAAGCCGAGATTGTATTCGTAAGGAATAGCGTGCACGTACCTGATATGGAGCCAACCATGAGGTGTGACATTTCCTAGCACGAAAAGTTAACTTGTAGTTTGTGTGGAAGAGAGTTCCGTAAGTATTCATTATGAACGAAACGTCACTAAGTTAGCTACAAGCATTACAGAACCGTTCTGTGCTGAGTGAAGGGCATCATCTGTGCGAGGAAGTTTAAACTGTAGCTTTGAGCGAAGTTACACTATAATACAAACACATTTCAAAAGCATAAAATGGTTTTGGACACCTGCTATATGGTCGAAGTACTTGGGACCAATGCGAGCTCCTGCGACTCTATTCTTCATGTTTCTTGTGACAATACAAAATAGTAGTTGTCAGAACGACCAAGCTTTCAGCAAAGTCTGAGTCAATGGCGGGCGGAAATCTCATGGTAATCACCTTTTGAAGGAAAACAAAATACCAGTTGATGGTTGATTGTACATCATCAGATGTTGTACTTCAAGCAATGACAAAAAGGTGCATGAATGATACTAGATAGCAAAGAGCTTTGAATGAAAACTTGTGTACATGAGTGATGTGGTGTCCATGGGGGAACAAATCAGGTGGGAATGTAAGTATAACCATGCTAGCATATTGAGGCAAATTAATGAAAATCTGAAGAACGGATGGGGACATGTTCGTTTAATATCATATGCTTGATCTCATTGTGTCATCGTACCACCTGAGCTACATAAAACCATCAAAGTGCTCAACATTTAAGACTGTAATAAATGTCAACAAAGATTAGGGTTAATTAAAATGATCGCGTGGTCTACTCTGATCCTTGTAATTATCACGTATATTGTTAAGACATACATTGCCTGCTACTGGAAGTGATTTCTGAAAAGGTGAGCAATATTGGCGATAGCCCTAACTAAACCAACGGAGTTAGTGTTATGGGCGGGAATAATATCCTCTACTTCGGTACGCAATAGCAATAATCTGCAGCAAAACAGCATAAGACAAAGCTCTTGCTCACTAATGGCTTCATGGTATTTAAATATAATAGAAACAATCAAGGAATACACGTCTGCTGCCAGTGCCGTTGCGTCTTCAGCCTACTGTAGCCCACAAAAGATTACACTGCCAGATGTCGGTTCCGTATATCATCTATGAGGATTTATTGGTAATGAATATACTGGGGGTTGGAAGGCCATGCCTGCTATCCGGACGAAACCCACACGTATAAAAAAGTTGACCAGGAACTATGTAGATTCTGAAACATATTCCTCCAATGCGACGTCTTCTCAAAGCAGTCTTTGTTATACCACAACAAGAGGACTGCTACCACTTCCATTCGGATCCTAAACCTACATTTGGAGGAGATACTAGAGGCATTTAAAAATGATGATGAGATTTTTATGGATAGAGACAACTCCGTGTAAGTCTTCCACTTTACCAGCAAATGCCAATGAGCAGCCTACTAAGTCCATAACGCCAATTTCGTGATCTACCAAAGGAAAGGTTTAAATTATGTTATATAACCTGGTCTGGAATGACGGGCAATTTTTTATAGAGGCGATCAGGGCAAACTCATTTTAGAGAAATTCAACATTATGCCAAACAATACAGTAAATGAGATTCGCACCAAGACCGATAGCAATATACAGACAGTCTCCTGTTTATGAAAAGCACCTTGTTAATGCTAGTAGCTAATCAACCGAAGAGAATTTTCTGCAACATGGTAAAGTTCCCTGCGCTTGACGCTGCTATTGTTCTCCTCACAAGCAAACGTGTATACTAGTATGAGGGGACATATATCCGGGAGCCTTTGAAGAAAAAGAGCTTCCGCCAATATCGGCCATATACAAAATGCCCTTCAATACCAGTATATCTTATATATACATTGAACATGTAGATATCTGTGGAAGTCATTTGACTATTAAACTTGGCAGCTTCAAGGACCCCTATTTCAATATCCATGTTCTTTTACAGACGATATTGTTGTAACGTGGGATCCATGCTGTTTGGACCGGAATGATACATCTTATCTGGTTGAGTATGCTTCTCACATCGTGCGAAACATTAAGGTGGCAAAAGCTGTGCTCATTTCGCTACCCTAGAGATGGTCACTGACACTTACCCAATAACCTCTGGTCACGTACCATATTCCTAAATTCAGCTACATTTGTCAATGCGGCATCTCATCGGTTGCTTCTAGGCTAATGCAAAACCAGCTGGCGACGATCTCATTTAACATAAAGAGATATTTACTTAGAGGTTGCGTCAACAGAGATCGAAACGAAACACCTGTTATACATACACGTCTGACTTGATTATTAGTTCACGGATATTTTCTTTATACGTATCATTGTACATGTTTTACGCCGCTGTTGAGTCAAACTGCTTATGACAATGTCATCACGATGTCTTTCTGAAAATGTTTGTTGCATTGACGAATCTCGTACATGAGCAGAGAACAGGTACAAATCTATGACACTAAGAGACTTCGCACTGTCCAAGATGGCACAACATTTTAGTTGTTCGCAGTAACAACATATTGTTTTGTGTGAGCCCGACTCCGGTAGTCTTCACAATTCTTAATGGGTAGTACTGTATGAATGGATTCTGAATGACTGCGGGTTATAAAACGCTGATATAAGGCAAATCAGCATCAGTACAACAATTCAACTATTACCTATGTCTCAATTTGTTTGGATTCATTACATACGTTTGCGGACCTGGCATTCACGCACCCAATACCTCATCAATTATTAGTGTTGTGTGACTTTATAATCAACTCCCACCATATAAACATGACTGAGATATAATCCTGATTGAAAAATACACCCTGCTACATTCCAGTGAATTAGTCAAGATAGTCTCACACGGTAGTTTTATAACTTGCTTTGCGTCTATATTTGCCGCTGAAGACACATCAAATGCGATAGTTTGAATTTTTTAGCACATGCGATGGGATTCACAGCCACTCTGACCATCTTCGGCTTCTACGCTTTACTAGCATAACGAGAAGCCAAGTGGGAGCAAACGGACATATAGAAGGAATTTGATCTTACAATAGAGAAAGAAACGTAACATGATATCGACAATGGATACAAAGCACCAATTAAAGTAACAGCGCATACTTCGGACTGACAGTTATCAGTTCATATTAAAGAACAACGAGGATGTAACAGTCCTTAAGGGGATAGTAGGCGAGAAAGTTACAAAAATATTAGCTTGATATATGGGTTAAAGTTCTCTTATATAACCTATTCTTCCAGATCTAAAAGCCATCTATCACTACTCTCAACCTATAAGAAATTAGGGTTACATTCCATGTCGACGGGTACTATTAACTTAGTCTCTGTACTTATGGACAGACAGCATCACACATACAACATACAAACACACACACACAGATATATATATATATATATATATATATATATATATATATATATATATATATATATATATATATACAATCCACATTGTTAAGTTACATGTTTAATTAAGGAAGTTGCATCTCATACGGTTGTCTATTAGAGCATCCACTTCAGATGCGGAAAGTCTTTGTTTCAAACCACGGCTGAATCATACCAAAGACTTATAAAACTGGCAGTAACAAGTGCTTCGCTAGGCGCTCAGTATTAATTGGCTAGTGTTAGCACTAGTCACTCTGGATAATGTGACTGGGTGTTACATCATTCTACATGTCTGCAACATGATGTCCCAGAGCTAGATATAACTATAAGCTGACATACTGCAGAAATCGTAGCGATATCACTGAAACATTGTTAAAGCTACGTTAAAAATTAAAACACATACACACATCACAAACGATTAAAATTCAGAATTAACAAAAAAAAGAACACCCTTAATAAATTAAAATTATACAGGAGGGGTTTTTTTTACCCATTTCACCAATGTACTAGGTAGCCAGCCATAAATATAATAGGATATATCAAGGGCGTAAAACAGTGTAACCACTCAATATCGCACGTTATGCAGTTTCAAACCCTTCGTTTCTATTGTATTTTCTATTGACTTGTTAAACACTTTGTTACTGCAAGAATATTAAAATGGCTTTTAATATGCTATAATAGACTATAATGTCTATTATACATTATTATATCCCATTCATTTCATGTGATATATTTTCAGCACCACTTCCTACTACAAAATCTACAACGACCCATAAACCTACATCACCAACTACTATAGGCACAACCACAACAACAAAACCGGGTAAGAACCAGCTCTTGCTTTCTTCCAGAGGATATGGAAAATAAAGCATAATCAAAAACTTTTAAGGCCAAATTATGTTAACCATTTGTATGTATGTATGTATGTATGTATGTATGTATGTATGTATGTATGTATGTATGTATGTATGTATGTATGTATGTATGTATGTATGTATGTATGTATGTATGTATGTATGTATGTATGTATGTATGTATGTATGTATGTATGTATGTATGTATGTATGTATGTATGTATGTATGCATGCATGCATGCATGCATGCATGCATGCATGCATGCATGCATGTATGTATGTATGTATGTATGTATGTATGTATCTATGTATGTATGTATCTATGAATGTTTGTTTGAATAATAATGTTTTATATTTGTTTAATTATTATAGACCGCATTTGAAAATATATTTCTCATTATGGTACGCTTGATGGTGTTTGCCTGTAGGAGTGATATTTCCAGCAAGAAACATACATACCTTTAATTTTAACGCATTGTAATAAATGGAAACTGCTTTGCCACTCAGGTATGCAACTATTATTTAGCCAAAGATTTACTCGTTACCGTATTTCTCCTATACAAATTTATGAACTGTTTTACTAACTTGACAAAAACATGGACACCATTGTGGGTAGCATCACCCAATCGGATCTCCTTTTGTGGTCAAAGATTAAAATTATGTATATAATGTCAAAGTTGTGTTTGCTTTATTCCAACAGTTTATTTCATTCTAGATCAATCGTTAGCTCAAATCGCTGATATATTTTGTAAGATTAGTCAATACGTGCTGGTGACACTAAAGCAAATAATGTATGAGGTGGTGTGAGGAAAAAGTCAATAAATTTGGATAAGAAAATATTTTCCACATAATAACCTCCAGGCATGCCTCTGACGAAGACTCTAATTCTAGTTCTATATAGTACTGTTTGAATTTAAGTTATGATATAAAAGGGAGACATTCGATTAAAGATATTTCTTTTCTCAGGATTACATAGTTAAATATATATAAAGTTGTCATAAAGGTGTATTATGATTGACGTGTTGTGCTTAGTATTCGTAGTGCTTGTTATATAATATTTCGTTTGCATCACTAGCACGAAATTTCTCGTTTTCTGTCTTAGTATTCAAAGTCACCTGGTACCATTTTTCGTATGATGTCTGTCATTCCGAATATTATCTTGTCTCGGATCAAATGTTGCATCCTGAGAGACAAATTTATACATATACAAATGTTTCTAATTAATGTAGTCCTTTTTGAAAACATCTTGCACACACAAATCTGAGGTTTACTGTATGGCTCTTGACTAGGCACATTTGTGTAGATATATTGATCATGGAAATCAACGGTTATGTGTTATTCCTTATTGTACATCATACAGATTGTCTCATCTCCTTGTATCGGCCGAAGCAAACTCATGGTTTCTGCATATACACAATCATCTATAATCATTCCTGTATAAAGCTACATTTTGTTCATTGGGTATTGTAAATAATCAGCTGTTGTTGATTGTCACTATATTGTCAGTCTTGGTTTTTAACTAGACGCTGCTGGATAATCCGCTGGAATTGCAGTGAAAAAATATTTCTAACGTCTTATTTAATTTTTCGTATCTCTCTTAATGAGCATATCTCTTTGCAGTCTATATATTCACTTTCTAAAGTTTGCAAAACTTTCGTTAGGTAACTACACAAATTAAAATCTTTCGAGAACCTTAAGCACGGAATGATATATGGGAAAAATGTATTTCTTCTAATTTTAATCATTAACGGTTTACATCATCTGCAATATACGGTTATTCTAGTTATTCTAGTATTACAATTATTATGATCATTATTATCAATATTGTTATTGATAAAATAATAATAATAATAATAAAATTAAAAATACTACTACTACTTCTAATTATTATTATTATTATTATTATTATTATTATTATTATTATTATTATTATTATTATTATTATTATTATTATTATTATTATTATTATTACAATCGTTCCGGATGTGGGAGGTCATGGGTTCCATCACCCATCGAGTCATACCAAAAATTTACCAAAAACAATATTACTGAGAGTTGCCTCTCTTGGCGCTCAGCATTAAGAGAGTAGAAATGCTCGGCTTGGTGTTAAGATACTGTGACTGGGTGCGACATGATGGCCTTAGAACACAATTAATTTCACTATATTGTCTCTATATTTGTTTCTCAATACTGAACTTTCCACTGTGTGACAATCAGTACAAATCATATGTAAATCTAAAATACCTTCAAAGTTGACTTTACGTTTAGTTCTTGGCAAGAGTTCACCAGCATTTTTCTTGAGAGGCTGAATTGTAAACAAATCACCAGGCAACGGAACACAGATTTCACTTTCAGATCATCACCATGACCTTACTACTCAATGTGCACTGTCACCGAAATACACACAGACAACCACACCATAAGCTCACATTTTTAAAAGATAAACAATTGCCATTAAATCCTTAGCAAGAATGCCAAAATCTAACTCTAGTATCACCAGTAATTTCAGACAGATAAAAGTGATCTAAAAAGTAGACTGGGACTACATTCGTGGGTACTGAACCGGATTTTAATAATTGTGTACTGATTCCTGAAAGGGTCAATATTTTTGTCAAAATTTATATTTGCATTATATTTTGCATGCTACTACTGTTTCAACTTCATACATAAAGTCTTTTGAAATTTCCTTTCAAGAAAGACATGTGACAGCTGTCAGAAAGTGTGTAGTGCTGGTGTTCTATAGGGTGAAATTTGAGGTCCAATTGTTCTTAAGAAACCAAAACTAAATTTGATATGTCTTCCTTAATTATAGGAATTTTTCAATGCAGTATAAACCTAATTGTAATACTTGATAAGGCCTGTCTGAAAATAGTCTTGAAATAAAAAATATTTATATATTAAATTTTAAAGGAAATTTAAATAAATATTTAAATTTTAAAACTTTTCATTTTTAAAATGTTTTATTTTCATAAAAGTTATAACATTCAGTTTGACAAATTTAAGGCAGCAGAGTTGAATAATGAATGGTGTTTAAAACAAATGGTATTGTGGGTCTGTACAACTGATAATACTATTCCCAATGGTACTGAAGCATGAAGGCTCACAGTGATTTGGACAGCAAATTGCAATATGCCTATCCAGCTGCATATAGGTGTACATACTCAAGAAAGAATGACATGTTCCACATTTATTGTTTCGGGTACTTGGGCAGTTGTTTGTATAACTAATAGCCCACTCAAATTTAAAGTTTTGATGGGACCACTACCATGTTTTATAGCAAATATGCATTCCATTTTAATGCTGATAACTACAAAAGTCAACAATGCAATATGAACATACAGTTTCACCTTACTGAAAAATGATGCGAATCTCTCTCATGAAGATCTAAGCCATGTCTTTGAGATGCTTTATATCAGTGTACTGATATGAACTCATCTTGGTCACTTATAGCAGCACACTGCACATGTCCTTATGAGACCTTGCTATCACCATTGGACTACTGAAGAGCTTCCAAATTGATCCAAATCTAATACTTTGTTCCAGATACCAGATTAGACCTGAAAAGATATAACATGTTTCACTTAATTCTAAAAAAAGGAAGATGTAGGCAAATGAAGTTAAAATGTGTTAGATATGGTGATTTCAAAATAACAGTCAGCTAGCAAATATGGGTAAAAAAGTAAACTTGACCGAGTGACACTCAAAGATGTGAAGCACTGGGCATGTATTAAAGTGATATATAAAAATAGATGAAGTTTCTACAAGCATATTTAGCCATTTACAGGTTAAATACCAAATCAGACAGAGTATGTATCATAAAGTTTAAGGCAATGTTGGAACAGTGAGGTTTGATCATTTGTGCAAACATTGATACATACCAGTATAGTAAAAAGTCAAATGACAATGTACCAAATTAAAATTTATTACTACATGCAATCCTATTCATGAAGGAAAAACAATTTTAAATATTGTGAGTAAATATAGCAAAATGTGGCCACACAAATCAACTATAGGTACCAATAGATCCTATATCATCAACTAAATGTGAAATTTTCATCCCGAAAACTTATAAACAAGGATGGATATTTGCAGGTGTGGGACATATGCAATGTTTTTGTTAAAATCACATGTGCAAATATGGTTCAAATAATTTGTTTGAACAATTTTAGTCTATTTTTAAGAGTCTTGGCTACCAAGTTATTATGTTCAATGATTCAATGATTCAATGGAATCAGATATCAGCTGATGCTGCAATACCGCCCTCTGTCAAAGTGCTAAATTGAAATTTATTACCATACAGAGGCATATTCATGATGAAAATAACATCTTGGGATATTTTAATTGCACACAGTCAAAACTGAGCCTTACAGATTAACTATAGGTACAATGTCAGCCTAACAATGTCAATTTTGATTCCAAACATTACAAGATATATGCATATTTATTCATGTCAACTATGTAACCATGTTTGTATCAGTTGTAGAAAGTTAAATTCAAATAATTTGTTTGAATATTAGTTATGTAATCTTTAAAGTGTCAGATAACAAATATTATTAGGCATTAATAATGCATAAAGCAAAATGGATCATGAGAATTCCAATAATATCATCTGGGCCACAATGCAGTACTACTTCAAACAACATCTTAAAGAAACTGAACAATAAAATGGAATGCATTCTGTGTTCAACTTACATTATTTTGCTGTTTTCTTACATGCAATGGTAAATATACCTGGGTAAAGTATATTTTATCTTCTCTGCCCTGTATTTCATTCTCTGACAGCTTAATATGATTTTGTAGAGAACTTGAACAGGTTCTAGTATAAAGTCTTCATCTCTGTCCTCTCACTAAATACCCTATAACTATGTTTATAAACAATTACTGATAGCTATACAAGCAGATATGTGTTACTGGGGAAGTCACCCCATCATAAACACATAAATTAACTGTTTGGACCCCAAATAAATAGTTTCAATGACCTAAAGGTACAAAGCAAAATAGAATTTTGTCTTTATGTATTTTCAATAAGGGTCTCATTTTGACTAATAAAGATATTTTCTCTGATCAAATTTGACAAGTATCCATCATTTGAGTTTGTATATGGTGTAGTAGTATATATATGCTGATATCATTTAATATCATTCCCAAAAATATTATATATGTGTATACTTGGTGGAAAAAGTTTTATTTTTTAATTGTTTTTTAACTTTCATTTAAATTTTTAAAATTAAATTATTTTTTATTTTTAATTTCATTTTATCTTTTTAAAGTCAATATACATAACATATTAAAATTTCATGTGTATGTCATTAATAATAAAAATTTTATATCAGTTTCAAGTTTTTACTGACAGGCCTTAGAACACAATTAATTTCACTATATTGTCTCTACATTTGTTTCTCAATACTGAACGTTCCACTGTGTGACAATCAATACAAATCATATGTTAATCTAAAACACCTTCAGAAATGACTTTACTGTTTAGTTCTTGTCAAGCGTTGACCCGCATGTTTTGAGAGGCTGAACTGTAAATAAAACACCAGGCAACGGAACACAGATTTCACTTCCGGATCATCACCATGACCTTATTACTCAATGTGCACTGTCGCCAAAATACATACAGACAACCACACCATAAGCTCACATTTTAAAGAACAAGCATTTGCCTTTAAATACTTAACAAGAATGCCAAAATCTAACTCTAGTATCAACACCATGTTCGTACAGGAAAAAGTGATCTAAAAATAAGCTGGGACTACATTCGTGGGTACTGAACCGGATTTTAATAATTGGGCACTGATTCCTGATGATACTTATCTGAGGCATGATGCCTCAGTACTAGATGTCATTATAAACTACCAAACTGTAGATATCGTAGCGAAATGACGGGAAAATTGTTAAAGCTACGTTCAATATCATAATCACATTATTATTATTATTATTATTATTATTATTATTATTATTATTATTATTATTATTATTATTATTATTATTATTATTATTATTATCAACATCATCATCATCATCATCATTATTGTTATTATTATTTTCATCAATATTATTATTATTATTATTATTATTATTATTATTATTATTATTATTATTATTATTATTATTATTATTATTATTATTATTATTAACAGCTTGTGGTCCTAAAGTAGCGGATATTTTATTCGTCCTTGACTCATCAGACAGCGAAGGACCGGAAAATTTTAAGAAAATCCTGGATTTTGTCTACAACTTCGCCCGTCAATTTGCCATAGGTGTTAACAACGTCCTATTTAGCCTGATGACATATTCATCCAATGTAAATGTCCGGTTCTACTTCAATACTTACACTTCCAGAAATAATGTTCTGAATGCAATCCAGAATACCAGCTACATCGGACTGGGAACCAACACTTCCGACGCACTCCATGTAGCTCGGACAGAGATTTTCCAGACTCAGCATGGTTCACGGCCAAATGCCACAAACATTGTAATAGTAATCACCGACGGACGTTCTAGGAATCCCAACGCTACAATAGCAGAAGCAACTCAACTGAAGAAAACAGCAGACGTGTTCAGCATCGGAATTGGCCCCGAAGTGGATCAACATGAACTAAGTGCCATTGCCAGCAAGCCCAGCTACGTGATGCAGGTCAACAGTTTTGAGTTGCTACACACGATTCAAGACAAGATCACAGAGGCAGCATGCTCTGGACGAACCTGAAGAGAATTGTTTCAGTATCGAAACTCGGTTATATTTACACTCTGTTCATTATGGTGTATATATAACTAGAAAATTAAAACCAAATAAAATTGAAAATGAATGGAATAATGTCATTATCATTTAAAGACACCATTATCTACAAAAACATTGAAATCAACAGTAAGGCAATTTATCTTCATCAAATAGATGTCGTAAACAATGGAAATGATACTCAAGTTTAAAAAGGCCACAAAGAAATATGGCATCCAAAAAGCGCTTGTAATGTAATAATTTATACTAATTTCGCAAGCATAACATACATTTAGTTGACTTGGAACACAAACACAAAACGTTTATCTGTTTTGAAATAGTACTACCCATAACAGTCTTTTTGATAGGATATATTAGTATTTAAAGTTACTATTCTGGAGAACTATGGAACTATGGACTGTTTTATCAGATGACTGCACGTCTATTCCAGCTCCTAGATGTTCTGTCATTTATCAGCTCCTTGGATTGCAAGTTCCACAACTCATTTTCGTTA
Organism: Potamilus streckersoni; assembly: GCA_016746295.1. Classification (NCBI taxonomy): domain Eukaryota; kingdom Metazoa; phylum Mollusca; class Bivalvia; order Unionida; family Unionidae; genus Potamilus; species Potamilus streckersoni. Next base: position 2,126,069 of record JAEAOA010000858.1, on the reverse strand, counting down.
CAATACATTTTTTTAATACTAACACTGCATAAATTCAATAGAAACACTAACAGTTTCTAGTAAAATAAGAAATATAATTGTCAGGCAAAAAAATAAACAAATGTAAGATGAATGTTTGAACGAGTTCATAATGTTGTAACGGAGATTACATGATTATTATTAGGAAGAAACAAAATAACTTGATGATTATTTAAGATAAATAAAAAATGGAGTGTATAGTTCAATAGGGATAATTTACTTGCATGGCATAGTTTTTGTTTTAGATGTTATCTAATATACTAATATCGAGATCAAAAATTGCAAAAGTGGCGAAAACATCCAGCCTCTTAATACATCCCACACAGACATTCTTCAAAACGTATAAAGAAGACATTATGACCACGGATAGACCTTGCAACAATAATTATATACCAGATATTTTGCAATAGCTATATTTGTGACGTTTTAGTGCTTTTTCCTTTCTGACTTTTTCAGTTACATATTTTTTCTTATTTCCTGTTCATTCAGAGTTAATCAATTGTTAAATGTTTTAGTTATGCCCTAACACAAAGTGAGAGAGAGAGAGAGAGAGAGAGAGAGAGAGAGAAAGAGAGAGAGAGAGAGAGAGAGAGAGAGAGAGAGAGAGAGAGAGAGAGAGGAGAGAGAGAGTATGACTTTTCCAAATCAAATTACTGATAATGGATAACCTCAAACTCTTGGATTAATTTTAAAACAATGAAATATATTTCTTACTTTATTGAGTTCTTAGTGAGAGTCAGGTCTTATGTAGCGCTTGGATGACAAATCTTCAATTTTAACTTCATTATTGAAACACAGTTTGAGGGATTCTTGCACTTTAAAGAAATGATCATTATTTTCATTAGAAATAAAACGTGACTATTGTCAAGAAAACATATTACATTATAAGTGTGTTTTAAATAGAAATGGATGCATACTATTAAGTGAAAAGCTCATAGTTCCAAATTAAGTAGTAAAATAAAGATATTGTAAACCTCATTTTAAGGCAGAAATATAAAATGAAAGACCAGGTTTACCAAAAGAAACAATTAACCCAAATTCATCATCATGAATCTGATCAATGTTGAAGCTATCCAGCATTATCTCATCAGTCTATTTGTAATTATTGGTATTGGATTGCAATTATGTATATTACTCATGAACACATAACACCCCAGATCAGAAATGCATGACTGGAATGAAGGATAGACTTATTTACTTTATCCGTTCTGTCATTACGGATATGGCTTTGTAACGAACGGTACAGTATGGCTTGACTATCCTGTATAAGAAGGTTTTGTTTCAGGAAGACTTTGGATATTAAGAGATTGTTAAATTTCAATTGTTTATTTGGAAATCGGATAGTGTTGTGGCTTGTTGCTAAGCAACCGCTTCCTTTTCTATTTCATCACATTGTTTGTAGACATGAGAATGTATGTATGTATGTATGTATGTATGTATGTATGTATGTATGTATGTATGTATGTATGTATGTATGTATGTATGTATGTATGTATGTATGTATGTATGTATGCATGCATTTCATAGCGGTACCTATACCTCAACACGTAGTGGCTATACTATAAGAAAAAATTAAAATATATAATACTAAAAAATTATGCAAAACACTTCTAAATAAATGGAAACAAGAAGTAGAACAAGATGAAATAGAAAATAGTAAAAGATTAAACTTCTGAAAGTTTTAGAAACGCATAAAATATAAACAGCTAATATAACATATCCAAACGATAGGAACAACTCGTCTAGGATAAACCGAATTCCTTCAAAAAGACCACAATATGTTCGGGATCTTTATCATCGAACAGAGTGGATGTCGCCATTCTAAAAAAGAATGCGTTCCACTGTCAAGAGATAGAGCCATGCTATGCACTTCAAATGATTTTCACCTATCATTATGTATGCGAGAATCCTCTATGTGTATGTATGTATGTGTGTATGTATGTATGTATGTATGTATGTGTGTATGTATGTGTGTATGTATGTATGTGTGTATGTATGTGTGTAGGCATGTATGTGTGTATGTGTGTATCTGTGTGTATGTATGTGTGTGTATGTATGTATATGTGTTTGTCAGATACACACTATCATCTCATCGATACGATTCCTACTATATCAAAGACGTTTCTCTACAATAATCTTTTGAAGCTCCGACGTTTTAAGTATAAAGTCTACATTATTTTGTCAAGTATGAAAAACATGCTTACATATGATGTTTAAAGTCAGTGCTATACATAATATTTCCATTCGGAAAAGGGTAGATTTGGCTGCTTATCTACACTATTGTTAACATTGATATCAATGCGACTGGGATACCAAAAATATAGGTAATGGATTTTCTTAATTTTATGACCAAATCATGTTTCTCTAATACCTATATATTAGCAGTTTGTCAGGTTTAAGGTTTCTCAAGGTTTTCAGTATAGCAAGTGCTATCGGAAAAATGGACGAAACTTGTTACTAAAATATTTCATTATAGTTCAAAACGACTTAGAATAGCTGTAATGACCACTTTAAAATCTAAGCTGTATAGTGTAAACAACTGGAAATGGTGCCCCTTGCCCAATTCCAGTTTTGTCTTTATCTTTTACAATTTCTTTGTACTTTAATCTTTGAACTCGATGTTTGGCTTCCATATGAAACATCGATTTATTTGAAAGCTTTATTCAAGTAGGAGATGATTTAGCTGCGCTTATAATAAAAATGTTATAATGCGCCATCAGTCACACATACAGAAAAAAGTGAAAGCAGGATTACGAAGTGTTCATATCTTAACGTGGTATGCTAAACATCTTCAAAAGCACGGGGCATATAACCTTCAAAACAAAAAACAAATTGATGACCTAGATAATGTCTACACAACACATTATAATTTGAATACGGCAAAACCGTTATCAATCATTAGCACATATTTAAAGTTCTACACCATTGCCAGAAATAGAGTATATGTATATGAGTATATGTATATAGCGTCTTTCTAAATCCCTCCAATAATTGTACTTAATGTCTGACACTCTTCGGCTGCGCACCGCAACTCTGCTGTTATGTTTAGGTTGATTCCTGGTTGCGAAACCCAGCATCTTTCACAGCATTATCTTGAACTCTACATTTAAATCTTTACTCTGATACAATTATAAGATACCTAAAACATGTATAATATCACCCATCAAATACAATATACTGCTGCTTTATTTTTCTTGGTTGTTTCTCATAGGAAGATGTAATTTTTTTGTGCTGCTGGAGGGTGTTCGTGGGTTTTTTTTTCTGTATGCCTTATTGATTGGCTTTATTGGAAATCTGTGCACGTTTTCTTAGTTGTCACCCAAGCTCAAATCCACGACCATTTTTTCTGGACTTTGAGATCTTACTTCGTTTGACTATTTGCTAACTTATTTTTCATCCTGCTGTTTGTTTCGTTTATGTTCGATTGTGTTGGACGAACTAAGAAGCAGTATGCATGATGACACCCATAAGCTGACATTTTTGTGGAGCGAAGGGTTGTAAGTTTCAAAGTTGTATGTTTCAGGTTATTATTATTTATGCAAGAAGGAGACAAATTATTATGCAAATTCACTTGTAGGTTGTTTAATACACACTCCCATTCTTCATCACACATTTGTACCATCGAAACATGTCGAGGGATTCATGTCATCTCTTGGTTTGGAGACTGTTGATTTGTGTTAATCTTGTGCAAATATTTATATCACATCTCTTCATACTGTTGAATCGATCACACCATAGTATTTTTCTTATGAATGGTTAAAAATATTGTACATTATGTTGCGCGTTACTAAATGATTAGCCAAGAGACTACAATGTGTCCTAAAAACTGAATTGTGATACATATGTCATACAGCCATAGATGTGACCGTTGTTTCCTTTCTGTTTATTTGAGGTAAGACTGTTTTTTTTATCATTTTAAATTCCCACCCTATCTTAACACAAAATGGGAATACTTAACTTTAACAAAGTACATATTTTGATGTGATGTTCTTGTGCCCCTTATAAGATTGGTAATACGGTGGTATGTAAGCAAGTCTATTTTACAATAACTCTGAAAATTGTAAAATGTTATATATATATATATATATATATATATATATATATATATATATATATATATATATATATATATATATATATATATATATAATATATATATAAAATATATATATATATATATATATATATATATATATATATATATATATATATATATATATATATATATATATATATATATGTTGTGATGACAAATCGCGTATTACATATTGCCTACAAATGTCATTGTTGACCTATGGCTAGACCTCTTATAGCCATGCCCTTTTAGTTGCTATGACAATTTCCTATAGAAAGGTTTATTTACTTATTATGGTATTTTGAAATTATAAAATTTTGTTTTGAAAACGTTACTGCTCAATGAGAGGTATATTTTTGGTTGGAGATTCATGAGTGATATAAAAGTAATTAATTATTTTAAGGGGAATTTAAATTAATCATTTTTACAGATAAACTCCGTAATCATTATTACAGCCGAGTCCAGAACACCTTGTTCAGTTAATGTTTATTCATAATCCGGCCTCACATCATTTAGCATTCAAAGTTAGATTTCCCCAAAACTAACTGGTAGCCGATAGTATATAAGAGGCGATTTTTCGTTTATCTTTCACCGCAACGCCGTCACCAATAAACCTAGATTGTAAACACGCCAACGATAAGCTAGTTATGCATATCAACCTCAATTTTGACATATCGAAGAGTCAGAAACAACGGCATAATTCAGAAAATATAGGTTTTTGTCTCTGCTGCTATTGCACACTATGAACAAAATTCTTTGTTGATGGAAAAGACCTGAGTGTAAGCACAAGTCAGTATTGTACGCCAAAACACTTGGGTAAATCGTAAAGAAAAGTAATATTTGCATGTTGACATTGCTACAAAATGAAAATAAGCTCCCTATGTTGTTGGCAAAATAGTATTGACAAGATATATTATAAGATCTTTCTTCACTATAAACCTGTCATTCTTTCTTCAAACATCTTCAATTTTTATGATACCTTATAGCAGTTCAGGGATGTAGCCATTATCAAAATAATTATCGAGATTAGATAAAAATATCATTTTTCATTTAACCATTTTAATTAGATATTAAGAAATTTCTCAGAATAGCCATCATTTTCTTTTTGTTCTTTTGATTTAGTAAATCGGGTTGACTCCGCTATGCCAAATTTTTCTGTGATTTAAGTTCGCGTCCCGGACCATTAGTCATTTTTCCCAAAATTCTATATAGAATAGTCTAGTATTTTCATTGATGTTATATATATTGGAAAACCAAACCGATCGAAAATAAAAGTGGGGAGCACATCTTTAATCTTTACGTGCAAGGTGTGACAGGATTTGTCAGATTTGGAAACGGGACACATGCCGCTCACGTTTATCAAATTACGATTAGTTGTCAGTTGTTCATATCATACCTTTTCACTAAAGATCTAGAGCACTGCGATTTGATGTCAGGCCTTAATCATAACGATTTCGCGTGACGTTAATTTTTCTCCAGTACAGTGGCATATGCGCAGAGTTACTATAAGAAAGTCAAAAGCCACCGTTTAATTCCACACATCCCAATTGTTGTCTACTTATCGGGACATCAGAAAATGCCGTTTGATAGAGCTTCAGTCCTACAATAACGCCTAAGATTTTATTAGGTAGTTTACAACGCTGGCGAAGAACAATTTAGCCGAAGGTTATTTGAAAAGCTTAAAAAGACAGATTAGAGGTTGTATTGAACCATTGAAGGTGCCTCCTAAAATTATCAACCTTTCGAATAAAACAAGAATAGCAAGATGAAGACATCAGACAACTCAAAGAACAAATTTAAAAAAGAAAGCTTAAGTACATCAAATTACAAGAAACAATTGTCAGCAAAGTTATAAATATTTAATGACATCTAATTATAATATTGAAAATCAAATAAATTTCATTTTAAAAATGTGAAATGTCATTAAAAAGAACAAAGGTTTTCGTTTAGAGAGGTTTTCGTTTCGAGAGGATTACAATGTTCCTTTAAAGAAAATGTATAATAATCGCTGTTAAATACATTGAAATAGCAATGACGCTAAGGTCAGTTTCAGCAGTTTCTCCATATATTGATGATTGGGAAACGATATTGATTTCTTTACTTTTGGTTCCTCCCCATCCTCCTGCTACGTATCTTACGAGGGCTGATCATTTTATTTATTTCGTTGTCGTTTTTAATACCATTATCTACTTGGTATTGATTGCTTAGTAATTGCTCTAAAAAGGTGTAAATTTAATTATCTTCAAGCTAAAGAGGTTAGTAAACTAAACGAAAGTGTATGTTTGTTTCGTCACTAATATTATTATGTTCTTTGTTGTTTTTTTTCTTGTTTGTTTTTCGGGGGATAGGGGAGGAGTAGCTGTATAGTGGGACTTCTAATTTAGGTTAGTCCAATGATCACGATTACCAGGACCTCTGAGAATCAGATAAAATTGGTATACCTGACATAATACACATTTCAAAGCTTGCGTGAAGGAAATAAACGTCTTTGGAGGTGACATATTTCAAAAGAAATATAACATACTTCGTAATCCACCTTACAAGCATAACGTCTATTTTGTCTTCCTTATATCCTCTGCAATTTATTTTCTTCATCGCACATAATATGACCCATCTTTTGGAATAACTCGATTGGCTTAGTAGTAATACATGTATTAGGATTTTACTCCAGTTTAAACGAGACACTATTTATTTTAAATTGCTGTTTTTTTCAATGATACTCCTCATTTGTATCATCTTGTAATTATGCAACAAATGCACACAGTCGATAACAACAAACATTATAGTACAATTTAACTTTTATTCTGTTATGTACTTTTGGAATTTTAACACGATATATTTAGCCACTGGTATAGTCAAAACAGACTGCATCATTCTGTTGTGTACCGATAAACCAATAACAAGTGTACATGTACACCAATAATAGATTGTACCTGTACATCAATATTAGGGTGTATCTGTACACTAATAATAGATTGTTCTTGTACACTAATAATAGATTGTGCCTTTACACCATTGAGATTACATATTCCTAACTGCTCTGATTTAACCTTGCGATACTGTCTTCTCTCACACTATTCTTCTCTCAGAGGTATTTCTGGATAGATTTGAAATCACATGTCTATTTTAAAATGTTACAATTTCATAACATATAACTTACACACAAAGATATCATTTAGTTTGTTTTGCTTTTCCTTTAGACAACTGACTTTCATTGTAAAGACAGCATATGATGGCTTTTGATCAAAATAAATTGTTCTATATCATTATTAATGATAGCTGATTCAATTTCAACTTAATCTCGTAATAGCATTGTACATTCTGACAGCCCTTTTAGCATCCAAATATTTCTTTAAATAAAAACAACAATGCTATTCCACAACTGAAAGGCTCCTTCTGCAGTTTAGAAAGCAGTTAATTATTGGTGATATAACTTTTCTTAAGCGTATTCCATATTGCCCACAATTAACATTTTTGACCAATGGCGGGACTCCTTATAATGATGCCCTTTTAGTTGCTATGACAATTTATTATGCAAAGTTTTATTTATTTATAATGCTATTTTGAAATTATAAAATTTGTTTTGAAAATGTTACTGCTCAATAAGAGGTATATTTTTGGTTGGAAATACATGAGTAATAGGAAATAATTAATTTTTTTAATGGAAATTAAATGTAATCTTTTTGTAAGATAAACTCCGTAATAATTATTACAAGCGAGTCCAGAACACCTTCTTCAGTTAATGTTTATTCATAATCGGGTCTCATATCATTTAGCATTCAAAGTTAGATTTCCCCAAAACTAACTGATAGCCGATGGTATATAAGGCGATTTTTCGTTAATCTTTCTCGGTAAAGCCGTCATCCATAAACCTAAATTATAAACCCGCCAACGATAAACTAGTTTTGCATATCATCCTCAATTGTGACATATCGAAGGGTCATAAACAACGGCATAATTCAGAAAATATACGGTTTTGTCTCTGCTGACATTGCACAATCTGAACTAAACTCTTCGTAAATGGATAAGACCCGAGTGTAAGCACGAGTCAGTATTGTACGCCAAAGGCTCATGTGAAAATCGTAAAGAAAAGTAATATTTGCATGCAGACCTTGCTACAAAATGGTATTTAGCTCCCTATGTTGTTGGCAAAATAGTATGTTCAAGATATATTATATGTCAAATGTTTCTCTGATTTAATTTCTCTTCCCGGACAATTAGACATCATTCCCAAACTGATATAAAGAATAGTATAGTGTTTTCATTGATGTTATATATTGAAAAACCAAACCTCTACGAAAAAAGGTGCGGAGCACATCTTTAATCCCTACGTTCAAGGTGTGCGAGGATTTGTCAGATTTGGAAACAGGAGACATGCCTCTCACTTCAATCAAATCAAGATTAGTTGATTGTTTATATTATACCTTTCCACGAAAGAGCTAGAAGACTGCAACTTGACGTCAGGCCTTAATCATTACGATTTCACGTGACGTTAATTTTTCTTCAGTACAGAGGTATATGCGCAGATTTACTGTAAGAATGTTAAAAGCCACCGATTAATACCATACATACCATTTTATGTCTACTTAGCGGAACATCATAAAAAACTGTTTGATAGAGTTTCAATCCTACAATAAAGACTAAGATTTTAGTAGGTAGTTTACAACGGTGGTAAATAACAATTTGACCGAAGGTTATTTGAAAAAAAAGTAGAAAAGACAGATTAGAGGATGTATAGAACCGTTGAAGATGCCTCCTAAAATTACAAACCTGTCGAATAAAACCAGAATAGCAAGATGAAGACATCAGGCATCTCAAAAAACAAGTTTTAAAAAAATCTTAAATACATCAAATTACAAGAAAAATGTGTCAGCAAAGTTATAAATATTTAATGACATCTAATTATAATATTGTTTATTTCAAATTGCAGTTTATTTCAACGAAACTACTCATTTGATCACCATGTAACTATGCAACAAATGCCCACAGTCAATAACATCTTTATAGTCCAATTTTCCTTTCTATTCTCTTACGTACTGTAGGAATTTTAACAAGATATATTTAGCCTCCGGCACAGTCAAAACAGAATGCACCATCTGTTGTGTGTCTATACACCAATAATACAGTGTACATGTACACCAATAATAGATTATACCTGTATGTCAATAACTGAGTGTACCTTTACACAATTAACTGAGATTACATATTCCTAAATGGTCTGATTTAACGTAGCAATACGGTCTTATTTCACACTATTACTGTCTCAGAGGTACATTTGGATTCATTTAAAATCATATGTCTACTTTAAGTTGTTAAAATTTCTTAAAATCTAACTTAATTGCACAAACATATCATTTATTTATTTTGCTTTTCCTTTAAATAACTGACATTCAGTGTAAACACAGCTTATAATGGCTTTTGATCAAAATAAATTGTTTTAATATCATTTTTAATGATAGTTGATTCTTTTTCATCGTAATCGTTTAATTGTAGTGTACATTCCGACGGCCTGTTTAGCATCCAAACATTACTTTAGATAAGAACAACCCTGATATTCCACAACTGAAAATCTCCTTCTGTAGTTCAGAAATCTGTTAATTATTTATAATATAACGTTTTGCTCTGTTATTTGGAATTGCCTGGATGCGTAGATGTTTAAGGTATCGAGATACATTATACATTATATATGAAATGTGAATTTGTTTTTAGTTCAGGACAGTCATATCTTATCAGACTTATCGGCACACGTGGCAGGCATTATATAACCATGGTGAGGTAGAAATATGTCCACAAGACCACGGCGTTTTGATAGATATTGAAGAATGATGAAACTTGCCATCATCTTGGTGGTTATCGGTTACCATGGCATCAATGCCCTGACAAGAGGTAAGTACATTGGTCAGATTGTATATCTCTTGTATTGTATATGAATATCTCGTGAATAAAATAAGATAGGTACAATTTACCTTCAATCAATATTCGTAATACCTCTAATTTATTTCTCTCTATTGCCTACACTTTGCAATTTTATCATCACAAGATTGTATTACATGGAGTACATAGTTTGTATTGGTTCACTCTGCTGATTACATAGCTGGAGTACATGTTTGTTTGGATCGTTTGGTGTTCATACATTGCTAATTTTACTTACTTACTGAAAATGAAGGTTAAAAGACAGTGTTATTAGTAACATTTATAAACCACCGTGTACGAGGTAATATATTGTGCTTGCGAAGAGAATTTCATAATAATGTATTCTAGTTTGAAGAGATTTATGAAATGTGTTTAGTGTTTTAGAACTTAACCTTGCCGTTACATATATACTATTGTTATTTTTGCTATTGGTATTTCAATGTTTCAGTTTGAGCAAGAGAAAGCGTAAACTTAAGATGATTTGTCAATTAAATTTTTATGGAAATTACATGATTGCAAAGCATTTATAAAGGAAAAAAACGTAACTTTCAATTTTTAAATTAGCCCACAATTTTATTGATATTTTAAGCGAGAAATTAAGCGACGAAATCAGGTTCATAGACCAACCTTTTCCGCCACCAATAGTGACTGTGTACTAGAAAACACAATAAACATCTGATCAAAAGCAAACAATTCGTATGCTCCAACTGATAGGAGAACGGTGAATACTGAGTTATAACTGACCGCCCGTATGTACATGAAACTGGCTAGCTGAAGCAAGTAAAACCCATCAGAAGTATGCAGCACCATGCATGTATTAAAAATTTTAATGAAGAGATAAATAAGGTTTTGCACACTCATTTTTATATAAATATTAATTCCCCATGCAGGTAGCGAACCCATACCTATATAATAATTTCGCCTTGCACAAAACACACCCCAACCCAACCCACCCATAACAAAATAATCAGTTGTTATTGGCTGTTACAATACATTGGATATATGTGGGATACTATTCAATTAAGTATCTAAGTCGTGTTTTATATTGCATGCTCAACCAATGGTAATAATGCTCCATTTTCCACAACGTGTGTCTTCGGTAATGACTTTGCTAGCACATTTACGCAAAATCACTTCATAAAGAAAATTGAAACTCGATAGGCATGAAAGTATACTTAATTTATGAACTGATAAGATTTTAATGCCATTACGTCATCTTCAATTTTCATCATCATTTTCATCGATTATTTTGCTGGTGAAATCATCGTGATCATTATGATCTAGGAGCCGACTAACGGAGGCAAATTATAAATATATTGTGCATGCTATTTAACTTTGCTATGTGTCACTTGATGACCAAAGGCCAGAAACCTATAGCAATCTTCGCTCAATAAGTATGAAAGTTTTTTTTAAATAATGTTATTTTATTTATGATTTATTTGTTCATTATGCATTTTTTAAATCAAAGTGATTTTTTTAAAAAAATGTACAATACAATAAGTGATAAATTTCAACTTGACAGAAAAGATGTAGAAATGGATCAATGACAGAAAAACTTCAACAATTTGAAAAGTATTTGTTCTATACTAGTCAACTACTGAACATTGCAACTACTAATGACTAGTGCTGCCCCTGTGTTCATCATACCCTTTGCTACAGTTGAAATCTCTGTTGCGGTCTGACTTGACATTGTTTACAAGTGAATTCAACGAATGACTGAGAGTTGTGTGATAGATAAGTGATAATTCCTCCTTTATCTTTCACTGAAAAGCAATCACGTATATGAACTAAAACCTGTTCTTGTACATCAAAGTTTGCCGAGGACACATCGGTCAGAAACAACATCGTCATCAGGACGATGTTCGTGTTCGTGTATGTATGTATGTATGTATGTATGTATGTATGTATGTATGTATGTATGTATGTATGTATGTATGTATGTATGTATGTATGTATGTATGTATGTATGTATGTATGTATGTATGTATGTATGTATGTATGTATGTATGTATGTTTGAATAATAATGTTTTATATTTGTTTAATTATTATAGACCGCATTTGAAAATATAATATTTCTTATTATGGTACGTTACGCTTGATGGTGTTTGCCAGTAGGAGTGATATTTCCAGCAAGAAACATAAATACCTTTAGTCTTGACGCATTCTAATAAATGAAAAATGCTTTGCCTCTCAGGCATACAACTATTATTTAGCCAAAGATTTACTCGTTACTGTATTTCTCCTATACAAATTTATGATCTGTTTTACTAACTTGACAAACACATGGACACCATTGTGCGTAGCATCACCCAATCAGATCTGCTTTTGTGGTCAAAGATTAATTTAGTGTATATAATGTCAAAGTTGTGTTTGCTTTATTCCAACAATTTATTTCATTCTAGATCAATTGTTAGCTCGAATTGCTGATATATTTTGTATGATTAGCCAATACGTGCTGTTGACACTAATGCAAACGTATGAGGTTGTGTGAGGAAAAAGTCAATAAAATTGGATAAGAAAATATTTTCCACATAATAACCTCCAGGCATGCCTTTGAGGAAGACTCAAATTCTAGTTCTATATAATACTGGTTGAATTGAAGTTATGATATAAAATTGAGACTTTCGATTAAAGATAATTTTGTCTCAGGATTATATATATATATATATATATATATATATATATATATATATATATATATATATATATATATATATATATATATATATATAATGTTGTCATAAAGTTGCATTATGATTAACGTGTTAGGCTTAGTATTCATAGCGCTTGTTATATAATATTTTGTTTGCATGACCTGTTTTTAATGACCTACCTTTATAATCTAGTGACCAACAGTATCATACATCTCCGTTTACATAAATTACAATTAATGCCATATTTCTTACAGTTGAAGCAAACACATTTAAATAATAATGCTCTCGGCTCTTTTCCTTCTTCAGCATTAAAATCCATATTCCGAATAATATCAGAGCCTCTGCTTAAGTTGCACAACCCGTTCCTGTTTTATCACCTAGGTTGGACTAGCAGGAAATTTCTCGTTTTCTATCTTAGTATTCAAAGTCACCTGGTACCGTTTTTCGTATGATGTCTGTCATTCCGAATATTATCGTGTCTCGGATCAAATGTTGCATCCTGAGAGACAAATTTATACATATACAAATGCTTCTAATTACTGTAATCCTTGTATCGGCCGAAGCAAACTCCTCGTTTCTGCATATACACAATCATCTATAATCATTCCTGTATCAAGTAAATAATCAGCTGTTGTTGATTGTCACTATATTGTCAGTCTTGGTTTTTAACTAGACGCTGCTGGATAATCCGCTAGAATTGCAGTGAAAAAATATTTCTAACGTCTTATTTAATTTTTCTTATCTCTCTTAATGAGCATATCTCTTTGCAATCTATATGTTCACTTTCTAAAGTTTGCAAAACTTTCATTAGGTAACCACCCAAAATTAAAATCATTTAAGAACGTTAAACACGGAATGATATTTGGGAAAAAATGTATCTTTTTTCATAATTTTAATCATTAATGGTTTACAATATCATCTGCAATATACGGTTATTATTAGCATTACAATTATTATCATTATTATTATCAATATTGTTCTTGATAGAATAATATTAATAATGATAATAATAACAACAACAACAATAATAATAATAATAATAATAATAATAATAATAATAATAATAATAATAATAATAATAATAATAATAATAATAATAATAATTATTATTATTATTATTATTATTATTATTATTTTATTATTACTATTATTATTATTGTTATTGTTTTTATTATTATTATTATTATTTTTATTATTATTATTATTATTATTATTAGTAGTAGTAGTAGTATTATTATTAGTATTATTATTATTATTATTATTATTATTATTATTATTATTATTATTATTATTATTATCATTATTATTATTATTACCGTTCCGGATGTGGGAGGTCATGAGTTCCATCATCCATCTAGTCATACCAACGATTTACAAAAAAAATGTTACTAAGAGTTGCCTCTCTTGTTGCTCAGCATTAAGGTGGCGCTCTACAGTTTTATATTAATCATAGGGTTAAAATTTTAAAGAAAAAGAGTTTCACTGGGTTTCCTCACTAGTTATACTGGTTACTTCGAAAAACTTTGTACATCTTAGATATTGTTCAAAGAACCTTTAATTCCCTTTATTTTGATGTATGATTGATGGGTGTAACATGGGTTAGAGAGTACACAGCTTGGCCTTACTCCAGATGTGCATCTTTCAAAAAAGTGCTAGCTCTACTTGCTCATGTTCACTTCCCGAACTTCAGAGGTACATTTTAGAAAAAGAGCCGATAACTTTTTTTACATTTTATGTATTTGGTAAATCAGTAATTGCACTTTTAGAAGCTGGCATTATGCAGTTTCGCAAAATTCATTTTCCATATTTTAATAGCTGCCAAAAATAGTGTACTTTAGACAAATTTAGGTTGATTTTTGGAGCACAAGGGAGCAGTCTTTTTAGTTAGCAATGTCCTAAGATCATTTAAAATTTCCAAAAGTACAATATCCAAAGACATTTCATCCACATTACATGAAAGTAGTATATAGGTATGCCAACATTCTCTCCACTGTGCATGTTTAAAATGCAAACAATTTCACCTTACATACATCACTCTCTCAAAAGTACATAATAAAGAGTATATAGGTATTTTTATTGTATGATTCAATTTTGATTGCATGGCTGAAATATTTAAGTCGCAAGCATCAAAACAGTCCTCTGTAATAATTGTCCTGTATTTCCCCCCCCCTCAGAACAGAATTTATTAGAGTCCGAGTCTTAAACCGGTACAGCTCCCCTCCTTATGATAAAAAGTGAACTATTTTAAAAATATGCATTGCATTTTGTCAACATAGCAACCAGTGTTATGCTGATAGACAGGAACATGAAATTAGCCATATTTATTCCTGAGATGTCAACAATAAATTCTACAGTTATAAAAGGGATATTACAGGTGAGGTTCATAAAGGTCAAATGTCAAAGTGTAAACTATTAACTAATTCTTTGATATGGAAGAAAGCAAATTTGCTTTGTTGCCAATGACTTTTTAATTTCATTGCAAATAAATGAAATGAAACATTTTCACTATGTATTTCTTTTACTTAATGCAACAGTTTGCAATTTAAGTTGACTTTATTC
The DNA here is from genome assembly GCA_016746295.1 of Potamilus streckersoni. Taxonomy (NCBI): domain Eukaryota; kingdom Metazoa; phylum Mollusca; class Bivalvia; order Unionida; family Unionidae; genus Potamilus; species Potamilus streckersoni. Next base: position 2,110,849 of record JAEAOA010000858.1, on the reverse strand, counting down.
CTATATTCTAAGACTTCTAATTTCCCCATAATGAAGGTCACTACTCACCCAAACATGCCTCATAGCAAATTAGGTATGCTAGAGCAAAAATAAGCATAATTAGCTCATTTTCATGAATGAAATCATTGTTAATGTACCATTTTACTCAGAACATCATACATAATGATATAAAAAAAGAAATTAATTGCATAAATCTTTATATTTGTTTTTAAGGTGGCGCTCTACAGTTTCGTATTTAGCATACGGTTAAAATTCTAAAGTAAAAGAGTTTCTCTGGGTTTCCTCACTAGTTATACTGGTTATTTAAAATAGACTTTGTATATCTTAGGTATTGTTCAGAGAACCTTTAAACCCCTTTATTTTGATGTATGATTGATGGGTGTAATATGGGTTAGAGAGTAGAGAGCTTGGCCTTACTCCAGATGTGCACCTTTCACAAAAGTGCTAGTTCTGCTTGCTCATTTTCACTTCTCGAACTTCAGAGTTAAATTTTAAAAAAGAGCCGATAACTTTTTTTTTACATTTTATGTATTTTGTAAATCTGTCATTGCACTTTTAGAAGATGGTATTATCAAGTTAGGCAAAATTAATTTTCCTTATTTTAATAGCTGCCAAGAATAGTGTATTTTAGACAAATTTAGGTTGATTTTTGGAGCACAAGGGAGCAGTCATTTTAGTTAGAAGTGTCCCAAGATCATTAAAATTTCCAAAAGTACAATATCCAAAGACATTTCATCCACATTACATGAAAGTAGTATATAGGTATGCCATCATTCTCTCCACTGTGCATGACTAAATTGCAAACACCTTTACTTTACATACATCATTCACTCAAAAGTACATAATAACTGGTGAGCGCCACCTAAGAGAGTAGGACTGCTAGGCTTAGTGTCAACATACTGTTACTGGGTGCGACATGATGATACATGTCTGAGGAATGATGCCTCAGTGCTAGACGTCATTATAAACTGCCAAACTGCAGATATTGCAGCGAAATGACGGGAAAATTGTTAAAGCAACGTTAAATATCATGATCACATTATTATTATTATTATTATTATTATTATTATTATTATTATTATTATTATTATTATTATTATTATTATCAACATCATCATCATCATCATTATTATTGTTATTATTATTTTTATCAATATTATTATTATTATTATTATTATTATTATTATTATTATTATTATTATTATTATTATTATTATTATTATTATTATTATTAACAGCTTGTGGTTCTAAGGTAGCTGATATTTTATTCGTCCTTGATTCATCAGACAGTGAAGGACCGGAAAATTTTAAGAAAATCCTGGAATTTGTCTACAACTTTTCCCGTCAATTTGCCATAGGTGTTCACAACGTCCTATTTAGCCTGATGACCTATTCATCCAATGTAAATGTCCGATTCTACTTCAATACTTACACTTCCAGAAATAATGTCCTGAATGCAATCCAGAATACCAGCTACATCGGACTGGGAACCAACACTGCCGAAGCACTCCATGTAGCTCGGACAGAGATTTTCCAGACTCAGCATGGTTCACGGCCAAATGCCACAAACATTGTAATAGTAATCACCGACGGACGTTCTAGGAATCCCAACGCTACAATAGCAGAAGCAACTCAGCTGAAGAAAACAGCAGACGTGTTCAGCATCGGAATTGGCCCCGATGTGGATCAACACGAACTAAGTGCCATTGCCAGCAAACCCAGCTACGTGATGCAGGTCAACAGCTTTGAGTTGCTACACATGATTCAAGTCAAGATCACAGAGGCAGCATGCTCTGAATGAACCTGAAGAGAATTGTTTCAGTATCGAAAGTCGATTATATTTACACTCTGTTTATTATGGTGTATATATAATTAGAAAATAAAAGACAAATAAAATTGAAAATGAATGGAATATTGTCATTATCATTTAAAGACACCATTATCTACAAAAATATTGAAATCAACAGCAAGGCAATTTATCTTCATCAAATAGATGTCGTAAACAATGGAAATGATACTCAAGTTTAAAAAGGCCACAAAGAAATATGGCATCCAAAAAGCGCTTGTAATGTAGTAATTTATACTAATTTCGCAAGCATAACATACATTTGGTTGACATGAAACTCAAACACAAAACGTTTATCTATTCTGAAACAGCACTACCCATAAGAGCCTTTTTTATAGGATAAATTAGTGTTTAAAGTTACAATTCTGGAGGACTATGGAACTATGGACTGTTGTTTTCTTCAGTTGACTGCACATCTATTCCAGCTCCTAGATGTTCTGTCATTTATCAGCTCCTTGGATTGCAAGTTCCACACTCATTTTCGTTACAATACATTTCTTTTTTAATACTAACACTGCATAAATTCAATAGAAACACTAACAGTTTCTAATAAAATAAGAAAAAAAATTGTTTGACACGCAAAAAAATATACAAATGTAAGATGAAGGTTTGAATGACTTCACAATGTTGCAACGGTGAATACATGATTGTTATTAGGAAGAAACAAAATAACTTGATGATTATTTAAGATAAATAAAAAATGGAGTGTATAGTTCAATAGGGACAATTTACTTGCATGGCATAGTTTTTGTTTTAGATGTTGTCTAGTTTACTAATATCGAGATTAAAAATTGCAAAAGTGGCGAAAACATCCAGCTTCTTAATACATCCCGCACAGAGATTTTTCAAAAGGTATAAAGAAGGCATTATGACCACAGATAGACGTTGTTACCCTTATCACATAGGTTGGACTAGCAGGAAATTTCTCGTTTTCTGTCTTAGTATTCAAAGTCACCTGGTACCGTTTTTCGTATGACGTCTGTCATTTCGAATATTATCTTGTCTCGGATCAAATGTTGCATCCTGAGAGACAAATTTATACATATACAAATGTTTCTAATTACTGTAATCCATTTTTAAAACATCTTTCACACAAAAATCTGAGGTTAACTGTATGGTTCTTGACTAGGCACATTTGTGTGGATATATTGATCATAGAAATCGAAGTTTATGTGTTATTTCTTATTGTACATCATACAGATTTTCTCATCTGCTTGTATCGGCCGAAGCAAACTCCTCGTTTCTGCATATACACTATCATCTATAATCATTCCTGTATAAAGCTACATTTTGTTCATTGGGTATTGTAAATAATCAGTAGTTGTTGATTGTCACTATATTGTCCGTCTTGGTTTTTAACTAGTATAATCCGCTGAAATTCCAGTGAAAAAAATATTTCTAACGTCTTATTTAATTTTTCTTGCCTCTCTTAATGAGCATATCTCTTTGCAATCTATACGTTAACTTTCTAAAGTTTGCAAAACTTTCATTAGGTAACCACCCAAAATTAAAATCATTTAAGAACGTTAAACACGGAATGATATTTAGGAAAAAATGTATCTTTTTTTCCAATATTAATCATTAATGGTTTAAAATATTCGCAATATACGGTTATTATTAACATTACAATTATTATCATCATTATTATCAATATTGTTCTTGATATAATAATAATAATAATAATAATAATAATAATAATAATAATAATAATAATAATAATAATAATAATAATAATAATAATAATAATAATAATAATAATAATTATTATTATTATTATTATTATTATTATTATTATTATTATTATTATTATTATTATTATTATTATTATTATTATTATTTTATTACTATTATTATTAGAATTATTATTGTTATTCTTATTATTAATATTGTTATTGTTATTGTTATTGTTATTATTATTATTATTATTATTATTATTATTATTATTATTATTATTATTATTATTATTATTATTATTATTACCGTTCCGGATGTGGGAGGTCATGAGTTCCATCATCCATCTAGTCATACCAACGATTTACAAAAAAATGTTACTAAGAGTTGCCTCTCTTGTCGCTCAGCATTAAAGTGGCGCTCTACAGTTTTATATTAAACATAGGGTTAAAATTTTAAAGAAAAAGAGTTTGTCTGGGTTTCCTCACTAATTATACTGGTTACTTAATAAAAAACTTTTTACATCTTAGGTATTGTTCAAAGAACCTTTAATCCCTTTTTTTATGTATGATTGATGGGTGTAACATGGGTTAGAGAGTACACAGCTTGTCCTTACTCCAGATGTGCATCTTTCAAAAAAGTGCTAGCTCTACTTGCTCATTTTCACTTCCCGAACATCAGAGGTACATTTTAAAAAAAGAGCCGATAACTTTTTTTTCATTTTATGTATTTGGTAAATCAGTCATTGCACTTTTAGAAGCTGGTATTATGCAGTTTTGCAAAATTCATTTTCCATATTTTAATAGCTTCCAGAAATAGTGTACTTTAGACAAATTTAGGTTGATTTTTGGAGCACAAGGGAGCTGTCTTTTTAGTTAGCAGTGTCCAAGATCATTTAAAATTTCCAAAAGTACAATATCCAAAGACATTTCATCCACATTACATGAAGGTAGTATATAGGTATGCCAACATTCTCTCCACTGTGCATGTTTAAAATGCAAACAATTTTACCTTACATACATCACTCTCTCAAAAGTACATAATAAATGGTGAGCGCCACCATAAAGAGAATATAGGTATTATTATTGTATGATTTAATTTTGATTGCATGGCTGAAATATCTAAGTCGCAAGCATCAAAACAGTCCTATGTAATAATTGTCCTGTATATCCCCCCTCAGAACAGAATTTATTAGAGTCCGAGTCTTAAACCGGTATAGCCCCCCTCCTTATGAAAAAAGTGAACTATTTTAAAAATATGCATTGCATTTTGTCAACATAGCAACCAGTGTTATGCTGATAGACAGGAACATGAAACTAGCCATATTTATTCCTGAGATGTCAACAATAAATTCTAGTTAAAAGCAAATTTGCTTTGTTGCCAATGATTTTTTAATTTCATTGCAAATAAATGAAATGAAACATTTTCACTATGTATTTCTTTTACTTAATGCAACAGTTTTTAATTTAAGTTGACTTTATTCCTATATTCTAAGACTTCTAATTTCCCCATAACAAAGGTCACTACTCACCCAAACATGCCTCATAGCAAATTAGGTACGCTAGAGCAAAAATAAGCATACTTAGTTTATTTTCATGAATGAAATCATTGTTAATGTACCATTTTACTCAGAACATCATACATAATAATATAAAAATAAGAAATTAATTGCATAAATCTTTATATTTGTTTTTAAGGTGGCGATCTACAGTTTCGTATTTAGCATACGGTTAAAATTCTAAAGTAAAAGAGTTTCTCTGGGTTTCCTCACTAGTTATACTGGTTATTTAAAATAGACTTTGTATATCTTCGGTATTTTTCAAAGAACCTTTAAATCCCTTTATTTTGATGTATGATTGATGGGTGTAATATGGGTTAGAGAGTAGAGAGCTTGGCCTTACTCCAGATGTGCACCTTTCACAAAAGTGCTAGCTCTATTTGCTCATTTTCACTTCTCGATTTTCAGGGTTAAATTTTAAGAAAGAGCCGATAACTTTTTTTACATTTTATGTATTTGGTAAATCTGTCATTGCACTTTTAGAAGATGGTATTATCAAGTTTGGCAAAATTAATTTTCCATATTTTAATAGCTGCCAAGAATAGTGTATTTTAGACAAATTTAGGTTGATTTTTGGAGCACAAGGGAGCAGTCTTTTTAGTTAGCAGTGTCCTAAGATCATTTAAAATTTCCAAAAGTACAATATCCAAAGACATTTCATCCACATTACATGAAAGTAGTATATAGGTATGCCAACATTCTCTCCACTGTGCATGACTAAATTGCAAACAACTTCACACTTTACATACATCATTCAATCAAAAGTACATAATAACTGGTGAGCGTCACATAAGAAAGTAGGACTGCTCGGCTTAGTGTCAACATACTGTTACTGGGTGCGACATGATGATACATGTCTGAGGCATGATGCCTCAGTGCTAGACGTCATTATAAACTGCCAAACTGCATATATTGTAGCGAAATGACGGGAAAATTGTTAAAGCTACGTTAAATATTATGATCACATTATTATTATTATTATTATTATTATTATTATTATTATTATTATTATTATTATTATTATTAACAGCTTGTGGTCCTAAGGTAGCGGATATTTTATTCGTCCTTGATTCATCAGACAGCGAAGGACCGGAAAATTTTAAGAAAATCCTGGACTTTGTCTACAACTTTGCCCGTCAATTTGCCATAGGTGTTAACAACGTCCTATTTAGCCTGATAACCTATTCATCCAGTGTAAATGTCCGATTCTACTTCAATACTTACACTTCCAGAAATAATGTCCTGAATGCAATCCAGAATACCAGCTACATCGGACTGGGAACCAACACTGCCGACGCACTCCATGTAGCTCGGACAGAGATTTTCCAGACTCAGCATGGTTCACGGCCAAATGCCACAAACATTGTAATAGTAATCACCGACGGACGTTCTAGGAATCCCAACGCTACAATAGCAGAAGCAACTCAGCTGAAGAAAACAGCAGACGTGTTCAGCATCGGAATTGGCCCCGATGTGGATCAACACGAACTAAGTGCCATTGCCAGCAAACCCAGCTACGTGATGCAGGTCAACAGCTTTGAGTTGCTACACATGATTCAAGTCAAGATCACAGAGGCAGCATGCTCTGAATGAACCTGAAGAGAATTGTTTCAGTATCGAAAGTCGATTATATTTACACTCTGTTCATTATGGTGTATATATAATTAGAAAATAAAAAACAAATAAAATTGAAAATGAATGGAATATTGTCAATATCATTTAAAGACACCATTATCTAGAAAAACATTGAAATCAACAGTAAGGCAATTTATCTTCATCAAATAGATGTCGTAAACAATGGAAATGATACTCAAGTTTAAAAAGGCCACAAAGAAATATGGCATCCAAAAAGCGCTTGTAATGTAGTAATTTATACTAATTTCGCAAGCATAACATACATTTAGTTGACATGGAACTCAAACACAAAACGTTTATCTATTCTGAAACAGCACTACCCATAACAGTCTTTTTGATAGGATAGATTAGTATTTAAAGTTACAATTCTGGAGGACTATGGAACTATGGACTGTTGTTTTTTTTTTCGTTGACTGCACATCTATTCCAGCTCCTAGATGTTCTATCATTTATCAGCTCCATGGATTGCAAGTTCCACAACTCATTTTCGTTACAACACATTTCTTTTTTAATACTAACACTGCATAAATTCAATAGAAACACTAACAATTTCTAATAAAATAAGAAAAATAATTGTTTGACACGCAAAAAAATATACAAATGTAAGATGAAGGTTTGAATGACTTCACAATGTTGCAACGGTGAATACATGATTGTTATTAGGAAGAAACAAAATAACTTGATGATTATTTAAAAATAAAAAAATATAGTAGATAGTTCAATAGGGACAATTTACTTGCATGGCATAGTTTTTGTTTTAGATGTTATCTAGTTTACTAATATCGAGATTAAAAATTGCAAAAGTGGCGAAAACATCCAGCTTCTTAATATATCCCGCACAGAGATTTTTCAAAAGGTATAGAGAAGACATTATGACCACAGATAGACGTTGCAAAAATAATATTTTAAAATAGCTATATTTGTGACGTTTTAGTGCTTTTTCCTTTCTGACTTTTTCAGTTACGCATATTCTTATTTTCTTATTTCCTGTTCAATCAGAGCTAATCAATTGTTAAATGTTTTAGTTATGCCCTATCACAGAGAGAGAGAGAGAGAGAGAGAGAGAGACAGAGACAGAGACAGAGAGACAGAGAGTGGGGGTATGACCTTCCCAAATCAAAATACTGATAATGCATAACCTGAAACTCTTGACTTAATTTTAAAACAATGAAATATATTTCTTACTTTATTGAGTTCTTGGTGAGAGTCAGGGCTTATGCAGCGACTGGATGAAAAATCTTCAATTTTAACTTCATTATTGAAATACATTTTGAGGGATTCTTGCACTTTAAGGAAATAATCATTATTTTCATTAGAAATATAACATGACTATTGTCAAGAAAAAATATTATATTATAAGTGGGTTTTAAATAGGAATGGATGCATATTATTAAGTGAAAAGCTCATAGTTACAAATTATGGAATAAAAAAACCCTCATTTTAAGGCAGAAATATAAAATAAAACAGTAGAGCAGGTTTACCACCAGAAACAATTGACCCAAATTCATCATCATGAATCTGGTCAATGTTAAAGCTATCCAGCATTATCTCATCTGTCTATTTGTAATTATTGGTATTGGATTGCAATTATGTATATTACTCATCACCACATAACTCCCCAGTTCAGAAACGCATGACTGGAATGAAGGATAGACTTATTTACTTTATCAGTTCTGTCATTACGGATGTAGCTTTGTAACGAACGGTACAGTATGGTTTGACCATCCTGTATAATAAGGTTTTGTTTCTGGAAGACTTTGGATATAAAGAGATTGTTAAATTTAAATTGGTTATTTGGAAATAGGATAGTGTTGTGGCTTTTTGCTAGGCAACTGCTTCCTGTTCTATTTCATCACATTGTTTGTAGACATGAGAATGTATGTATGTATGTATGTATGTATGTATGTATGTATGTATGTATGTATGTATGTATGTATGTATGTATGTATGTATGTATGTATGTATGTATGTATGTATGTATGTATGTATGTATGTATGTATGTATGTATGTATGTATGTATGTATGTATGTATGTATGTGTTCATTTTATAGCGGTACCTGTACCTCAGCACGTAGTGGCTATACTATAAGTAAATTTAAAAGATATAATAATAAAGAATTATGCAAAATAATTTGGGATTATAAACACTTTTAAATAATGGAAACAAGAAGTAGAACAAGATGAAACAGAAAATATTAAAAGATTAAACTTCTGAAAAATTTAGAAACGTATAAAAAATAAACAGCTAATAAAACATATCCAAACTATAGGAACAAGTCGCCTCGGATCAACCGCATTCCTTCAAAAAGATCACGATATGTTCGGGTTCTTTATCATCGAGTTTATATAAATATATTTATGCCGAACAGACTGGATGTCGCCATTCTACACGAGAATGCGTTCCACTGTCAAGAGATAGAGCCATGCTATGCAGTTCAAATGGTTTTCACCTTTCATGATGTATGCGCGAATCCTCAGTGTGTGTGTGTCTGTGTGTCTGCGCGAATCATCTATGTGTGTTTGTTTGTGCGAGTGTGTGAGAGAGAGATATACACACTATCATCTCATCCATGCGATTCTTATTATATCAAAGATGTTTCTCTACAATAACGTTTTGAAGCTCCGAAATTTTAAGTATAAAGTCTACATTATTTTGTCAAGTATGAAGAACATGCTTACATATGATATTTAAAATCAGTGCTATATATAATCTTTCCATTCGGAAAATGATAGCTTTGGCTGCTTATCTACGCTATTGGTAACATTGATATCAATGTGACTTGGATACAAAAAATATAGATTACAGATTTTCTTAATTTTGTGAGCAACTCATGTTTCTCTAATATATAAATATTAGCAGTTTGTCACGTTTAAGGTTTCTCGAGGTTTTCAGTATAGCAAGTGCTTTTGGACAAATGGACGAAACCTGTTACTGAAACATTTCAATATAGTACAAAACGACTTAGACTAGCTGTAATGGCCACTGTAAAATCTAAGCTGTATAGTGTAACCGACTCGAAATGGTGCCCCTTGACCAATTCCAATTTTATCTTTATCTTTTACAATTTCTTTGTACTTTGATTTTTGAACTCGATGTTTGGCTTCCATATGAAACATCGATTTAGTTGAAAGCTTTATTCAAGTAGGAGAGGATTTAACTGAGCTTATATTAAAAATTGTATAATGTACCATCAGTCACACATATAGGAACTAAGTGAAAGCAGGATTACGAAGTGTTCATTTCTTAACATGGTATGCTAAACATCTTCAAAAGCACGGGGTATATAACCTTCAAAGCAAAAATCAAATTGATGACCTAGATAATATGTTTACCCAGCACATTTTATTTTGAATACGGCGAAACAGTTAAAAATCATTAGCACATATTTGAAGTTCTACACCATTTCTGGCAATGGAGCATATGTATATGAGTATATGTATATAGCGTCTTTCTGAATCCCTCCAATAATTGTACTTCTTAATGTCTGACACTCTTCGGCTGCGCACTGCAACTCTGCTGTTATGTTTAGGTTGATTGTTGGTTGCTAAACCCAGCATCTTTCTCAGCATTATCTTGAACTCTACATTTAAATCTTTACTGTGATACAATTATAAGATACCTAAAACATGTATAATATCACCCATCAAATACAATATACTGCTGGTTTAATTTTCTTGGTTGTTTCTTATAGGGAGATGTAAATTTTTTGTGCTGCTGGAGGGTGTTCGTGGGTTTTATTGTCTGTATGCCTTATTGATTGGCTTTATTGAAAGTTTGTGCACGTTTTCTTAGTTGTCACCCAAGCTCAAATCCACGACCATTTTTTTCTGGACTTTGTGATCTTACTTCGTTTGACTATTTGTAACTTACTTTTCATCTTGCTGTTTGTTTCGTTTATGTTCGATTGTGTTGGACTAATTAAGAAGCAGTATGCATGATGACACCCATAAGCTAACATTTTAGTCGAGCGAAGGGTTGCAAGTTTCAAAGTTGTATGTTTCAGGTTATTATTATTTATGCATGAAGGAGACAAATTATTATGCAAATTCACTTATAGGTTGTTTAATAGACACTCCAATTCTTGATCACACCTTTGTGCCATCGAAAGATGTCGAGGGATTCATGTCATCTCTTTGTTTGGAGACTGTTGATTTGTGTTAATCTTGTGCAAATATTTATATCACATCTCTTCATACTGTTGAATTGATCACACCATAATTTTTTCTTATTTATGGTTAAAAATATTTTACATTAAGTTGCGCGTTACTAAATGATTAGTCAAGAGACTACAATGTTTTCAAAAAACTGAATTGTGATACATGTCATACAGCTATAGATGTGCTCGTTGTTTCCTTCCTGCTTATTTGAGGTAAGACTGTTATTTTATCATTTTAAATTCCCACCCTATCTTAACAGAAAAGGGGAATACTTAACTTTAACAAAGTACATATTTTGATATGATGTATTTGTGCCCTTATAAGATTGGTAATACGGTGGTATGTAAGCAAGTTTATTTTACAATAACTCTGAAAATTGTAAAATGTTATATATATATATATATATATATATATATATATATATATATATATATATATATATATATATATATATATATATATATATATATATATATATATATATATATATATATATATATATATATATATATATATATATATATATATATATATATATATATATGGTACATGTTGTGTGACAAAACGCGTATTACATATTGCCTACAAATGTCATTTTTGACCAATGGCTAGACCCCTTATAGCCATGCCCTTTTAGTTGCTATAACAATTTCCTATAGAAAGGTTTATTTACTTATTATGGTATTTTGAAATTATAACATTTTGTTTTGAAAACGTTACTGCTCAATAAGAGGTATATCTTTGTTTGGAAATTCATGAGTGATATAAAAATAATTATTTTTTTTAATGGGAATTTAAATTAATCTTTTTTACAGATAAACTCCGTAATCATTATTACAGCCGAGTCCAGAACACCTTCTTCAGTTAATGTTTATTCATAATCCGGCCTCACATCATTTAGCATTCAAAGTTAGATTTCCCCAAAACTAACTGGTAGCCGATAGTATATAAGAGGCGATTTTTCGTTTATCTTTCACCGCAACGCCGTCACCAATAAACCTAGATTGTAAACCCGCCAACGATAAGCTAGTTATGCATATCAACCTCAATTTTGACATATCGAAGGGTCAGAAACAACGGCATATTTCAGAAAATATAGGTTTTTGTCTCTGCTGCTATTGCACACTATGAACAAAATTCTTTGTGGATGGAAAAGACCCGAGTGTAAGCACAAGTCAGTAATGTACGCACAAACACATGGGTAAATCGTAAGAAAAGTAATATTTGCATGTTGACATTGCTACAAAATGAAATTTAGCTCCCTATGCTGTTGGTAAAATAGTATTGACAAGATATATTATAAGATCTTTCTTCAATATAAACTTGTCATTCTTTCTTCAAACACCTTCAATTATTGTGATAATTTTTATCAGTTCAAAGATGTAACCATTATTAAAATATTTATTGTAATTAGATAAAAAAAATATCATTTTTCATTTTACAATTTTAATTAGAAATTAGGCAATTTCTCAAAATAGCCATCATTTTCTTTTCATTCTTTTGATTTTGTAAATCAGGTTAACTCCAATATGTCACATTTTTCTGTGATTTAATTTCGCGTCCCAGACCATTAATCATTATTCCCAAAATTCTATTCAGAATAGTCTAGTATTTTCATTGATGTTATATATTGGAAAACCAAACCACTGCGAAAATAAAAGTGCGGAGCACATCTTTAATCTTTGAATGCAAGGTGTGACAGGATTTGTCAGATTTGGAAACGGGACACATGCCGCTCACGTTTATCAAATCACGATTAGTTGTCAGTTGTTCATATCATACCTTTGCACTAAAGATCTAGAGCACTGCAATTTGATGTCAGGCCTTAATCATAACGATTTCGCTTGACGTTAATTTTTCTCCAGTACAGTGGCATAGGCGCAGAGTAACTATAAAAAGTCACAATAAAGACTAAGATTTTAGTAGGTAGTTTACATCGCTGATGAAGAACAATTTAGCCGAAGGTTATTTGAAAAAGTCGAAAAAACAGATCAGAGGTTGTATTGAACCGTTGAAGGTGCCTCCTAAAATTATCAACCTTTCGAATAAAACCAGAATAGCAAGATGAAGACATCAGACAACTCAAAGAACAAACTTAAAAAAGAAAGCTTAAGGACATCAAATTACGAGAAAAATTTGTCAGCAAAGGTATAAATATGTATTGACATCTAATTATAATATTGAAAATCAAACACATTTCATTTTAAACATGTGAAATGTCATTAAAAAGGACACAGGTTTTTGTTTTGAGAGGATTACAACGTTCCTTTAAAGAAAATGTATAATAATCGCTGTTAAATACATTAACTGAAATAGCAATGACGCAGAGGTAAGTTTCAGCCGTTTGTCCATATATTGATAATTGGGAAACGATATTGATTTCTTTACTATTGGTTCCTCCCCATCCTCCTGCTACGTATCTTACGAGGGCTGATCATTTTATTTATTTCGTTGTCGTTTGTAATACCATTATCTACTTGGTACTGATTGCTTAGTAATTGCTCATAAAAGGTGTAAACTGAATTATCTTCAAGAAAAAGATGTTAGTTAACGAAATGAAAGAGTATGTTTGTTTCGTTACTAATATTATTTTGTTCTTTGTTTTTTTTTTCTTGTTTGTTTTTGGGGGATAGGGGAGGAGAAGGTGTCTAGTGGGACTTTTAATTTAAGTTAGTCCTTTGATCACGATTACCAGGATCTCCGAGAATCAGATAAAATTGGTATACCTGACATAATACACATTTCAAAGCTTGCCTGAAGGAAACAAACCTCTTTGGAGGTGAGATATTTCAAAAGAAATATAACATACTTCGTAATCCACCTTACAAGCATAACGTCTATTTTGTCTTCCTTATATCCTCTGCAATTTATTTTCTTAATCGCACATAATATAACCCATGTTTTGGAATAACTTGATTGCCTTGGTAGTAATATTAGGATTTTACTCCAGTTTAAACGAGACACTATTTATTTTAAATTGCTGTTTTTTTTTTCAATGATACTCCTCTTTTGTATCATCTTGTAATTGTGCAACAAATGCACACAGTCCATAAAAAAACATTATAGTCCAATTTAACTTTTATTCTGTTATGTACTGTTGAAATTTTAACACCATATATTTAACCTCTGGTATAGTAAAAAAAAAAGACTGCATCATTCTGTTGTGTATCTATAAACCAATAATAAGTGTACATGTACACCAATAATGGATTGTACCTGTACATCATTATTAGGGTGTACCTGTACACTAATAATAGATTGTTACTGTACATTAATAATAGATTGTGCCTTTACACCATTGAGATTACATATTCCTAACTGCTCTGATTTGACTTTGCGATACTGTCTTCTCTCACACTATTACTCTCTCAGAGGTATTTCTGGATAGATTTGAAATCATATGTCTATTTTAAAATGTTAAAATTTCATAACATATAAATTGCACACAAAGATATCATTTATTTTGCTCTTCCTTTAAATAACTGACTTTCATTGTAAAGACAGCTTATGATGGCTTTTGATCAAAACAAATTGTTCTATATCATTATTCATGATAGTTGATTCAATTTCAACGTAATCGCTTAATAGCATTGTACATTCTGACAGCCCTTTTAGCATCCAAATATTTCTTTAAATAAAAACAACATTGCTACTCCACAACTGAAAGGCTCCTTCTGTAGTTCAGAAGACAGTTAATTATTGATAATATAACTTTTCTTAAGCGTATTCCATATTGGCTACAAATGACATTTTTGACCAATGGCTGGACCCCTTATAAAGATACCCTTTTAGTTGCTATGATAATTTCTTACACAAAGTTTTATTTATTTATAATGTTATTTTGAAATTATAAAATTTGTTTTGAAAATGTTACTGCTACTATGAGGTATATTTTTGGTTGGAAATACATGATTGATAGGAAATTAATTAATGTTTTAATGGAAATTAAATGTAATCTTTGTTTTGCAGATAAACTCCGTAAACATTATTACAACCGAGTCCAGAACACCTTCTCCAGTTAATTTTTATTCAAAATCGGGCCTCATATCATATAACATTCAAAGTTAGATTTCCCCAAAACTAACTGATAGCCGATGGTATATAAGGCGATATTTTGTTTATCTTTCACCATAAAGCCGTCACCAATAAACCTAAATTGTAATCCCGCCTACGATAAACTAGTTATGCATATCAACCTCAATTTTGACATATCGAAGGTTCAGAAACAACGGCATAATTCAGAAAATATACGTTTCCGTCTCTGCTGATATTACACAAGTCAGTATTGTACGCCAAAGGCTCAGGTGAAAATCGTAAAGAAAAGTAATATATGCATGTTGACCTTGCTACAAAATGAAATTTAGCTCCCAATGTTGTTGGCAAAATAGTCTGTTCAAGATATATTATATGACAAATGTTTCTCTGATTTAATATCTCCTCCCGGACAATTAGACATCATTCCCAAACTGATATAAAGAATAGTATAGTATTTTCATTGATGTTTTATATTGAAAAACCAAACCACTGCAAAAATAAAAGTGTACAGCACATATTTAATCTTTACGTTCAAGGTGTGAGAGGATTTGTCAGATTTGGAAACTGGACACATGCCGCTCACTTCAATCAAATCAAGATTAGTTGTCAGTTGTTCATATCGTACCAATAAAGATCTAGAGCACTGCAATTTGAGGTCAGGCCTTAATCATAACGATTTCGCGTGACGTTAATTTTTCTTCAGTACAGTGGTATATGCGCAGATTTACTGTAAGAAAGTTAAACGTCACCAATCAATATCATACATACCAATTTTTGTCCACTTAGCGGAATATATTAAAAAAGCTATTTGATAGAGTTTCAATCCTACAATAGAGACTAAGATTTTAGTAGGTAGTTTGCAAAGCTGGTAAATAACAATTTGGCCAAAGGTTTTTTTGAAAAAAGTAAAAAAGACAGATTAGAGGATGTATTGAACCGTTGAAGGTGCCTCCTAAAATGACCAACCTTTGGAATAAAACCAGAATAGCAAGATGAAGACATCAGACATCTCAAAGAACAAATTTTAAAAGAAAATTTAAATGCATCAAATTACAAGAAAAATGTGTCAGCAAAGTTATACGTATTTAATGACATCTTATTATAATATTGTTTATTTCAAAATGCAGTTATTTTTCTCAACAATACTACTCATTTGTATCACCATGTAACTATGCAACAAATGCAGACAGTCAATAACATCTTTATAGTCCAATTTACCTATTATTCTCTTACGTGCTGTAGGAATTTTAATACGATATATTTAGCCTCTGACATAGTCATAACAGACTGCACCATTCTGTTGTGTGTCTATACACCAATAATACAGTGTACATGTACACCAATAATAAATTTTACCTGTATATCAATAATTGAGTGTACTTGTACACGATTAACTGACATTACATATTCATCAATGCTCTGATTTAACATTGCGATACGGTCTTCTCTCACAATATTACTGTCTCAGAGGTACATCTGGATTCATTTGAAGTTATTATTAATGATAGTTGATTCTTTTGCATCGTAATCGCTTAATAGTAGTGTACATTCCGACGGCCCGTTTAGCATCCAAACATTACTTTAGATAAAAACAACCTTGCTATTCCACAACTGAAAAGCTCTTTCTATAGTTCAGAAATCAGTTAATTATTTATAATATAAAGTTTTGCTCTGTAATTTGGAATTGCCTGAATGCGTAGATGTTTAAGGTATCGATATACATTCTATATTCTACATGAAATGTGGCTTTGTATTTAATTCAGGACAGTCAGATCTTATCGGACTTATCGGGACACGTGGTCGGCATTATATATCCATGGTGCGGTAGAAATATGTCCACAAGACAACGGACTTTTGATAGATATTCAAGAATGATGAAACTTTCCATCATCTTTGTGGTTATCGGTTACCATGGCATCAATGCCCTGACAAGAGGTAAGTACATTGGTCAGATTGCATATCTCTTGTATTTTATATGAATATATCATAAATACAAAAAGGTTAGGTACAATTTACCTTCAATCAATATTCATTATACCTCTAATTTATTTCTCTCTATTGCCTACACTTTATAGTATTATCATCACAAGGTTGTATTACAGGGAGTACATAGTTTGAATTAGTTCACTATGCTGATTACATGGTTAGAGTACATGTTTGTTTGGATCGTTTGGTGTTCATACATTGCCAATTTTAGTGTCTTCCCGAGAATGAAGGTTAAAAGACAGCGATATTAGTAACATTTATAAACCACCGGGTACGAGGGAATATGTTGTGCTTGCGAAGTGAATTTCATAATAATATATTCTAGTTTGAAGAGATTTATGAAATGCATTTAGTGTTTTAGAACTTAACCTTGCTGTTAAATATATACTATTGTTATTTTTGCTATTATTGTCAGTTAAGCTATTAGTATGTCGATGTTTCAGTGTGAGCAAGAGAAAGAGTAAATCTTACGATGATTTGCCAATTCAATTTTTAAGTAAATTACAAGATTGCAAAGCATTTATAGAGGAAAAACGTAACATTCAATTTTTAAATAAGCCCACAATTTTATTGATATTTTATTGATATTTTATTGATATTTTATTGATATTTTATTGATATTTATATTGATATATCGAAATCAGGTTCATAGACTAACCTACCCCGCCACCAATAGTGACTGTGTACTAGAAAACACAATGTATATCTGATCAAAAGCAACCAATTCGTATGCTCCAACTGATAGGAGAACGGTGACTACTGAGTTACAACTGACCGCCCGTATTTCCGTGAAACTGGCTAGCTGAAGCAAGTAAAACCAATTAGAAGTATGCAGCACGATTGCATGTATTAAAAAATTTACTGAAGCAATTAATAAGCATTTGCGCACTCATTTTTATATAAATATTAATTCCGCATGCACATATCTAACCCATACGTCTATAATAATTTCGCCTTGTGCAAATCGCACCCCAAACAACCCCACCCCAAAAAAACATATCAGTTGTTATTGGCTGTTGGATATATGTGGGATACTATTTAATTAAGTATCTAAGTCGTGTTTTATATTGCATGCTCAACCAATAGTAAAAGTGCTCCATATTCCACAACATGTGTCTTCGGTAAAGACTTTGCTAGCATATTTACGCAAAATCACTTCATAAAGAAAATTGAAACTGGATACGCATGAAAATATAATTAATGTATGAACTGATAAGATTTTCATGCCATTAAGTCATCTTTAATTTTCATCATCATTTTCATCGATTATTTTGCTGGTGAAATCATCGTGATCATTATGACCTAGGAGCCGCCAAACGGAGGCAAATTATAAACGTCATAATGTGCATGCTATTTAACTTTTGTACGTATCACTTGACTTGATGACCAATGGCCAGGACCCTATAGCAATCCTCGCTCAATAAGTATGAAAGATGTTTTTTTAAATAATGTTATTTTATTTATGATTTATCTGTTCATTATGCCTTTTTGAAATCAAAGTGATTTTTTAAAAAATGTACAATACAATAAGTGATAAATTTCAACTTGACAGAAAAGATATAGAAATGGATCAATGACAGAAAAACTTCAACAATTTGAAAGTAATTGTTCTATACTAGTCAACTACTGAAATTTGCAACTACCAATTACTAGTATTGCCCCTGTGTTCATCATAACTTTTGCCACAGTTTAAATCTCTTTTGTGGTTTGACTTGACATTGTTTGCTCCTGAATTCAACGAATGACTGAGAGTTGTGTGGTAGATAAGTGATAATTCCTCCTTTATCTTTCACTGAAAAGCAATCACGTATATGAACTATAACCTGTTCTTATACATCAAGGCTTCCCAGGACACATCGGTCAGAAACAACATCGTCATTAGGACGATGTTCGTGCTCGTTTATGCTGACATATCGCAGGGTCAGAAACAACACTATCGCTCTAACAATGCATTTGTTCGTCCATATTGACATTTCGTAGGTTAACAAATAACAGTATCATTCGGACACTGTTCGTTATGCTCATCCAGTACTATGATCATGCCTTAAAGAAAACAATAGAATACATCCAAATATAATTCAAACGACGAACTTTTTGTCAACTCATAGGCAGGACGGTCAATGTAAAATATGTTTTCGTGGCCTGATCTTATTCCGTCATGTGATATGTCTGCATTTTCAGGCGCTAAAAAATTATAAACAAAGTATACTGCAACACCTACTTTCAGTGAATAATTAATTTCTTAACAGATTTTGGAATTTAGGATTATTGTTTGGAACTTTTTAAATATTCAACTCAGTTGAGATTATTGAAATGTTTCTTGTAATTGGAATAATCAAAAATGTAAAATGGAAACTTATTAAGTTTGAATTCTCGTATTGTTTTCATTGATGTTACATTATCCATGCATGCAAAATGTGATAGAGATCTTCAGACCTAAATTGGAACACATGTGAATCATGTAGTTCAAACTATAATTACTGATCAAATGTGTTATTATATATTTTTACCCAAGATCTAAAGTATTGTAAATTTTGGTAATGTTATATTAGGACGATTAAATCATTACGTCTTCTAGCACATTGAGCTTTGATGAAATGCAAGTCAAGCGTTTCTTTAGGATCTGCTCTATCCTCAAATTTATTGCATGAAACTAAACAACCATTTAATAATACTACATATACCAATTCATGAGTTGGCAACATAATCGCATTATATTAAGCAGACCACAATACCTCTAAATGCATATAAATTATGTTAGTAATATGCACTTTATGTTAAAATATCCATTTTGTTTTCTTTATGACAGTGTTTTTGAATAGCAGAGATTCTGCATCGCATTTGTAATAAAAGCTTGCGAACATGATACCTTGCCGTTGAAAAAAGGGCGGTGAGATTATAAATCTCTGTAGAGTCGGTTTTGTATTCTTGTTTCAGCGTGTCCCTATAAACCTGCGGATATCGTGTTCGTGGTAGACGGATCTGGCAGTGAGGGGAGTGCAAATTTCCAGAAACAGTTGGCGTTCATACAAAATTTTATCCAACAGTTTGAGATTGGTAAAAATCAAACTCAAGTCTCCCTAATAACGTTTGCGACGGATGTAACTAATGAGTTCAACCTCAACACCTATTCCAATAAAGCTGACGTTCTTAGTGCAATAAGTCGTGTTCATTATCCAAACGGCGAGACATACACACACCTTGCCTTGGATTACGTTCGCTTGCACTCTTTAACGTCCCAAAGTGGATCTCGCAACGGTATCAACAAGATAGTTATTGTTCTAACGGACGGAAAATCGAATGAAGCAATTTTAACTGCTCAAGCCGCTGCCTTGCTAAAGCAAATAAGAGATGTAACTGTCGTGGCAATAGGAATAGGTAATGCAGTGGAGCCCAGGGAATTGGCTGCAATCGCCTCAAATAAGAATCACACCTTCACTGTTTCTAATTTTGATCTTCTGCAGACAATCCACCAGGATCTCACGAACACGACATGCCATAGTGAGTATGGACTCAATTTTGACTTAATTCACAGGTACATTATTATTTCAAGTCACATGTGTGTATGTGTGTGTGCTAAGAGTATTTGGGTTCAATGCCTCAGAGTATTTGGGTTCAGTGCCTCAGAGTGTTTGGGTTCAATGCCTCAGAGTATTTGGGTTCAACGCCTCAGAGTATTTGGGTTCAATGCCTCAGAGTATTTGGGTTCAATGCCTCAGAGTATTTGGGTTCAATGCCTCAGAGTATTTGGGTTCAATGCCTCAGAGTATTTGGGTTCAATGCCTCAGATGTTTATTTTTCGAGCCAAAGCTTCTTCATCCCATCTAGAGTCCAGCTGGTGCTTTATATCAGCAAACAAGAGTTAAGCGTAAGTTACATTGATCTTCAAAATTGCTTTTTATTCAAACTATAGTTTTATTTTAACACCTATCAAAGTTTGTTCCGTTGGTTTGATAACGAAGCGGAGTGAAACAAGTGGAAATAATGAAGAAGAGGAGACGGATGTGGTGTATATACGTACACGTGTGATATGTGTTTAAGAAATTAAGGAGAATTTTCATCAAACATGACAAATTTGGGGAGTGAGAGTTAACATTCAAATGTAAAACACATTTTATAAATATAATTAAACTTATTTGAACACCTCCATCGATATCCCTAATAAAAGTTAACCTCACAAGTTAATAATTCTTGATATTTTGAAACATAATTCATGGGTTTATGTGTGCATTTTGTAACTTCCATCATTATTCATTTTGGTTCATACGTTACTTTCGCCGTTGATATAAGGTGTATCTTTTACCCAAATTTATCGAAGAAGTGATGCAAAACACTGAGGTATAAATCAGATGTATTTTATTCAAAGTGTCAATAAATCATTATATCAGGCTAAGGATATAATACAGACACATGATTATTCTTTAATATACATCATAATAAGTCCTTTTTATTACGATAAGAAAAGAAAACAACGGGTTTTGCTTCAAAGTTGAATTGTACTTTTAGCTTGCGGTCAAGGTCCAGCAGATATTTTCTTCCTCTTGGACTCTTCCGGAAGTGAAGGAACTGTCAATTTCCGGAAACAACTGGAATTTGCTAATACTGTAGCAAATGAATTCGACTTCGGACCGGATTTAACACAAATTGGGCTGGGAACGTTCGCAACTGGTGCCACACTCGAAATTCCAATAACTCGATACCACACTAAGGAGGAATTTATGCAAAATGTCATGAGGGTGCCATTTAAAGATGGAGAGTCGAATTTACATTTAGGTCTAGATATGGCCAGATTTCAACTCTCTGAGCATACATTGACGGTTAAATCACACAGATTTGTAATTATTTTGACTGATGGCCGATCTCTGGAGCACGAAATGACGGTTCAACAGGCACATAGACTTCACGGGTAAGTGATTTAATGTATAAATCCGTTTTCACCTTTAATTCAGGTACAGGATTCAAAATATTTAAGTACACTGAGGAAACAATGTAAGGAATGAAACAAATCTTTAAATCTTCATTAGTCTTTCTCGATTAACTAAATCAGATTATATATATATATATATATATATATATATATATATATATATATATATATATATATATATATATATATATATATGTAACAGGTTAGAGAAATTTTGATTCGTACGACGGAATGTCGAATCGAATCCAGGTTCGCGGGCATACGGTACCCATCGCCTTGCCTGCACCCACGAGCTCATATTCCCTCACTACTAAGTACATATTTCCAAACAATGTGCCCATATATATATATATATATATATATATATATATATATATATATATATATATATATATATATATATATATATATATATATATGCAAAAAACAAACGACGAATTGCGTCAAGTCAGAAATCTTCGGCTACATGTAATATCAGTGTCTGAAAGATAATGCTTTTATATTTATTTGCTCTAGCTCACAACGGTCTCAACGTCTTGCTGCTGATATCGTTTCTGTAGAAAAATATTATCATGCATCGAGTGCCATTATACAGAAATTTGCATTTTCAGCTGTGAATACATAACTAAGACACTCTGGTTTTAAATTATGCAACTCAAAGACGCGACATTAACGAGTCTGAGTAGAATTTATCAAACAATTTATTGCCCTAAAATGCAATGGAAAACTTGAAAAGGCTCTTAAAATCTCCAAAGAATTATAAACGCAATATGTTAAGCTCAATAGTAATGTAAAATGTATATTTTTCTAAAGCCAGCATATTTAAAATACATAATTTGTTTTGCTCATTAGTAAATTAATTCACCTACTGAAGCTCAAAATGGCCGAGTTGTCTAAGGCGCTCACATTTGTCTGCGTGGGATCGAGTATGCAAGTAGCTTCTCGTGAATCTCTGGTTGGTTAAAGCCATCTAGTTGATGCCTCGAACGTTATCAAGCTTTCACTAAAGTTACAGCAGTTTGTAAACTTTTGTAATTTAATCGCTTTCGGTAGTTATATATTTTCTTGTCATGTTTTATGTTTACATTTGGTTAAGAGCAAAGAGTCGAGAGGGCACAGGTTTTGTTGTGTGTGTGTATGTGCAGTATGATAGTTTACAGTGATTTCTAGCACTGGGGAGTCATGCCGAAGACATGTAGCCTCATGTCCAGCCCATTCACTTTATCCTGATATCAGGTCGACCAGTCCTAACACTAACATTTTAAAGCCAATGGCCTAGAGATGCACTTGTTGCTACCAATTTTATAAGCAATTGGTATGAATCGCTCAATTTCGAACCTGATTTTAATGAATTTTATGAATTAACATAGTGCTTACGTTCTGATTGAATGTAATTTGTCACGTGATACTGATCTGGAATTTTTTTTGCGGACTACATTTGGTTCCCTGTTTCCAAACCATTTTGATGTGAAGTTTTTATCTATATCAACGCCTTTCACTCTAATAATAACAAGATCCCAACGAGCCACTCCTATGATTCCGATCAAAAATGAAAAACCACAGATTAAAATTGACCATTAGAAGTTGAAACAATGTAATTACACAGACCGTCCTGCACTCAAACACTCACCCCTTTTACTGAAGAATGCATATGACAGGCTTTAGAAACTAATGATCGGAAATTATTGCATTTCACTGGGACAACATGTTACAGCAGTTGCTAATAAAGGTCAGGGTCATATGTCAACTAAGGGATCTCACTAAAATGGACACGAGTTTGCTATGGAAAGATCGAAATGCGAGAAAGGTAACAATGATATGGATATGTATTATATGGCAGTTAAAGAAAACTTTAATATACATAAAAATGAATGTTTTGTTAATCAAATCTGCTGAATTGATGGTACATAAATTGGAATTGTAAGGGGACATAAATTGGAATCGTAAGGATTAAATGATCATGGTTGGGTATATATCAATTTTATCGATGGATAAGTATTATGTAATCACTCGCTAAGTTTACGTAAAGTCTTTCGGACTTTATTTACCTTGTGACTGATTGTGCAAAATTTACACATCGATAAATACCGCATAATATATATATATATATATATATATATATATATATATATATATATATATATATATATATATATATATATATATATATATATATATATATATATATATATATATATAATTTGTATGAGTTATATTAAACATTGGAAAATTTCGGCTACTTAGTCAAGTTTCAAGGTCACTTATTAACATACGCTTAAGTCCTTATAATTGGGATAGATGATAAACACAGTAGGAATCGTACGTGATAAAATTGATATACTTAAATAAACCAATACAACGTTGGATACTTTCTGCAAATAATATGCATGTTCACGCATGCAGGAAGAACAACTGAAAGAATAGGTAGAGAAAAGGCTAATGGATACTCCTGTACCAATTATACATACATCAACATGCAAAATTTCTCATTTGCTCCATAAACTCCGACAATATAGCGCAATTAGATGAGATAGGTAGGGGATAAAAGCAAGTATAGTTTGAAACATGCTTGATAGTATTTGTTGCCGCACATAGATTTTCACACTGACGAAATTAATGCACTTTGTACAGGGCTGGTATTGAGATATTTGTCATTGGTATTGGAAGTGATGTAGACGAGAGTGAACTGTTGGACGTGGCATCTGATAGGTCTCATGTGTTTCGAGTTAACACCTTCCAACAACTGGACAGCATTCACCAGCAGATCGTCGATAAAATTTGTACAGGTAAGTGCTTTTCGGCATTGACTCATGCCTAGTGCAAGTGGATTAGACTAGAATTGCTTAACTTTTTTTAGTGGAAAGAATAATTAGTTGCAGTAATAGCAGCACCTATTCATCTGTCATCGTTATAAGTACACGCAAACACACATACATACATACATACATACATACATACATACATACATACATACATACATACATACATACATACATGCATGCATGCATGCATGCATGCATGCATGCATGCATGCATGCATGCATGCATGCATGCACGCACGCACGCACGCACGCACGCACGCACGCACGCACGCACGCACGCACGCACGCACGCACGCACACACACACACACACACACACACACACATACATACATACATACATACATACATACATACATACATACATACATACATACATACATACATACATACATACATACATACATACATACATACATACATACATACATACGCTTCAGAAACCGCTTTCATGACGTCCTTGGTTTGCCTTCAGGCTTCTTATCGTATCTACTGTATCGAAAGAGCCTGATCATTATCGTTATATGTTGTGAAAGCGGTTGATGCTACATGTCGATGTTATCCCATGTTATGTTCTGTATATTAACTGATATAAGTAGATATATCTCTCGACCAACCGTTCGATCGATAAAGTAAATGGATCTCCGTTCAATCGTGTGACACGATTTTATTTATTTCATTAAGACAATATTTTACTCGCTGTTGTCTCATTAAAAAATAAGAATATGATTCAGGGGTTTGCACATATTTTAGCCCTAATTTTTGTATATGCCACAGTTTGTGTTTTCTTGCTATCATATGATCCTCATAGGTTTCATATCGGAGCCCTATGTATTTCTCTGAGATAAAGTCCGCCCTTTGATGGCTGTTTAGTCTTAAGTGTGAAAGGAAATGAAGATTGCCGTCTTTATTCTTAAATAGCACTTTCTAAATGGCGACATATACACACCAAGTGCAAAGAATAATCCCAAACATACGGATGCATATTATTAAATAAAACGAATACTGGACCAGGCAGGAAGTTTGTATGTGTGTGGTGTTGGTGTTGGTGTTGGTGGTAATGATGAAAAACTCCTTCATGTTTCAGACTTTTGTATGTATTGAATGTAGAAACTTACTTTTTTCAGCGAAAACTGTCTTCACGACAACAAGTAAGTAGTAAAGACCTCTTCACGACATGGCATTCCTTCCTTTACTAATTCCAAGTTTCGTTTACGGCATTAGCAAATGGTAATATAGATCCAGGCAAATATTTGTAATGTGCATCATATTCGAATAAGTTGCCATGGATTTGTGTCATATTCATTGATTTAATACAAGAAATTGTAGTTAACTTGGTTCAATAGCTAATTGCAGTCATTGCAATCGGCGCATATATGTTTGAAGTGTGGATATGATACTAAGCTCCGACACATTCGTCAGTTAAATTCGATTTGTTTCCCGAATAACGTAATAAAATAAGAACAATAAATATATGAAGAAAACAAAATTATATCTCATTATTATAACACAGTTATAGCTCATTGTTATAACATTTACTAAAATATGCTGGAGAATGAGATGAAGCTAATCATAAATGTGAGGGTATTATGCGTCAAATCCTCTCGCATTCTCTAACAAATACCATTAAAGACGTTACTAACACTGCATTCTGTATCAGGTCTGGACACCTGTTGACCTCGATGGTCTGTTCATAGATCTTTGTTTCACAGATTGGGATCTACCTCTGATCCGAGGCTATATTTATAAAGTACCTACTTAGAAACACACACACACAAACATACACACACGCGCACACATACACTCACATACACGCGCACACATACAAGTTACTATTATCATCCCTCATAATTTTCTTCATTCGCTTAGAAAAGTGACGTCATACTAAAATCCGGTCCATTTTCTTGATTGTTCAGCAGAAACAATTTTAGAGTTATTATCTCTAAAAATGTATGATTCATAACGCATTTGTCAATGAAACCAAATGATGTCTTAATTTATTCAGAGGCAAATCAAGGATAACTTACTATAGAATAAGACAAAAATTGCCATTAGGATTTACATGCAGCGTAGAAAAGCATATATCAATAAATATAGATTCATTCATTCAACCTATTATTAGGGAAATGTAATGCAATTAATTTCATATTTTTGTTAGGAATATATGTTAGAATAGAGAAGTCACAGTTTTCTCCTTGTCCTCTCTCTATTACTGTTCTACATAAGCTGCCATGTGTTGAAGTGCTATTACTAAATACAATTAATCAAAAGCATACATGTTTGAGCTTAATATAACATCAATGCACCCATTTTAAATGGTAAACATTGTTCATAATGCAGATAAAAATACTTTAATTGTCCCAACCTAAAATTATTTTCAAATCTCAAATACAGTCATTCGTCGGTAACAATATAAGATTCAATAATCAGTAAGTAATACAAATTCTGTATGAAATAAAAATACTTCTATTAATTAAGCCTGAAGAAATTGTTCATTCTTATGTCATATTCTTAACAAAGTATAATATTGTGTGATTTTTCATTATTAAATAAATAATATTTATATAAAACCAAAAACCCATTGGGATCTGAAATTAAAATAAAAGGTCTTAATATCAAATATAAAAATGCACACGTTGCATTTATTCTAAATATTTGCAGCATATAAATATTATCCACAACAAAACTAACAACTCCTCACAGTTCTTTAGTTGGTCTGGTATTAAACGTATATAAATGATGTATACTTGCACAAATATTAATTAATTAAGTAACTAATTAACCACGATTTTTCATTTAAATATTTAGAAGATAACATACTGACACTATCGCCATTATCAATGTTTGACACAATTTAGACAAAGTAACTGTGATATATATATATATATATATATATATATATATATATATATATATATATATATATATATATATATATATATATATATATATATATATATATAAGTAATGTGTATTACATTTACGGACAGATTAGCTATGTGATTTGTCATTTTTTAGAACAGTTATGATTATGATATA
Organism: Potamilus streckersoni; assembly: GCA_016746295.1. Classification (NCBI taxonomy): domain Eukaryota; kingdom Metazoa; phylum Mollusca; class Bivalvia; order Unionida; family Unionidae; genus Potamilus; species Potamilus streckersoni. The sequence continues at coordinate 2,083,172 of JAEAOA010000858.1, read as the reverse complement.
CCTGTCTAGTTTAATAATATTGTAACTAGAGGTGTTTATTCCGAGTATTGTGGTATTTAGATGTATCTTTTCCGCATATTGCGGTATTTAGATCTGTCTATTCCGCATATTGTGGTATTTAGATGTGTCTATTCCGCATATTATGGTATTTAGATGTGTATATTCCGCATATTGTGGTATTTAGATGTGTCTATTCCGCATATTGTGGTATTTAGATGTGTCAATTCCGCATATTGCGGTATTTAGATGTGTCTATTCCGCATATTGTGGTGTTTAGATGTGTCTATTCCGCATATTACGGTATTTAGATGTGTCTATTTCGCATATTGTGATAACGAACAGTATTGTGGTTACTTTAAATTCCAGCAACGGTATCTAAATGTCAAAATCACAAAAATTATTTTGTCATGGGTATTAAAGTAGATTAAAACAAAATGAGGTATTATAAGTGTAACCGAAAACATACTAAGATTTCGTACATGATTATGGACATTATTATATTCCTTTCATTTAATGAGCCATATTTTCAGCACCACGTCCAACCACAACTACTACGACCCCTAAGCCTACGAGACTAACTACAATGGGTACAACAACAACAACAAAACCAGGTAATAAGCCAAGGTGTTCAGTCAGCTCCCCATCTCTCTCTCTCTCTCTCTCTCTCTCTCTCTCTCTCTCTCTCTCTCTCTCTCTCTCTCTCTCTCTCTCTCTCTCTCTCTCTCTCTCTCCTTGTTAGGAGAGTCAGCTTTTATTGTCCAGTGACCAAATGTATCAAACATTATTGTGCTATAAAAAAAAAAAAAACATCAGTTTTCCACCATTATCACATTCCTTGTATCCTAAAACTTCATTCTGAAATAAATCCTGCACTCATTTTCTCCTTTGTTCAAATGTGATTTCTGATGACCCACAAAATAATTGTGTAGCTTTTGATTTTACTGCTGGATCCTTTCCAGCTTTACTCGACATGGTTTGCTTATTACGTAATATATCGGCGTTAGTCTCTAAGCTCTAAAGTCTCTTGGCCACAAAAGGATAGTGAGTTTCATGTCGTAATGTGTTTGTGTCTTGAATCGAATGACGGAGTTGTAATAGACAAGTCCATATATGTCTAATTACAAATGCTCCTGGTAAAATATTTTTTTCTATGACATGCTTAAAGCAATATGCCTATTTAAGTGTATCTCTAGTAGCTTTTCGTCCAAAATGCTGCGGTGTCAACCCTCTAGCTATAAAATTAAAGGCCAGGAGATGCTTCATACTGTAGTGCCGATATGTTTTCTAAATTTGTCGCATTGGCTTAAAAATCCTCCTCCATTCTAATCATATTGTTTACGACTGCAATTAATTTATTATTGTTATTATTTATTATTATTATTATTATTATTATACTAATAATTATTATTATTATTATTATTATTATTATTATTATTATTATTATTATTCACAAAAGTACACATTTTATTATTTTTATAATAATAATAATAATAATAATAATAATAATAATAATAATAATTATTATTATTATTATTATTCACAAAAGTACACATTTTTATTATTTTTTTTAATAATAATAATAATAATAATAATAATAATAATAATAATAATAATAATAATAATAATAATCTGTATTTTTATTATAATAATAATACTAATAAAATAATGTTTATTATTATTATTATTATTATTATTATTATTATTATTATTATTATTATTATTATTATTATTATTATTATTATTATTATTAACAGCTTGTGGTCCTAAGGTAGCGGATATTTTATTCGTTCTTGACTCATCAGACAGCGAAGGACCGGAAAATTTTAAGAAAATCCTGGACTTTGTCTACAACTTTGCCCGTCAATTTGCCATAGGTGTTAACAACGTCCTATTTAGCCTGATAACCTATTCATCCAGTGTAAATGTCCGATTCTACTTCAATACTTACACTTCAAGAAATAATGTCCTGAATGCAATCCAAAATACCAGCTACATCGGACTGGGAACCAACACTTCCGACGCACTCCATGTAGCTAGGACAGAGATTTTCCAGACTCGGCATGGTTCACGGTCAAATGCCACAAACATTGTAATAGTAATCACCGACGGACGTTCTAGGAATCCCAATGCTACAATAATCGAGGCAGCGCAGTTGAAACAAATAGCTGACATTTTCAGCATCGGGATTGGGCCTGGTGTTGATCAGCATGAACTTAGTGCTATCGCCAGCAAACCCAGCAACGTGATGCAGGTCAACAGCTTTGAATTGTTACACACTATTCAAGAGAAGATCACACAGGTAGCATGCTCTGAAAGAACTTAAACTGAAAAGCATAATCATTGGTACCCAGCTCTCTCTTGACATATTTACTTTTCAGATGTGAATCAAACAAATGGTCATTTGCTGTTCTAGCCTTATGACAGATGTAATAAAATACTGAAAGATCCATGAACTTTTGTCATTCGTATTTACAAACATTAGAAAGAGACAAAATGCAGATTTGGTACCATGACATTTATCTCCAAGAAAAACAGTGAATTCATTTGTAGGATGGTTTCACTTCATCTATGGACGCCATAGCAAATGGAAATGATAATGACAAAAGACAATTATATATAAAATCTACTGAAGCTGTTAATTAAACTTTAGTATTCAGACCGTGATGTTCAATTGTAATTGAATGCATACACACATTTATGTCTATTCTGAGAACAGTCTCTCTTATGAGTATAATACCCCTATGGGTTTGTCAGAAGATAATTAAACACTGGATTATTATTCTATTTAGTTTCAATGTTCCAATTAAATTCCATTATTGAATGTGCAGATGTACCAACACGCATGATTTGCTTGTTTTATCACAAAGATATGATCCAGAATGTGTTTAAAGAAATTCACAAAATTCCCAAAATATTGATTTCAGTCTGAGAGGTCAATGGGCATTTAGTAATTCCATAAAATACTTTAAGTAAATGAAAACCTCAAATCATAATTTTGATAGAACTGCCAGTGCCATGGTTAGCAAAAACGGCGGAAGCCCATGAAACAAAATTAGTCCGATCTATCAGCCACTGATCTCTGCGTGCCAGTTCAATGAATTTAAGATCTGGAATCTAACGTTGGAAACAGGATGCCGTAGTCTTTCAGCACATTCGTTTTGGCATGCATCGGAGATATAGTGATTATAGGTGCTAGCTGCAAGTAGTTAGCCGCCAAAGTTGGCAAATATACGAGGAAGACTCACAATGGAGAAATATCCATGGATCCCCTGCTGAAACTGATCAACTTAGTCGGCACACTCATAGAAAGTGATGTGGGTCGGCGCCGAAACTCTGCAATAAAGGTGATCCCAGTCTGGTATTGGAACCGGGTGCTGAACTCGATTCATATATTATCTGAACGCAATTAAAAGTGATGCCACCTACTGATAATAAAATAGGAATAAATAGTTTTGCTTACCTCAGCCTAATATAAACACCTCAAACAATAAAGAATATCTTTTTGTGGCAGATACTTTTCAAGAGCCTCTTAAAATTGTAAATAATGAAAGTACTTTACAGAAATATCAGTAAACAACTTATATGTAGCTTAAAAACAGCATAACAAACATAATAATAGTCGCGTTTGCCTATCGTCTTCTCTCAATTGTGGATAAAGGTCAAACACACAATACATATAAAATATACATAGCAATAGACCACACACATTGGGCGTTAGTTATAGGTTAGATAAGGTTTTAATAAACATAAATATTAATTCCTGTCTTAATTCCATTCTTTGGGAATCCATCATCAGACGTTTTAGTTTTGGTCAGTTAAAAATTGAGAAACAAATTTTATCTGATTTATTCCTTGGAAAGTATAAAGTGTTGATAAACATTTGATTTAAAACAGTGTTTTCAGAATATTAACATCTTATTCAAAGAAATTTTGGATTTTATCATTGTGATACATCAAGGCTATTGATATATCAGCATACTAGAAAATAATGATACATCAGTAAATTTAAAACCTGAAATTTATTCGGAATACTCTGTACCTTTGGAATTGTGAGATCACATTTAGATTATTGAAGATATCATTCAAAATAAAGTAAGTTCGTTTTAAAATTTTCTCTCTGTATTCTGTGGAATATAAATTATTTGTTGAATGTTACTAAATTTGTTGGTGTTTGTCTGTTACTTAGTATAAGACCATTATGTAGTAACGTTATGATAACGGCTAAGCGGTCCCGGTGCTTTGAGCGAAGATCATCTAATGGTTGGATTATGCAAACTATGCTTTATTTTCAAGTACTGCAGGCAAGATGTATAAATATTGTTGATATTCATCTCTCGTTTATCTTTAATTGCAGACACCTCAAATATCATGTCACGAATAAATATATTTTGATAACGACGTAAATACTATACAGATTCCCAAAGTTTGGAATACAACTCTGACATGTTTGGATGATGGGAAAATATAAAAATAAAATCTAATGAAAATAGACAAAGAAGAAAAAAATTAAAACTGACATTAAAACGGATAAAAAGTCTACATATTTTATGGCGGCAGGAGCCCGATAAAATTGACATCTGAATAGCAACATAATATAATAATAATAATAATAATAATAATAATAATAATAATAATAATAATAATAATAATAATAATAATAATAATAATAATAATAATAATAATAATAATATAATAATAATAATATAATAATAATAATAATAATAAAAATAATAATAATAATAATAATAATAATAATAATAATAATAATAATAATAATTTTAATAATAATAACAAATGATAATAATAATAATAATAATAATAATAATAATAATAATAATAATAATAATAATAATAATAAAATACAAGTAGATGATGATAACGACGATTACGATGATGATCATAATGATGATGATGAACGAAGAAGAAAGACAAGAAGAATGCATGTAACGAGTTAGGGAATATTATAGCATAGTACTTTTGGTAAAATGATGCCTTTGCTGATTACGTTCCTTTCGGACAGTCAGAATGTTATTTTTTCATTTAGGCCGAACTACCCCATAAGTTTTCAATTGTATTATTAAGTATTTTTGCCTACGCGTGCGTTTTGTACTGGTCCACCCGAGTTTAGATTCGATTAATAGTATATCGAGGGTCTCCAGGAGAGTGGCACTTGCCAAGGAGTATCAAATTGATTGCTTTATTGGTTTCTTTAGTTAAGATTTTGTGAATGTGTGTTTTTTTACGGCTATTTATTCGTTTCTTAAAATCAAAGGATTTGCCAAATTATTCAGTGGCACAGATCTTGTATCTTATTATATATATATATATATATATATATATATATATATATATATATATATATATATATATATATATATATATATATATATATATATATATATATATATATATATATATATATATATGTATATATATATATATATATATATATATATATATATATATATATATATATATATATATATATATATATATATATATATATATATATATATATATATATGTATATATATATATATATATATATATATATATATATATATATATATATATTACACTTTGCTTTCGGTATCCTATCTTTTGATTTTTGAAAGCAATGCTAACTCCTGTATTTGAACTTCCGAACGATTTTGCACAAAGTATATATTCCTGCCAAACAATCTGTTTATCATCTGATTTATTCGTCCTTGAAGAAACTATGTTTGCGAAATATATGTATCACTTGTTCTGTAACAAAATTTCTTTTATTATTTACCCGAATATTACCGTTCAAGCCTCGTTGAAATGTATGTTTTCATCACTCACACAATTTATGCCGATCAATGTCTCCAAAGAAAATCAGTTTAATTTAATACAGGCCTCTATTTATCAGCCTTCATATAGATTTGTAACATTTAGGATCTCCAGAAGTGTCAGGGAAGTGACATGACAAATAGAGTTTGATTTGATGAATGAGACAGTTTTGGTTTTTAAGTAAGTTACATAATTGTCAAACGATGTCCTCTTTGATTGTCGGTTTGCTAAGAGATCATTCACTTAAATAGAGACATATTCTCTATGCTGACGAGGGTAACTTGCAATACAGAATACCACAAGTTTGTGTGTGTGTATGTGTGTGTATGTGCGTGTGTGTGTGATTTGGATTATGAATGTGGTTTCAGCTATAGCTACGACGTCTGCAGAGTGGAAGCTTATAGTGATATCTATCCTGACACCAGAACAAAAATGTTAACTCTAACATCTTAATACTGATAGAAGGACTGGCAGGAAATGACGGACCTGTAGTTTTGACATCGGTTGTAGTAAAATTACCCGACGCAGTAGTAATAGAAAACAAGAATTTTAGCCCAAACCCTTTTTTCCTACTACTACTACTACTACAGACAGGTATTTTATAACCAGACAAAACAACAGGTGTTGGAATGCTATGATTCATCCAAGTAAGCTCTGTCATACAGAGGTGACAAATTTGTTAGAACAGCGCATGCGTGGAATACGATTATTCTAAAGACGGCAAATGGGTTTTATAATCAGTCTACCACAAGTTTTTTTTTTATCAGATAACAGGATAAAAATTAAACTGCTTTAGAACGTTTCGGTTAACATGATGGAAATTAAACTACGCATTAGAGGAAGGTAAGTGATATTATATCTTAAGTTTAGATAAAATTATACGTTACTCATATTTTTTGATAATTTTTTTCATACTTGCTAACCCTCATTGGTAGAATGTCTGTTAACATATTCTCAATAATACGAAATTCACGTAATAAATCATCCTAATTATATTTGACTCCTCGTAGGTAAAACCGGATCTGATCAAGTCGTTTCTTGTAAGTTTTTGAAGATGTTAAGCAGCTATGCTTTTTTATTAAAAGTCTTGGTTCTACTTTTTTACACGCCGCTGGAAGTGAAACACCAATACCGGATATGATTAACAAAAAAAGATTTAATGATACCCCACTTGAAATTATACCAGAACTGGTCATTAATAAGGGTAGATATGATATTACTCGAAGGATCTTGTTGTAGTATTTGTAACATTTTTTCACGCACCAAAGTTTTTTATGATAATATTTATAGTATTATATTTAATGCCTCTACATCTTGTTTTGGAATATCATTTGAAATATGATTGAAATCAACTATACTTCTTTTCATTATAATATTAGTTCACATAGTCCTATGTTTGGTTAATCCATAATAAGAGCTGGTTATTCAGCTATAAATTCCAAATACCAGAGACAAATGGCTAATTTCAAAGTTTTATCAACTGGTTCAAGTACAAATTCTTCTTCAGAATTTTTGTTTATTATTACAGATAATACTCCAGATGAGTCATCATTTGGATGACGAAATAGATATTTGGTAGATATTCTAAACTTTGCACTGCTAAGCACTGACAATCTATACACACCGGTAACTTCTGCAATATGTTTGATAGAATTATTTTTTGGTGTCCACCCAGTATAACCAGTATCAACAGTATACACAATATTTTTGATCTGTTTGTGAGGAATTTTAATCAGGTCTGTTTTCTCAACAATACAAGGAATCCTACTAATACTATCATTGAGTTTTGTGTTAATATCATTGAGTTTTGTGTTAATATTAGCGAGTGTAATGTCAACAATTGATGGATTTCCAAAAAAATCATCTTTAAGCGTGTTTGTTTCTGCGAAAATTTAAAAACGTTTTTACGTGACCGGTAAATTCATTTTTGAGCGCTGTTATTTCATTACTGATTGAAACGTCCTGATCATTGACGTATTTTTTAGTGGCAGCGTCACCGTCCTCAGTTGGATATCCAAGATCTGTAATTTTATTTTTGTTCATAATAACAGTCCCAGTAAATACATCACCTGCTTTTTTAACAAAATCATTCACTGACCTACCAGAATCTTGCATCTTACCTCGATTGTTAAAAGTCACGATATTATCAGTAACCGCAGTAGGATTTCGTACGAGTACATCTGACAGTTGCACATTACTCGTTTTTAATCGTCCTTGTTTGTCCTGGAAAACGACGACTTCATTTGGGTCTACACTGGCAACATTTAATAAATTATTGATTTCATTTTTGAGCTGATCAATAGTTGCATACCTTGATAAGTCACCTTGATAACCTTCTGTGGATACATCTCCTGCCAATGTTCCAAATTTTGTATGGTAACTCATTATTTACTATCCTACATACAATTATCAATATTATATAAAATTATAACAACAATGGCAAAGTCGACAATATTAAACTTTGATACAGAGAGACTGGTGAAAAATAAACATAACAATGACCTTCATGATTATCCTTATCTTATTGTTGGGCGAACTGGATCAGGAAAAACAAATTTGCTTATGAATTTGCTTCTTGGTGATAATTTTAACTACGATAGAGTCTATATTTACACGATCAATCCACAGCAAGATAAATATGAGTTATTAAGCCAGTATAATGACAAGATTCGTGATGAACTTAAGGCTGGTGAAGATTTTTTTTATAATTAGGCAGCCAGAAGATCTTTTTCCAGTTAATCAACTTGATGCAGATGAACAAAAGATAGTAGTTTTTGACGATATTCCGCTAAATAATATGGAGGTGGATACTAAGAGATCGTATTTCTCACTGTCATGTAATAAACAGTGTAATTCTGTTTATCTCGCTCAAGGATTTTATAATGTTGACAGATTTATTCGGCGAAATACGGGTTGTTTTATATTATTTCCAGGACTGGACAATGTTGACGTTAGAAATATTGCACGCGAGCAATGCGGTGACGAGACAAAAGATAAGTTTATTGAACTTTACCATAATGCTACAAAAGATAAATTCAACTTTTTCTTATTTGATAAACTTACGCATGATCCAACTAAAATGTTTCGCTGTTGTATTGATATTTACTTACAGTAAGGGGTTTCAATTTATCAAATTTATAATAATAATAATGGACAAACGAGCAAGATACAGACAACACATAGAAGATCTAAAAAAAAACCTTGCTCAATCTCAGGCATTACTTAAGCAAAATGTTCAACAAGCACGGCGTGGGCAAGTAACTGCTACAGAAACAACAGCTACAATTTTCAAGCCAGTTACTGAAGCACTACTTGGAAAACAATCTGAAACCAAATCACTGTCAGAAGAAGAACTTAAACAATTGCAGGGAAAAGGTTTGGTTGGAATTGTTAAAGAACAACAGGAAGCAGCTGCTGCAAAACTTGTTACTAGATCTGATGAAGAAAAAGGAAAACTAATTGAGGCACTTACAGCAAATATAGCTGATCCTGTGGGTAGACAAGCTGAAACAGATCGATTGATAAACAATCCGCTGGAACTTGAGCGAAGATTGGCAGAGTTAACAACGCAAGAAATAACAAATATTATAAAAAAGTTATTAGGAGACATCAAAGATATCAAAGAGGAGCAACAAAGAGTTGGCGATGTTACTCTAAAGTTTATGGAAGTTGGAGAGCAAAGACTTCATTTTATAAAAAGAGCAAATAATGAGATAAAAGATGGTGAATATAATGTGTTTTTAAAGAAAGAAAATATAAAAGATATTGATAATATAAGTAAGTGGACTGATGTAGAATATCAAACATTACTCGATAGATTAGATGTAATATTTAAGGACGGAGCTGCTGCTAAAGATGAAATAGACACGGCTACAGAGATTGAGAATATGCATCTACTTTATAATAGAATGAGAAATGGTGTCATTGCTCTCATGTTTAAAAAAACAGTAGAAAATAGTAGAGCAAAACCTTTTGGTCCGGGGTGGAGTTTTAGAAGGAAATTTATTGTATACGATAAATCTCGTGTAGAAAAAAATAGAAAAGAAAAAAACAGGAACTGGTGTAAAAATATTTACTGCAACTACTGAAATGATAGGTAGATTAATGTTATTAATATCGTCAAAGGAAGCTGAGAATGATAGTATTGAATTTGATAATGAAATTATTGACATACTTGATCATCTAAGATCGAGCGAATTATTAACATCTGACTTATATGAAACTTTACACCGCGACTTAATCGCGGCGACTTAATTTTGTAAAATGATATAATATAAAGGGAATGCAAAACAACATTATTATTAAACTCTAGTGAGTCTGCGATAGATAGCGCAAATGTTTCAGTAAATTATATTCCACCTATCCAACTAGATGCTGCAAAACAATATGAGATTGGATTAATTTCTTGTACTTGCTGGAATGCTATACCTAACGTGAAAACTGATATTAACGATGAAATGCAGTTTTTTACGTTTACAAGTTTTTCCATATCTACAAAAAATAAAAATTCCACAAGGAGCTTATAATATTACTGATCTAAACAGGACAATCAAAGAGCTCATAACAAAAGCTGGCAGTGTGGCTGATGATTTTGAATTGGCAGCAAATTATAACACATTGCGAGCTAGGATAACTTTAAAAAAAATTTTTTAATTGATCTTGAACCAAGAGAACAAAGTATTGCACAACTGTTAGGATTTACTAAAATAAGTTATGATGCACTTGATCAGCCCATTACATATGATAGTGAACTCCCAGTAAATATAACATAAGTAAATAAAATATTCATAAACTGCTCTATTGCTTCTGGCTCTTATACATCAAAAGGTAGCAAAGATCAAACGATTTACAGTTTCTCACCTGAAGTTCCGCCAGGATCTCTAATGCAAATAACTCCACGACATATTATCTATTATCCTTTAAACGTTGAAGATCAAATATCAAGTATAATAATGCAGTTGACAGATCAATCTGGAAAACATTTACATGTTAATAATGAAGTTGTAACTTATTATTTACATCTACGCGAGCAAAAGTAAAAATTATGCAACATCAAATATAATGAAACAAAGAAAAAAGATTTATCGAAGAAAAATAGTAGGAGGAATTTTTGGAAATATTTGTACTAAAGTTATTGAAAATATCCCGGGTATAGCGCGTAAAGTTACACCAATTGCTATTGACGCTGGTAAAGCTTTTGCAACTGGGGCTGCATCTGCCGCTGGGACTGCGGTTGGACAAAAAATAGCTGATAAAATAAAAGGTGATCCACCGACTGCATCTGAAATAAAACAAGCTATCTCAGAAATCGCTCCAACAAAAGAAACTCAAAAAGCTATGATAACAACAACAAAAAAAATATTATCACTAAAGGGTGAGAAGATCATAAAAAAATTGATATCTAAAGTAACAGTGCCGCACTACAATTTTATATAATTTAATAAAATAAAATGTCTGTTAAAAATTATCTCGAGTTAACAGAAACTTATTACATCGACAACGATGTGACAGAATTCGAGTATGTTGAGTATCTTGATGAGAATTCTAACGAACCAAAAAAAAATGGTATCAGAACTTTTAACACCAGAGACGAAGATGTATTTCTACTGCCACATAAGGCTATGTTAGAAGTTCGTGGTCAGATTATGACAGTAGCCAATCCACCTGCTGTGATTGCAGATGGAGCAGAAATAGCTCTTATAAATAACGGCTGGAGTTTATTTAAAAGTGCTAGATATCAACTGGCCTATCAAACTATAGAAGATATTTCAAGTCATCTACAAGTTGCAAGTACAATTTTAATTATTATTTCGTTTTCCGACGATTACTAGAGATCAACTGCAACCAACATGATGTGGTTTAAAGATACTGGACGTGGTAGAGCTGAATCAACAGAATTTTTGAAGAGAGGCGCTATAGTACATGGAGCAGATGAAAATGCTGTAATTGTGAGAAATTTTCTCATTGCTAATGCTGCTGCTCTAGATATTGTCGAACCTGCTGCAGATGCTAATGCAAACGCCACAAGAGTGTCTCTTATAGCAGCTTTTAATAATCTAAATATAACACCACCAGCTGCAGATGCAAACGGTACTGAGATGTTAAATTTACTTCTTAACACACGTGATGTGAGAAATCCACCTTATAACGAAGGCTTTGCTAGGCGAAGAAAACTTGCAGCAGGATCACGTCAAATTACAATGATGCTTCCACTAAGCATGATTTTCGGCTTTTGTCGCGATTATGATAAAGTATTCCGTGGAGTAAAACATACGATTATTTAAGATCGAGCAGAACAAAATGACTGCTTGTTTAGATCTGGAGGGGTTGATGTACAGTTTATCATAAACAAACTTGCTTTGTGGATGCCACGTATAACACCGTCGATCACAAAAATGTCAGAACTAAATAACACGTTTGATAAGCATACAAACAGAATTTATTTTAAGCAGCATAAGATATATCAGACAGCGGTTCCAAATACTACTGACTACACGTGGGGGGTTACAACAACATCAAGCGAACAACTGCCGAGACACATATTTGTTGTATTTCAACAGCACCCTCGACGAGGAAACCAAAAACAAAATAATGCAATATTTGACCACGCTGATGTCAGACGAATATACGCTAGATTAAATTCAAAGCAATATCCAGATCGAGCTATCGAGTGCAATTTTGCTGATGACGTTAATAAAAATATTTCTCGACCGTACATGTACCTGCTTGACGCAATACAAAAATATCAAGATGTTGAAGATGGAACTCAGATATCAGCAGAGGAATTTCGTACGCTTTATCCTATATTTTATTTTGATGTTAGTAAACATAACGAGCGAATTGTAGACAGCACAGCTGATATTGAAATTACCTGGACACTTGGAGCGGTTCCAATAGCTCCGTTGTATGTATACGCATTAGTGATTAGTGATAGATTTATCAGGGTAGATTCTATTGGAGGTAAAATGACAGTTCAAGTTTAATCTATAGTTGTTATATAAAATGGCAAAATATATTGTAAAAGAAGTATATCTAACCGATGGCCAAGTTAAAAAATTAGTAGCTGATATTGCAAGGCGAGAAGAGGTATCATTAAAAATCAATCCTAATATTTCTGATGGTGTTTTAACAAAATTAATGTTGACAAAAAATCAAGTAAAAAAGCATGATCGTAAAAAAACTTTTGTTTTAAATTTGAGTTTTGCACAAATAACTGCGATGGCAAACGACATTGTCGTTAAAGGTGGTTTTCTTGGTCCAGCATTATCAGTATTAGCTAGTACAATAATACCTAAAGTTTTTCCGGTGTTGGGAACATTAGGACTAGCAGCAATGTCAGGAGCAGTCTCTGGCGCAACTAAGAAAGCTGTTGACGGTAATGGTATCGTTCATGGAAGTGGAATAAAAAAATTGTAAATTTTATGTAAATGTTATATTATAATGCCACAACGGAAAAAGAAATCACCAACAACAAAATCGCCAGAAAAAAAGAAAAGAAAAGAAAAGAAAACAACACCAAAACACGCAAACAAGCAAAACAAGGAGGAATTATTCCATTCGCTCCACTTTTGGCGGGACTAGGGGGAAGTCTGCTGCCAAATCTTTTCGGAATCGGACGTGGCCTAACATTACCAGGAACTCGACCACCCCGTTGAGTAATTTTGATATCATTGATAAGTTAAAAGCAGTTCCTGGATTTCATGGAGTTTATTCAAAAGATGAAATCGCAGCAATAAAGTCGCCGTCAGCTGTAAGTTCGTGTTTTATTAATATACAAGATTTTAATGACGGATCCGGCACGCATTGGGTAGCAGTTTATAATAATAATCATTTTGACTTGTTTGGACTTCCTCCAAGCGATGCAATAAAAAAGTATATGAACAAACAATTTAAAAAGATATATTATTCATCAAATCAACTCCCACCCGTTGGAACATCTCCTTGCGGATATTATTGTATAATGTTTATCCGACAGATGTCCCAGAGTAATAGCTCTGGGAGCAATCTTAATTTTTGAAAATTTATTTTACAGTTTGACAAGCAACCTTCTCACCCTAATGATGAGATTGCAATTAATTTTATCTAAACTTAAAAATACATTAATGTCAACATACTGTCTGAAGTGTAGAACTAAAACAGAAAATATTAATGAAACAACAGAAAAAAACAACAGGATAATATTAAAAAGTGTTTGTGCAATCTGCGGAAAAAGAAAAATTACGTTTTTAAAGAAATCGTCCCCAGCGACAGTGTCGCTAGGATCTGGTTATCCTGATATTATTTTAGTAGACGACTAAAAATATAGAATGATATCAACTTTGATTCTGACAGAGATTTGTGTCTTGAGCAAAATAAAATTGTTGCATACTGTCAATGTTGTAACAACAGAGAAATAATAGGGTCAGGTATAGATATACACAAAATTATTGGAAAATTGCCAAAACCAAAAGGCGGTTGGACTTTGCCAGGTCATTGGTATACAGGATCTTACAATCCGCTAGATCAACAACTAGATGAAAACGATAATCCATTAAAAGGACTAAAGCCTTACAATCAAGTGGATGCAATAGCGATGTGTCATGATATCTGTTATCGTGATCATGAAAACTCGAAATCATATTGTGATAAGGAGATGTTAGACGAATTACGTGATATGGAGTCAACAAATCTACGAGAACGTTTTGATTGAAGATTTGTTCAGGGAATAATTGGAGCAAAATATAAACTCGGACTTGGAAAAAAATATACGATGATCTTGCAGTCGAACTACACAGACCTAAAAAAAAAGTTCCCACATCGTAAAGTTGTCGCTAATGGTGTAGATGCTATCTGGGCAATAGATTTGGTGGATGTATCCAATCTAGTTCTGTTTAACATTGGCGCTGATGGTGCTCCAAAAAGATATTTGTTTAATTTTATAGACGTTTTTAGTAAATATGCTTTCAGTGTACCTGTTTCAGATAAGACAGGGACTTCAATGACTGATGCGCTAAAACAAATAATAACGAGTACAGAAAGAAAACCAAGTAAAATCTGGACTGATCACGGATCCGAGTTTTTTAACAAAAAGTTCGAGCAGTTTCTAGAACAAAATAAAATAAAAAAATATGTTACAGGGAAAGAGGGTAAAAGCGTTGTTGTTGAGAGATTTAATCGCACGGTAAACAAAAAATTACACAAACATATGACACCTAAAAACACCAACAGGTACATCGATGACCTTTCTCAAATCGTAGGTGAATATAATAACACGAAACACCGAACAATCAAAATGTCACCTAATAATGTTATTAAAAATCCAATATTAGCAAATGAAAACATGTACCGCAGACATAAATTTAAAGTTGGTGATAAAGTTAGAATATCTTTGATAAAAAAGGTATTTGCAAAAGGATTTACTCCAAACTGGAGCGAAGAAGTATTTGTAGTTGATAAGGTACTTTTAACAATACCAGTAACGTACGCTTTAAAAAATCTGGCAGGGAAACCTATCATAGGTAGTTTTTACGAACAAGAACTACAGAAAACTGAGCTGGATGTTTTCTTTATCGAGAAAGTGATTAGGAAATAAGGAGACAAAAGTTTAGTCAAATGGCATGGGTATAGCGATAAATTTAACAGTTGGATCCCAACCAAACAAATTATGATATAATGCTATTATAAATTTCCTCATACTTTTGTTTGACAGATATACATTTTACTGGTTTACATAACGATATTAGATATTGTCTGCGATCGTCAGAGATCGTCATTAGATTAAAAATCTTGACAAATATGAAATCGAATTTGATATTTTTCTGTCGGCCTGGAATGTTAATGTTTAAGAAAGGTTTGATTAGCTGCCAAAACAGTTGTTGCTCGGCAACGGTAAAATTAAATTTCATTATTTTTTTAGCAATGTGATACTTGACATTATATCGTTCACTTGTTGGTCTGCTATAATTAGATCTGTCAGTAACAGTGACTATTTCACCATCATCATCAGATTTGTTGTTGTTATACAAAATATATTCTTCACTATAACCAACAGATTTGTCTATCAAAATCTTTGGAAAATGTAATACTATGTATGACCTCATCGCTGGCAACTTTGTCGCTGGCGACTTTTTCGCTAGTATCTTCTTCATATAATTCAGCGAGTAGTTTCATTAAGTCCATTGTTATAATATATTTTTATCCAACTTATTATTATAAGATAACTGATGAGATAAAATATCACCAAAAGGTTAATATAGTAAATTACAACGAACTATCTGAAGCGGAAAGAAAATGTTTGTTGGGTTATAGTGTATATTATGTTGACGTTATTGTATTGCAAGGTGATTTTCATACAATATTGCTAACAGAAGCAGAAAAAAATAAAATTAATGAAAGTGCAGTAACAACGTTAAAATTTGATCATGATGATGTTATAGCATTTGCTCAACATTGTTTGACTAAAACTGAATTACAAAATATTATTGATCATCATATCTAAAATCAATCCTAGCATCGTATTCGCTTGAAAAAGCTGATTTTGTTAATCCATCAGCTACAAATTGTACGACTGAGGGATTTACACTATAATATTTCGCCGCAGCTGAAATCGATTTAAATTCAATCTCCTCGTTCGTTTCGAGGTTTTTTGAAATAACAGGTTTTGCTGGATATCTAAAATACTACCGTTACAACCTCGTCCTTTTCTCAAATTTTCCTGTTGCGGCACTAGCTCTAGATTGTCCAATCGATTGTCTGGTTTTTTTTGTTATTAAAATGATTAATAATGATACCATCAGGTATGGGTTTTTTGAACACCTCGTAAACGAACCTATGACCAAGATAATGAACAAAAATTGTCGATCTTCCTCTAACATTTACACTGATATATCGCATATTGCTCCTAGTTCTAAGAACTTTTTGAGGATTTTTTGCTTCTAATAATACCACGATCGTTAGCCTCATATAAATCAAAGACCGGATGCGGATGAAACTCATCTTCTAAGGATAAGGTTTCAACGTTATCATCAGTGACTTTACCGTTCACGTGATATACACGCCATCCCTCTGGAATGCTCTCATCGCAGAACAAAGTATAAATAAAATCTTTTCTAAGCATTGTAATCCTCTCAGTATTATCTCCTTTTACACTAAACTGATAACACGCTGACTTTAATTCGCCAACAGGTATTCCAGTTTTAATGTTAATAACTGAACCCATTGCATTTCCGGCGTATAAGTTATATTTTGGGTGAACATGCTATGCTTCTTGCTCACGTGCGCTTGTCAGATTTGCTGTCATTATATTATAGATGATATTTTTTTATCTCTAATTGATTTTAGCGCATGCGCAGTGTAAAGTAAATTTTCAATTAGATATCATATTATAGTATAATAATGTTAAAATTGCGTGATATAGCCAAGAGAAGCTTTATGGGAGAACCTGATAAAATAGCACTGCTTTGCAGGTTTTGACAATAGTTATAAATTTGATAATCAAAATGTTTTAGGAAATTTTACTGCAACAAATCTTTACCACCTACCACAGACAACTGTAAAACGTGAGCTCGAAAAACACAAAAGCATCAGATTATTAGTGCAATATCATGTTATATTTTCAAAGTTAGTTATAACGGAAGAATCAACTAACAAGGAAATTGTAGATCCTTATATGAACGCAAAATCAAGACGTGTTTTGCTTGGGACTGATCTGTTATCACTATCTGATGAAATACACCAAGAAATCTGGAAAAAAATAGAGGAATTCACTGAATTAGGTTCGGGTTGGAAGTTTGAAATGATCAAAGAAATATTGTTTCACACGATGAATATGACGCATTACGAGGTAGTTCGTACATCGACCTGCCACCAAAAATAAAAAGTAAAAGATGTTGTATAAACATTAAAAACGTAGATAGCAAATGTTTCCAATGGGCTGTTCTTTCCGCGCTTTTTCCAGCAGAAAAACACGCTGATCGTGTTGAGAAGCATATCAGTCACGTGTCTAGATTAAATTTTAAAGATATTAACTTTCCAGTGGCAGAAAATCAAATACAAAATTTTGAAAAGCAAACGAATGTTTCAATTAACATTTTCGGACTAGATGAAAAAGAGGATGTATATCCGAGATATATTTCAGAAAAAGCTTCACAATCTACTATAAATTTACTATTTTATAAAAATCATTATGTTTGGATTAAAAACTTTAACGGACTAGTTGGTAAACAGTACAATAAAAATAGAAATAAAAAATTCTTTTGTTACCGCTGCTTGCATGGCTGTACAAACAATGAAACATTACAAAAGCATTTGCAGTACTGTAATGATGTACAAAGAATAACAATGCCATCTAAAAAAGATAGTGTGTTACAGTTTGTCCATCATAATCACAAACTAAAAATTCCTTTTGTCATATACGCTGATTTTGAGTGTTTACTTCAACCTGTACTTTGCGTAGAAAATAATCCTAATCAATCGAGTACAAGAAAAGTTCAAAATCATGTTCCGTGTGGAGTAGCGTACAAGGTAGTTTGTTGTACTGATTCTAGATTATCTAAACCAATCCAATACTATCGTGGTAAAAAAACAGCTGTCTGGCTTCTCAAGCAGTTGATTAATGAAGTTGATAATATTACTTATCGTTTGAAAAGAGTAACGCCAATGTTAAAATTAACATCTCAACAAGAATCTGATCACGAGCAAGCGGAAATTTGTTATATTTGTGATTAAGCTTTTGACCCTGACAATGTCAAGACTGACAAAAAAGTACATGACCATTGCCATTTAACCGGACAGTACCGTGGAGCGGCTCATAATCAGTGTAATTTAAAATTTCATGCTCCAGATTTTATTCCGATTATTCTTCACAATTTTCGAGGATATGATAGTCACATTATAATAGAAGCTTTTGGTGATCCGGAGATAAAATCTCGTCTAAAGCTCGATAATATCATCAAATGCATTCCAAATAATTTTGAAAGGTATATGTCAGTTACGCTAGGTAAATTGCGTTTTATTAACAGTTTGCAGTTTATGGCAGCATCGTTAGATGAGCTCGTAAAAGGTTGTAGTAAATTTGATAACCGAAGAGACTGTTTTGGAGATAAATTTAATCTACTAGCTAAAAAAGGCGTTTTTCCATACGAATACCTCGACGCCTGGAGTAAATTTGATGAAACAACTTTACCTGGCAAAGATAAATTTTACTCGCAACTTAAAAATGAAAATATAACCGATAACGAGTACAGGTATGCACAAGATATCTGGAAAGAGTTTGATTGTGAGACTTTTGGTGATTATCATGATTTGTATTTGAAAACTGACGTTATTATTAGCAGCATTTTGAAAGTTTTCGAGATGTAAGTTATAATAATTACGGACTAGATCCTTGTTGGTATTACTCTGCCCCTGTGCTGTCATGGGATGCTCAGCTAAAGTTTAGTAAGGTAAGGTTAGAATTACTGACTGACGTTGATATGTTCAATTTTATCGAAAAAGGTATCAGAGGCGGTATTAACGTGATAACAAAAAAAATATGCTGAAGCAAACAACAAATATTTAAAACAGTATAATCCCGAGCTTCCTTCGAAGTATATAGTTTATCTAGATTGTAATAACTTGTACGGGTATTCGATAGCAGAACCAATGCCTCTTGGTGGATTTAACTGGATCACGGCTGATCGAGTTCTATCGGAGACAGAAAAAAAGATGCCTGACGATGTTTCATATTTCGTTGAAGTTGATCTTGATTATCCAACTTGCCTACACAAATTGCATAACGATTGCCCTTTCTGTGCGGAATCAATGGTCATAGATTATAGTTTGTTATCAAACGAACAACAAGTGTTAGCATCGCCAAGACAACATTCCATGGTCAAAAAACTAGTACCAAATTTGCTTAATAAACGTCATTATGTTTTGCATTACAAAGTTTTAAAACAAGCAGTCGATGCTGGTCTTGTGTTGAGAAAAGTTCATCGTGTACTAAAATTTAATCAGTCGCCGTGGATGAGAGGTTACATTAACTCGAACACTTCAAGAAGAGCTGTAGCAAAAACTGATTTTGAGAAAAACTTCTTCAAACTGATGAATAATTCCGTTTTTGGTAAGACGATGGAGAATATTAGGAAACGCGTAAATATCGAACTAGTTAATGACATCCATCGCAGAAACAAACTTGTGTCAGACGATGATTTTGTGAGCATGAAAATATTTAATGAGAATCTTCTTGTGATACAAAGAAGAAAAACAAATCTAAAACTAAACAAGCCGATCTACGTTGGAGCTGCAGTGTTTGATTTATCAAAGTGGCTGATGTACGATTTTCATTATAATTTTTTTAAAAATCAATGGCCGGCCAGTAAATTATTGTTTACTGTTACTGATTCACTCGTGTATGAAATCAAATGCGAGGACATATATCAGGATATGTTTGATAATAGATATCTGTTTGATCTTTCTGATTACCCACGTGACAGTAAATTTCATGACGACATAAATAAAAAGGTTATTGGTAAGTTCAAAGATGAAATGAACTCGAGCGCTATCAAATGCTTTATCGGATTACGTAGTAAAATGTATGCCGTATTGTTAGACAATAATAAAATAACAAAAAAAGCAAAAGGTCTGCCTCGTAATTTTGTTAAAATGTTTATGCAATTTGATGACTACAGGTACGCACTTGATGGCTGTGTTAGTTTTATGAGAGCTATGGCAATTCGAACTAATCGTCATAAACTCGAAACAGATGTCATTATCAAACGTGGATTGTGTAATTTTGATGACAAACGCTATTGCGAGAATGGGGTAGATACATTTGCCCTTGGGTATTGTCATGATGATAGATCTATACTTGACATTATCTTTTCCAACTGAAATTTTATCTAAACCTATAAAATAATGTTTGAAAATTTGACATTATCTTTTCCAACTAAAATTTTATCTAAACTTATAAAATAATGTTTGAAAATTTGACATTATCTTTACCAACTAAAATTTTATCTAAACTTATAAAATAATGTTTGAAACTTTGACAATAACAAATAGCTACAATATTAACATCAAATATCTAATGATGGACGGTAAACAATTGACAGTTGAATTTAATAATGAAACATCAGGTATATGTTTTAATGGAACACCTGACAAGCTGAAACTTTCGCTCATCAAATCTGATAATAGCGTGTATTGCAATTATATCGAACAATTGTATCAAAGTTTGCTAGCGGAATTTAAAAACTTTCACAGCCCCATTAGCCAACAAAAATATACTAAACTCACAATTGATCTAGATCGGTCAAGGGTGTATTTTATAGACAAAAAATATCCTCTGAACAAACCAGAAATAAAAGATTTGTTTGAGTCTCTTCGCTGTGTGAGCGGTAAAGTAAAATTTAATATCTATAATCGTGATAATGAAATATGTTTAATATCAACAGTTGAAACATTAATCATTAGTCACGAGGTATAAAATAATATCATTTTCATTCTAATGCTAGTTTAATTTCCACCTTGTTAACTGAAACTTTCTAATGCACAGTTTATTTTTCATCCTGTTATCTGATAAAAAAAACTTGTGTTAGACTGATTATAAAACCCATTTGCCGTCTTTAGAATAATCGTATTCCACGCATGCGCTGTTCTAAAAAATTTGTCACCTCTGTATGATATAGCTTACTTGGATGAATCATAGCATTCCAACACCTGTTTTGTCTGGTTATAAAATACCTGTCTGTAGTAGTAGTAGTAGTAGTAGTAGTAGTAGTAGTAGTAGTAGTAGTAGTAGTAGTAGTAGTAGTAGTAGTAGGAAAAAAGTGTTTGGGCTAAAACTCTTGTTTTCTATTACTACTGACGCTTCCCAAACCATACAAAGACAATTAGTGTTTTGGAACTTCTCCAAATTATAAAAGAAGGTCAACATTTAAACCGTCGACGTAAGACATCGCAAAACATGTTATTTGCAGGTAATATATAATATATGAGAGTATGTCTTGTTTGATTAATGCATCCATCTGAATTTATTTTTATAGACTTACGACACCGTTCCCATTTGTGGAGGTTTTTATCACCCAAGCGAACCTCTTAAATCATCCAGGGTTGGGAAATTCTGTTTTAAACTGTAATAATTGTTATGTGATGTGATGTGTGTGTGTGAGAGAGAGAGAGAGAGAGAGAGAGAGAGAGAGAGAGAGAGAGAGAGAGAGAGAGAGAGAAAGAGAGAGAGAGGGTGGGAACAGGCAGACAGAGAGAGAGAGAGAGAGAGAGAGAGAGAGAGAGAGAGAGAGAGAGAGAGAGAGAGAGAGAGAGAGAGAGAGAGAGAGAGAGAGAGAGAGAGAGAGAGAGAGAGAGAGTAATATGTATTGATTGTCCAGACGGAGCGTATGTCATTATTATGAATGGGGTATTGATTGTGCATCATTATAAAATGTTACAACTCAAGACTTACAAATATTTTTAACAAGTTTTCGTAGATTGTACAACACAAATTCTTTTCAAAAGAATCTTATTTTACCTTAATACTGCAATAAGTTGTTGACCTCTACTTTTACAGCAGTATAGGTTAGTGAACAACCAGTTTACGTTTTGTAAGCCTTGATAACAAAAAACTATTTTGCCATTGCATTATCAAAGCTTTTGTGAAAAAGCCAGACTTTTACTCTTGCGGTTGTACAATTTAGTTAAGAAAAATGACTTAAACTGTGATCATTGCAACCCTTTTGGCGTGACATCACCTTCAACAACGAGCACTTGTAGGATGTACCATTGGTGAAAATTTTAAGTGTAAGATATCATGGCTACCACAATCACTTTGTGTTTGTGTGTGCAAGCTGTTGCTGTATCTTCTACTAGGGGTGATAGCATGATTATTACTTCTACATCCAGTATCCTTCCAAAGGATGAATTCATTTTGACAATGCGCATTTTTTATCTTCTTCGTAATAACTTTTGCTGCCAGTGCCACCTTCTCATCATTCTCCATCATCACCAGTCTAAGATGATTTCAGAAAGATAAAAAGGAAGATCTGGTGGTTGTTTTGTTGTAACATCAAAACAAAGACAAATTATTTGTACAACAAGTTGAATAACAACAGAAAAACCAACAAAGATGACACAGAAGAATTTTGAACAGTGAACAGAAGAAAGAAAGTGAATACAAACCTGTTATAATATTGCAAGACCTAAAACATTCACTTAACATAAATGTATCAAAATTCTTGGGAGGAACTACGGGAAAGTGCTCTACGCCTAGACAGTCCATCACACCAATGTTGTAGGCAGAGATTCTCTCTCTCTCTCTCTCTCTCTCTCTCTCTCTCTCTCTCTCTCTCTCTCTCTCTCTCTCTCTCTCTCTCTCTCTCTCTCTCTCTCTCTCTCTCTCTCTCTCTCTGCAGCCCTGTTTCCAGAAATTAAGCAGTACTACTATCCAAAATAGCATAATTAATACATTGTAATACCTATGACTATGCCTTAACAAAAACCAAATTGAAGTACTGGCAGTGCAAAAAGAATAGCAGATGGCTGTGGATTAAATCTCTTAAAATGAATAGTCAATCCGATCCCCTACTATTTCATACGGCTTATGCGGGTTCCATTTGTTCTGTGACTAAGCATGTCTTTACTAATTATGCCACTACATGTTTCAATGAAAACATCAAACAACACTGAATGCAGAAGGGGTCAGTACTCATTACCCTTATCATGTGGTCCAGGTCAATATGAAAAGCATTAATCGGTTTGAGAGTTCAACTCTAAAACGGCGAATTATAGTCAGACGTAGAGTCATTTATCGCTATAA
Organism: Potamilus streckersoni; assembly: GCA_016746295.1. Taxonomy (NCBI): domain Eukaryota; kingdom Metazoa; phylum Mollusca; class Bivalvia; order Unionida; family Unionidae; genus Potamilus; species Potamilus streckersoni. The sequence continues at coordinate 2,059,588 of JAEAOA010000858.1, read as the reverse complement.
AGGATATAGCCAGAGGAAATTTCTTAATTTTATTTTAGTTTAAATGTCTTTCCTGCTTGAGCTAAATAAATGTTGTAAGAATAAAGAGATAAAATAAGGTAGGCACATATTCAAATTGTTGTTAGTGCGCGCAAAGTCGACACAGAATGGTTCTTTTGCATACCAATACTAGGCAGATTGTGACACAAATGGCACGACGTACGTATTTTCTGGTGCCGTTTTGTTAATAACGTGGGTGTAGTAAAGCAAGCTTTTAATATTAACATACTCTTCGTTATCATCATTATTTTTCACACGATCTTTATAAAATCATCAGGGATATTAAAGTACGCACGCCTAAACGTCCGTCTTCTTTATCCGTTGTCCATGCTTGAAGAGGAAGTAGAGACAATTCGTTAGGTTAATTGCTCAGAAGAACATATAAAAGGGATGCTAGTGCAATGTATTTACATAGTATGTGACCAACACACATATCAATAATAAACTAATTTAAAAAAGAAACAAGAACATTAAATTATAATAAATGCGTTCCCGGTCTTTGAATTGTTCTACAGTTTGTTATTGTAGGTCATTTCCGATTGTTTTTCGCCATTGTTTTAACCGCGAAATGATTACGGTGATAGCACGGTTGGCCAAAAATAGTGCACCTCATATTTAATATTGGTTTGCTGGGCTTTAACCAAATTGAACAACAACAAAAGGCTTACGTGTTTTCATAGTATAATGCATATGTTGTTTTAAGAAATAAAGACTGAAATCCATATATTTTAGTCACCTTTTGGTCTATGAGAAATAAACCTTTTTGCGCCAACAATTATTGTGCTTGAACATGCTTTTGCTGTCGTCAAAATAAGTGAACATTTTGTCACACGTGAAATATACAGTAGATACTTTTCAAAGTTCAACAATTTAACAACCTGTTTCCATGAGCACTAAACGTTTATTTTCATACCGGCGCATGGGAATTAATGTGGAATAGAAACTAGCTAACTCATGAACAAACAAAAGGTAATTAGCATGCTTTGATATATTCAACAGTTGATCATTATTCTGCTATGAAAATAGTATTACTGATCAAACAACTCTCTTTCTCTCCGTCTCTCTCTGTCTCTGTCTCTGTCTGTCTGTCTCTCATTCTCTGGTCGATCTCACTTAGCATTTTCAAACATTGATATGACCAGGGACACCCTGGGATGACACAAGTGAAAATCCTCTACTCTCATCTTTATAAAGATTTTCGGACGTTTCAGATTTTATAGATTTTACGACGGTTCAGAGAGATAGACAAACAGACAGAGACAGACATACATAGAGAGAAAGAGGGCATTTCAATGTTTTCGTATTTATTTATTATTTTCTTTAGACTATTATAATAGGTTTAAGAAACATCATTAACAACAACCCATTACATACTTCACAATATGTGATTATCACATAACCAGAAATATACCGTACAATGTCGACAGGTTTTGCAATCTTGAATAATTGATTATATAAACACTGTCGATAAATCTAAAGAAAAGTGCAGACATACCATTATGACGACCCATATTCATATTACGTGTGCAAGATCAGTGTCAGTGTATTTTGTTAACCGAAAGCATATTCTCTCACACCAGATTTCGGCATAGTTTTTTTCTGTTGGCATAAAAAGGGAACAGAATATATATATATATATATATATATATATATATATATATATATATATATATATATATATATATATATATATATATATATATATATATATATATATATATATATATATAATCAAGAGGGAATTCCGCAAAAAGAGAAATTAGAAAAGAAGGGTCAGAGGAAAAACCAAGAGAGAGTTCAGAATAGAAGGGTCAGAGGGAGAAACACGCATATACGCCAGTAGTGAAATACACAAAGTCAGTAGAGAGAACGACTACAAGTGAGGCAAGTCAAGTGTAGACATTGTATGATGAACGAATCCGTACATTCAACGTTGTTATTAAATTCCATTAATGTAAATCGGTTGGATTGTAATTGCAATTTTAGTTTGTCTAATAATTAATTAATTTAATTAATTTAAATTCATTGTTTTTCTTATTGTTAAGAGGGCTTGTATTTGTTTCATTTCTTCTCAGTAGTCTTGCTCTGTTCTGTCAATGTTCTATATATCCATTCACATTGGGCAATAGCATCGAGGGACGTCATCCCCTTGATAACGATCGCCAAATCAATTAATAGGTTAATGGATAATATTAGGATTTCATAATGCAAGCGTGTGCTATTTTTCTTTTCGTTTGTAATTGTTATACAAATTTTACCATAATTTAAGAATGAATTTCAGAATAATTAAGTAATAATTTATGTCCTCTGTTTGATTACCGGAAGAAAATCCCCAGAACAATTATTATTGCTCTGGCGTATTTTGCAATTAGTAGCCCTATTTTTCATGGAATAGCTTATCATTTACATTTCTAAGAAATACTTTGGATATTAAAGGTAATTTTATTGTAAAGGGCATTCAATTTCAAAAGATACAATCCAGCTTTAGTGCATAGAAAATGTCCGGAATTATTTCCTCATTATCAAGAACTGGTATTTTGTAGATATTATGGACTAAGTGTACATTATAGGATGCACAGTAAACATTGTCAGTCATATTAATAAAGGGATATTGGACTTGAAAAAGATTTGACGCATTCCGTTATGAGGTAATATTTCGCTTTAATTTTCAGACAACCAACGATATTTACATTTATGAATGGGAAACAAATCATTTGGAATATATCGTGATCAGGTTATTAGCAACAGTCACCAGGACCAATAATCTTTATCCGTATGGATTACAAATTAGATTAGAAACGTTACGAAAGATATGTTCATGTTCTCTTGAACCATTTTGTAGGCTTTGGGTTATTTTTCCTCATCTGGCAATAATTACAAATCTCCTGTTTTCCGAAGATGATACAAATGATCGTACAAGTATCGATCCCTGACTCCTTCCAGCGCATTCTAATTAGTCTTTGGAATTATTAATGATTTTGAACATGTCATATTTGTAAATTCGCTGCATGGTTTCTGCAAAATGAATAAAACAAATACTTCTCACAAACTTTTACTTGTATTTAATGGTTAAATGAAATTTAATTTAAAAAAATAAGCTTGACGTCTAAAATTTTGTTCTCTACAAAATTTCTGATTGTCGATTCAAACAAATGATGTTGGTTTTGTTTGCAGTTTAATATCAATTTGAAGCAACATGACTGCTCATACAGCTGCTTATCAATATTACCTGTCACCACACAATAACATAATTCAAATCATATATTGATATGAGTGTGGCATTTGGTCCAAAAATATGTTGTTTAGTTGTTTTCTTTTTCTGGTTGATTAGTTATTGTTGTTGTTGGGCTTAACACCATTTTCAGCACAAGATAAGCTATTCATGGCGGCCAGTATTAATGGTGGAGGAAGAAACCGGGAAGTCACCGGAAATAACCACCGACCCACGAGAAGCTAGTGGCAAGATCTCTCACATATCCACATTCATCGACTCCTAGACTCGAGCCCACGCAGACAGAGGTGAGATAACAGTGATCCGTAACGGATATCGCTTTAGACCACTCGGCCACTCGGGGCCTCTTGTTTGATTAGTAAAGATGCCTTTAATTTAGTTTTAGCTATAATATGTTGAGTAAATGAGAGCAATGTGCCTTACAAATGATATACAAAGAGAAACATCCCAGAATAACTCAGAGGGGTGTCGGTTCCACGACCTTTCAATTTCGAGGTCAACAAGAATTTATCAGCTCCCTCAAACAAAAAGAAACGTGGTTTAAAATAACATGGAAAGTGACAACAAATGGCAGTAAAGTTAAAGTGTAAGTAAACCATACGTTCCTGTCATAGTATAATCATTAAACATGCCACACGTGTTGACTAAAAATTTTCATATTTTCCTAGTCATCACTGAAATTTTTTTAACCTTCAAGATTCCCTATAAGAAAGGATGAATAACATCGTGTACACTTTAAAGGACGAATAACACAGTGTTCTGCTTTAAAGGATGAATAACTATTGTCCCACTTTAAAGGATGAATAACTATTGTCCCACTTTAAAGGACGAATAACACCGTGTTCTGCTTTAAAGGATGAATAACTATTGTCCCACTTTAAAGGATGAATAAAACCGTGTCCCACTTAAAATAATAAATAACACCGTGTGCTACAGTAAAGGATGAATAACACTGTTTGTAATATCATGTAGATGAACAAGCTCACGATATAAAATTATTAATTTATAATATTGCAAGATAAGAAAGTCTAAATGAAAACAATTATTTGAAAGCTTGGTCATTATTTAAACTTTATAAAATATAGAATAGGGCAATGGGTCGCTTCGCTGTCGACATATATATACACTATTTCTCTCTGGACCCCTACCCACTTCTTGTCTCTGGTCGATATCCTTGCCTTTGTCTGGACCTAGACTAACGTCTTTGACCAAGAAATATAAGGAATTCTACTTTCTGGAGATATACCCACATACTATCCATGGACCTATAACCCTCTCGATTGTTACCCATCTCTTTGTTCTAAACCTATAACCACGTCTTCTCTCATGACCTAGACCCAAGTTTTCTCTCTGAACATATACCCAAGTCGTCTCTCTTAACCTAGACCCTCCTTTGCTCTAGACATATAACCACGACGTTTATACCTAGACCTAGACCCACAAATTTGCTCTGGAACGAGACCCATTTCTTTCTCTTAAACTGTACTCAAATATCTCTGGACATAGACTCTTTATCATTTCTCTGGACCTAGACCTGCTTTTTTCTGAACATATAATAACGTCTTATCACTGGAACGATACCCATCTCATTGATCTAGAGATATTCCAATATTTTCTATCTAGACATAAAGCCTCACCTTTCCTGTGGACCTAGACCAACGTATTTTCTCTGGACCGAGAAAAACGTCTTTCTCTGAAACTGTACTCACATTTTCTCTTTGGACATAGACCCAAGTCTTTTCTCTGGACTTAGACCTACTTAATTATCTGAATACACAATGACGTCTTCTTTATGAATGAATACCCATCTCCATATCCACCTCTGTTCTGGACTAATACCTACGTGTTCTCTCTGAACCTACACCCGATTTTTCTCTCTAACCCTATGCCCCTATCATTTCTCTCTCTCTCTCTCTCGCTAAAAATTTATGAAATTTTATATAAGATTTGAGACATAACATTCAGCTGCATCATATTAATGTCAACAGTGCCTGGTCATAGTCATATTTAGGTATATTAAATACCCTAGGTATATTTTCCTAATGGGTTTGAGAGGACTTATTAGGATTCCACAGCAGTCCATCATCTGTGATGCATCGCCTACTGCCCACACGTCAATAAACATAAATAAATCTCACCTGTCAGTAAGAACTGCTACGTTGGCCTAGTGGTTAGAGCTTCCACCTTTGATGTGGTTTCGATTCTCGGTCAAGTCATACCAAAGTCTTACAAAAAATGGTACTAACAGCTGTCTCGTTTGGTTCTAAGCATTAAGAGGTTAGTGTTAGGACTGGTCGGCCTGGTGTCATGATAATGTGACTGGGTGGGACATCATTCTACATGTCTGCGGCATGATGCCGCAGTGCTAGACGTCACTATAAACTGCCACACTGCAGACATCGTAGCGACATGACTAAACAATTGTTAAAGCTACCTTAAAAATCATAATCACATCACATTACATCACACCTGTCAGTAAGCATATACGGAGCTTACCTGGCAGTAAGCATAAACATATATCACCAGACATAATGCATACACATATATCATATGTCAGAAAGTATAAACCGATATAACCTAGCAGTGAGCATAAACACATTTCAGATTTCACCTGACAGTAAGCATAAACGGATCTCACCTAGCAGTGAGCATAAACACATTTCAGATTTCACCTGACAGTAAGCATAAACGGATCTCACCTAGCAGTGAGCATAAACACATTTCAGATTTCTCCTGACAGTAAGCATAAACAGATCTCACCTAGCAGTGAGCATAAACACATTTCAGATTTCTCCTGACAGTAAGATAAACAGATCTCACCTAGCAGTGAGCATAAACACATTTCAGATTTCACCTGACAGTAAGCGTAAACAGATCTCACCTAGCAGTGAGCATAAACACATTTCAGATTTCACCTGACAGTAAGCATAAACAGATCTCACCTAGCAGTGAGCATAAACACATTTCAGATTTCACCTGACAGTAAGCATAAACAGATTTCACCCCTGGTATAAGCTGCAGGATCTCGCCTACATACCAAAATGATAACCATGTAAATCTCGCGCACATGCCAAACAAAAAGGATATTTTAAGATTGTCATTGGTGGGTTGCATCTTTTCTTGTCATTAGTCTTGCTTAGTTCTGTTAATGTTCTATCTTTCTATTCTCATTAGGCAATAACATCGAGGGAGGTCATCCTCTAGATAACAATCGCCAAATCAATTAACAGAGGGCATAAAAACACCCTTACGGCTACACCTTTGCACATTGTTGGAGCAAGCAAGCTGAATGTGGGGAAAAGTTTGTATTGTGAAAACAAACTTTTAGGTTGTTTTGAGTGATTTAAATAAATCTGTAGGTAAACACTTTCCTAGATAGAATACGGGTAAGTATTCTTAGGGACGCTTTCTCCTGTAAGGCAGTAAGGAGTCAGTATATACTTGAGCTAAGTAAATTGGTTTGTAATACAGTCGAGCCAACTAGGATGGCAACTGATAGGCAGTTAGAGAGTTAAAATCCATTGTTGCAGACAAATTCGCTTACGAAGGGACCCAGTTAGCGGTAACTGTGTTACGAAGTCTCATGGAATACAAGGAACAGCATGCGGCATAAAAAGAAAGAGGAAAGCCGAGGAAAGAGAGAGAGAGAGAGAGAGAGAGAGAGAGAGAGAGAGAGAGAGAGAGAGAGAGAGAGAGAGAGAGAGAGAGAGAGAAGCAGAAGAAAGGGAAAAAGAAAGAGAAGTCGAATTAGCCAGATTACAAGCCCAAGAAAGAACACTAGAGAGAGAACATGCTTTAGCCATGGAGAGACGAAGGATGGAAGAGGCAACTAGGAGGGGCGAAGAGCTGAATAAACATTCAGGACACTAAATTTAAAGAATAGAGGATAGACGTATAGTTCATTTAGCAATGCCGATGTTTAACGACAAAGACGAAATCATCTATAACTTTTAAACGCAGTTTGAAAAGTTAGATTTAATAAATCTTATACCCAAAGACCAGTGGGCTATTAATATTACCTAATTTTTACCATAGTATGGCACCCACTGAAGCAGATTACGAAGACGCTTTCTAGAAAACTCTGTTATGCATTACGAAAGATCGGCTGAAAAGTTTCGCAAACTGTTCAGAGAGTGGCCGAAACGATCCACGGAGAGACACGAACAATATCATGTTTTTATGCTCGTGCTTTTTGATAAATGGATGAAAATGAAATAGCCGCGAACACCTTTGACAGCATACGGTAACATATCTTGAAAGAACGTATCGAAAAGATCTGATCATATTTTTAGCAGGAGCGTGATTTCGCAATCTTATAAGATATTAGTGTGGTGGCTGCGCGAAAAGATGCGCACTCTCGTTCGACCACCTCAAGTGGCAGTGTTGAAACCAGCGTCACCAACATTAGGAGAGCTAATAGTTTGACAACTCCTAGGCGGAATGGTCCTAGTGCTGATTATTCCAACCGTGATCAGTTCCGTGGCTCAGTTAAGTCCCATGGGGCAGATAAAGATTCTCTTGGTAAGATGAATGAAAGTTTGTGCTATGCTCTCAACAAACCTGTCCATATTCTCAAGAACTGCAGGAAATCTCGTCCTTAAATGAACGTAGTGACACCAGACAATGGCAGAAAATTCAAACCAGTAGAGTGGTCGAATACAGCAACATCAACGGTAAATGGAGTGAAGGATACTGTGTTACATGGCATGGGATGTAGTTATCTAGCTTTGTTGGATAGTACATTTGTCAAACCTGTTGATTATATAGGTGAGACAGTGGAAGTTCAATTTGCTAATAGGAGTAAAGATTCCCTTCCAGTTGTTTACATCAATCTTGATTCGCCGTATATGAAAGGACAAAATCAAGCAGCGTGCTTGTCAGGGTAGTAATTTTAGGATGTAGGTATGAATTGCCACAGCCTAATCCTATGACGTGTACACCAATACACATGATGTCCGTAGAGACAAGGTTTATGAAGCGAAGGTCAGAGTCGAATCAGTTTAACCGCTTGACTTCGACCATATATAATCTACCTGGTGAAGTAAGGAGACTTTTAAAAAAATTCTACCCTTCACAGGATACACAGGTGTGCAAAGAAGAATCCGTGCGCAACTTACCTGACGGTGGGGTAGAGTTTGTGCTGAAATGGGGCATCTTGTATCGATGTATCCAAAAAGGATCCGAGAGGTATAAGCAAGCGATTACTCCTCAAACTAATATAGAAGTGCTTAGGCTATCACATGAGAGTCTAATCGGTAGTCACATGGGTGTTTAAAAAAGAGAGGTTGGTTAGTGAGAGAGGTCTAATGGCTAAGTATGTATGGGGATGTAATGAGGTTTTGTCTGTCGTGTGACAACATACAATCTCAAGGGTTGTTCTGGATTTAATAACTGATAAATCCTGTGTCAGAAAGTGGTAATCGTTATGTGATAACGATCGTTGATTATGCTACCCAATGCGCGGAGGCCGTTGTGTTGAATAAAATTAAATCAGTTACAGTGGCTGAAGTTTTATTAGGAGTTTGGTCCAGATTAAGTGTTCCAGAAGAGATAGTAACTGTTCATGGAAATCAGTTTGTTAGCCAGGTGATGGAGGAAGTGAACCGCTTACTTTCCATTAGGCATCTGACTACTACCCTGTATCACTCGCAGTGAAATCGTCAAGTAGAGCGTTTAAACGAGACGTTGAAGCAAGCTCTGAAAAAGATTAGTTGATTATGAGGTGAATATGCCACTTCATGACATGTAAACAATAACCTGAAATGCAATTTCACAATTCAGAGAGCAAAATCCTAGATTGTGCTTTTAAGGAAGGGCTGATGTAATGTGTCAAATTTTGAAGAAGTATTGGATCCTAAATTTGAATAAATTGTGCATTAAAATTGTATCAGAGTCAAGCCAGAAAAGTCCACAGAAAGTTCACTTTAATATTTTGCCCTGCTTAATATGTGGAATAGAAAGGTGGCTGCGTTTGATCTTCGGTGGAACTGCTGAAGACATCTTAAAGTTGTATTGGCAGAGAGAACATTTGAACTACGACAAATAATTGATCTTCAACATAAGGCTAATTGCAACATACTCTAGAATGTCAAAATCGGATGAGAGACGGGAATATTTTAGAAAAAGATTAGGATCAGTTGCTTTTGATTGGTCAGTTCAAATTAAGGTACACAGTTTAGAAATAATGGGAAATTTAAGGGTACCGACTTATTCGAAATTCTGTGGTCTAATTTTGCTTGCGAGAATTCGAATTGAAAGTACAGTGGGAAAAACCCTTAAATATAGTTTTCTCTCGTTGACAAAGTAGAGAGGCCTCATAGTGTCTTGAAAGAAAGAGATAGGCTATAATGCTAGGACGCACGACTGTGTGTAAAAGAAACAGTATTAAGTTAAATAATCTTAATTGCGATGTAATTTCCTACTTTTATTGTTTCGTTTTGTGCAAGTATGTTTGACATGTCAATAATGTAATCCAAGTATTTTACTGCTTAAAATTTATTTCCGTTATATGAAATAATTTCCTCTGTCTGTAGGATGATACTATGTATCTTGAGTTAATGATGATTGCAAATTTATATATGATTTTGTATTGCTCAAATGATCTTGCAGGTTATTGGATACTGTAAGCTTGAATGCAGTGAATATTATGCAATAGTACACTATCTAATGTAGCAATATATACGGCAACATTTTTCTGTATAATGAGCATGTCGTAATTTCCGTCCAATTCGCCGTGGACCGAGAGCGATCAACAAATTAATCAAGGTCAGACTCGGTATTGCAATGGTCATTTGTAACCATAGATAACTGTTGTGCATTACCTTAGATAATCAAAGTAAATTTGTAAGGACTGTTAAACGTTAAGGGCACATTATGTCAGAATGTATGCAGTGTGGATAGCTATTTATGTCTCTAAGAAACGGAAGTAAGAAAATTATATATATATATATATATATATATATATATATATATATATATATATATATATATATATATATATATAAGTGAACACACACACACATTATATATATATATATATATATATATATATATATATATATATATATATATATATATATATATATATATATATATAGTTTTGGTCGTAATCGTGTCATTTAAGGAAACAGCTTCTTATATTCCTCTCGAGAACCAGACGAGTAGAGTCTTATAAAGGAAATATGCAAATAGAGGGTACCGAATAGAAGGGTCAAAGGAAAAAACCAAATGACAGTTTAGAACAAAAGGGTCAGAGTAAGAACCACGCTAGAAGTGGAATACACAGTCAAGAAAGAGAACTATGTCAGGTGATGCAATTCAAGTATGGTCACCGTTCTCTTTTCAACACTATTTATTATGATGAATTAATTCGTAAATTGAACACCGCTATTGAATTTCATTAACGTTAATCGGATAGATCCCAATTGCAATTTTAGTTCATGTACTATTCAATTAAATTTATATTATTTTTATTGTTAATGGGGCTCGTACTTGTTTCATTTCTTCTCAATAGTCTTGCTTAGTTCTCTGACAATGTTCAATCTAGGAAATAACATCGAGGAAGGTCCTTCTCTAGAAAACATTGCCTAATAAATTAACAGAGGGGCACAAACGCACGCACACACACACACATAAATTTGATTTAAAAGTGATCCATTCGAATGTGACTAAGGAAACAGATTACTGCGTTTCCTTGAATTAATTTTTTCTCGCAATATATATATATATATATATATATATATATATATATATATATATATATATATATATATATATATATATATATCGATATATATATATATATATATATATATATATATATATATATATATATATATATATATATATATATATATATATATATATATATATATGTCCTATAAACGAACAAGTTAGAAAAATCCAGAAAAATAATTTGAAAGTTCATGGAAAATTAATCCATTAAAATATCTTCATTTTCACAGAATCGTCTGAAAATATATAATTCTAATAGCAAATTAAATTTACACGACTTTCATATTTTAAGAAGCATTACTTCATTTTTCATTTTAATTATAAAGCGAACTTAAACCTCAAAATTAATTCAATTCCTGTTTCATACTGATAAACATTTCAAATGAACAATAAAGAAATGTATTTAGGTTTTACTTATGTTAGGCTGATCGCATGCGTTCTAGCAGTTATGTGCAGTATTTTATGATAATGAACGACACGTGTACGTAAAGGAACTAATTTGTATAAAAACAATGCATACTTATGTAGTAACCATTAGGTTTCAGTTTATAAGATTTGTTTGCGGATGAACTATTACATCATTTTCGTGTCTATAACGGTAAAGATGATTAATTGATGTGGATGAGTGTTCTAAGTAACAAATGAAATTTTAAAACAAGCAAACGAATTAACGTGTTATTCACAATGTCCGCAACAAGTGTGAAGGACACAGTATTGAAAATACCATTCTGATATATTAAGCAGTTATTGGAAGAAATGTTCTTAAATAGTGTTGATGGAATGATATCTGGTGTATATACGAATAGCATAGAAAAGCACGCTGAGGGCAAGGTCTATATAGCACATCTGTCAGATACGTAACATTTTCTAAAACAAAGTACTAAATTCGTGGAGGGAGAATGGACTTAAGATCTTGTTAAAAAATAAGAATCTCGGGGCCAATAGGCCAAAAGGACTTAGAATTCATATTGCCGCTGAATCATAGGTACATTATAATGAGAAAAGTAATCTGGTTGTACACGACTGAGTGATATATTTTGTTGAATATAATAGACATTTTGTAATAAGAAAAGGATTTATACATGATCTTGAGAATTAATAGTTATACTGTGATTATTTTAGTTCGTAAAAACGTTCTACGAAACATGTGAGCTCTCATCTTTCCAAAATCCGCATCCTTTTCATGTTCCTGTATAAATGTATTTCTCTTTCTTCATCTTATTTGTGTTCCAAATCATCATTTTGTTACTCTTTACTGTCTATAGCATCATTACAATAATATTCATTTTTCTAAATTCTTGTTTTAATCAGAAAAATATATAAGACATAAATGTATCCGATACAATTCATCAACGGTCACTCTCTCCTAAAACTCCAGCCTCCAAATGGCGAGAGAGAGAGAGAGAGAGAGAGAGAGAGAGAGAGAGAGAGAGAGAGAGAGAGAGAGAGAGAGAGAGAGAGAGAGAGAGAGAGAGAGAGAGAGAGAGAGAGAAGGAAGTAAATCTTTATTTTAAACTGTAACTTGTATGATCTTACCCAAACTAATTTTTAACTAATGCAAATACCAACTATTATTTACATCTTTTCATCAAGATACATCATTTACATTTCCCGTTGATCGGGAACCAATATCTTTGACTGTTACCAAAATTTACCATTTTATATTTAACTACTATGGATTTTTTACTATATCGCTGATCGATATTAAACCTTTCTTTTTACAAATATGACCTACTGTATGGCGCTAAATAGCCTAAAAGTGCTGGTGCGCCGTTAAAATTAAATCAATCAATCAATCAATCAATCAATTAATCAATATTCTCTACTAGACCAGATCTACTTATCTAGGCTAATGCTTAATTAATCTTTAAAAATTTTCTCACAAAATACCGATACCGACTAATGTTGACGCCATAAGATCTTGAAATGGAGATCAGTGGCATGTTATTTATTTCATTGCTCTTTAAGGACATTTTCGAAAAGAAATCACAAGTACAGTTTCTGGAAAATTACAATTGTACCATTGAAGAGAGTGATTTTCCTCCGATGTAGTTAGATTGCCTAAACTGAGATTTTAAATATGTTTGTCTTCTAAATTTCATCATTTTCTGTCTCGCCTGACAATTATAAAATGGTACACATCTTTAGAAACTGTTATAATATGGCAGGCATATTCATTTATTATATGAAGCATTTTATCAACAAGGAAGACAATTTTAAAATTATGGTTATTTCATTTGTTTCATTTGTTTTCAAAATAACCTTGAACAAGGATTTTTCTCTGATTATATCCAATATTTGAGCGAAGTGTTGTAATTACACTGCTGGATATATTTTCAGAAAAAGCAATAATTTATTTTGAATGTCACATAGCAGAAGCGTTGATTCCTCTATTTTAAACGTACTAAAATTTTATTTTTATGTTTGTCAATGACATCTCTCTCTCACACACACAGACACACACACAACGAGTTTATCATTACCTTTTATATCGACTTATAATATCACAATCTGAAAACAAATGTCTAATAATAAGGTAACCTTCCAAAACATTTTTTTCTATAAATTAGCTATAAATTAATCTGATGTTTTCTTTTAGAAAATATTAGTCTTTCGGTTTAGATGCATTTTTCTTTTCAGGCTCTCAACACACAGAGATACAAACACGGACACACACGTGAATTCTACAATCATCCACTCATTCTGTTCTAATTGAAGATTAATTTATTGCATTGTCATTTCGTACTTCAGATTTTACATCAAGTCAATAATTCATAACTGCGTCATGCTTTGAGTACGTTCTATTGCCGGCAATAAATCTATAAAGCGGCTGTCTTGCTGTTTATAAAATATAGTGTTTTTGTTTAGAATTGTGCTTAAATAATAGATTAGAACTTTAACTTTTTATTTAGACGAAATAAATCATTAGTATGTAATTTGATTCAGTCAGAATAGAAAATTTGCAATTTTAGGATCACGGATTTGCTTTATCATTCCTTTCATGATGGGATAAAAAAAATTATATCAGCGATTTTGTAAATCGTAGGAAAGCTACCTAGCATAGACACATAACGACACAACAACAAAGTAACCATGACTTTAATATTTAATATTGATCACCATAGAAATTTTCATTGAATATACTTATTATGGTATGGAGATGGTGTAAATCACCATTACACGTTTTAATCAACGTAGTCTTTCACTTCATCGCACTTAGTGTTTAATCACATTGTATGTCTGTCTGTCTCTCCGTCTGTCACGCAATCTTGTGAAGGCAACTTGGCTCTCTGTGTACATCGCCATAAAATTCGGTAAATATTATGGTCATCATCTACACACGCACATAAAGAAAAATCATTGTACTACATCTTTGCAAGAGTTATTGCCATTTTGTCACATACGTGGATAAAAGGCTTGGGCGTTATATATTTGCGAACACAACTGTTCTCGAAGGTTAAGTATGTTAAATTTATTATAAACGTCTTGAAATTTCAATATAATGGATAATATCGGGATTTCTTAATGTAAGTGTGGGCTATTCTTTGCTCGAGATTTTTTTACAAATCTTAATAGCTATTCCCCTCTTGTCACATACGAATTATTACAATGGATAATATCGGGATTCCATAAGGTAAGTATGGGCTATTCTTTGTTCCAGATTTTTTTTATCAATATTAATAAATATAGTTATTCCCCTCTTGTCACATACGAAATATTACAATGGATAATATCGGGATTTCTTAATGTAAGTGTGGGCTATTTTTTGCTCCAGATTTTTTTACAAATATTAATAGAGTTATTCCTCTTTTGTCACATACGAGTTATTACAATGGATAATACCAGGATTCCTTAATGTAAGTATGGGCTCCAGATTCTTCACAAATATTAATGCATATTTCCAGCTTATGGTGAAATACTCAAGAGGAAATTTAAAGTGAACACACGTCTTCTCTAGCGATTCTTATCACCTCCTCTTAGTCCATCATTACAATTATTCTCGAAATTTCATTCAGTTCGCTTCCGAATTACACTTTATTATAATTCGTATGTGCAAAGATAATAATAATTAAAAGTACAAATGTCCAATAATAATAATAATAATAATAATAATAATAATAATAATAATAATAATAATAATAATAATAATAATAATAATAATAATAATAATAATAATAATAATATGATATCGGCATGCATGTTATTACAATATTGCTTGAATGAACGCTGCAATTGGCCAATAGTTGGGATGGCAAATCTAACTGTTATGTCCTCTGCAAGTATGTAGTAATGTAAAAGTAAATAAATGATCCGTTGTTTTACATAAATTCCGGTTGCTGAAAGACTTTTGATAATATAGCTCAAGTATTGGATTTTTGTTTGATAAATAAAAATGCGTCAACAAAATATTATGCTGTTTGAACCCCGCCGAATTAGACCTAGACTTATGTAAACAAATTGTACTTACAGCTAGGGCTTTGCGTTCAGCATCAAGAGTTTAATATTAGAACTTGTTAGCCTGGTGTTAGGAGACTATTACTGGGTAGAATATCATGCTATACGTTTGTGGCATGATGCCTTAGTGCTCGAGAACATTATAAACTGCCAAAAATCATACATCATAGCGATAAGACTAAATAATTGTTAAAGCTCCGTTAAAAATCCATATCACTTAACGATAAAGAAATCTCTGATATAAATTGTTTCCGTATTGTTTCTGCCATACGAGATTTAGATGTTTCTACAAGGGAAGTAACTCTTAATTTCAAATTTATTGACCTGCTTAACATTAACCTGCTTTTTAATCAACACAGATTTATACCGTTGAATGTTGATTGCACGGAGGTGGGGGGTTTTCATGCACATGAGTAATTTCAGATACATTTTAATATTTTCCTCTCAGCCGCCTTGTATATATCAGACTATCACTGGATTACACCTCAACATGTGTACAATATATGAGAGAGAGAGAGAGAGAGAGAGAGAGAGAGAGAGAGAGAGAGAGAGAGAGAGAGAGAGAGAGAGAGAGAGAGAGAGAGAGAGAGAGTCGTTTGGAATTGCATTAATTATTCATATATTTATTCAAGTTATTTCTTTGGAGACTGTATTGCTGTCAAACGTTGTTAAAGAGATTTTGAAACCATGATCATTGCCTCTAAGGCAATCTTTCAAAAAGGCAAATGTACACATCATCCTAAGATATAATAGCATCATATCTGCCCTCACCCAACTAATTATCGCAACATTAGATAAATAAATATGGTAGGAAAAAAAAGATAATATATTAAATAGCATCTAAATGGCATCATGCCTATTAAGTCTGCTATTAACCACAAGAAGTAGCAACTGTAACAAGTGGACCGATACGCTATCGCGTAAGCTGGAAAAAAAGTTATTATCTGCACATTGAAATGAAGTCATTCAGAGTTCTAGTGTACATTCTGGTTATTAATTATGATATATCCAAACATACAGAACTATCATAGCTTAATACAGGCAAATATCGAACGAAGTTGGAATCCTATATTTGAACTGAACAAACTAAATATTACTAGCATTTGAAGTTAAAAACGCTACTACTATTTCCCGTGCTACTACTACTACTACTACTACTACTACTACTACTACTACAACTACTTCTTTTACTACTACTACTACTACTACTACTACTACTACTACTACTACAACAACAACAACAACAATAATAATAATAATAATAATAATAATAATAATAATAATAATAATAATAATAATAATAATAATAATAATAATAATAATAATAATAATAATAACAATAATAATAATAATAATAATAGCACATGCAATTTAGCTTTCATTGGTCATTACACAGGTCGCTATGGACACAGCTCCGGTGGCCTAAGTGATTGAAGCGTCATCATCAGATGCGGGAGATCGCGAATTTGAACCCCGGCCGAGTTCTACCAAAGAATTTTTAAAATGGTACTTGCAGCTGCCGTGATTGTCACTCCGCATAAAGAACTTAATAATAACATTGGTCGGTTTGGTTTCGTGATAATTGGTCTAGGTAAGAGCTGATGCTACAGTGCTAGAAGTAGTAAAAGTAAACAAGATTTTCAGATCAGAAACCCTCCTTTTCCCTACAAAACCCTTCGATGTTGACATTTTATTTTGCTCAGATAATGACTTTCACCTGACAAATATGACGGTCTTGTTTCATATTACTGCTGTTACAGCCATGTTTATTTTCATACTTGCTAACTCTCATTGGCAGAATATCTGTTAACATTCTATCAATAATACGAAACTCTCGTATTAAGTCGTCCATATTATATTTTACGTCTGGCAAATAAGGTCGATATTGATCAAGTAAATTTTTGTAAGTGATGCAGCTGTTTTGTTTTTAGTCTCAAGGTGAGGCTAAAAAACCAACCTGATATTATTAACAAAAGCGGATTTAATAATGTGCCGTCCTTAGAAGTTAAATTAAGTTTATGAGTATCGTCTGAGCTTGAACTGATGTCGTTTGGCAACATTGAAATTCACTGCATTAATTATAATGCCTTAAGCTTGCTATAGTGTCTTTTGGAAATCTTGGAATTCACATGAGGTTCTGCTGTGTTATGTGTTTTTAAAAAAATAGGAAAAAACATTTTAAATCAGTACAACAGTAATATAAAAAGGAAGTCGATTTTAGATGAGAGACCCTCGTGTTTTGTTGGATAAAAGTTATCATCGAAGCTAAATAAAATGTCAACAAAGAATGGTTTGGGAGTGGAAAGGAGCTAAAAATCCTGTTTTCCTTTATTACTCTAGACATCACTATAAAGTGCCAGACTGCACACATGGTAGTTATGTGACTGAAAATTGCTAAAGCTAAGTTAACCAGATAAACAAAGGACCTCAAATAATATATTGTTTAAAGTAAATTTAACTCTTTATTGATTGTTAATCTCTTTCCCTTTCAGTTTCAATAAATATTATAAAAATAATAAATCCGTCTTTAAAATTTGACATTGATTTACAGATACAACTTTTGTAGCCTTTGGTACAAGTCTGTCGTACTGCCAGGTCATCTATGTAACGCATCAAGTTTTTTAGCTTGAATTTGAGCTATTGGTACAACAAAATTGCGTCTAGGAAGACCTCACACAGACTCATTAAATGCATAACTAAAGCTCACATACTTACTCATGTACTCGTGGAAGCTGTTCACGACCTTTCTTAAATGCAGATAGAAAATATAATGATGGGAAGATACAACTATGTCTAAAGGATGCTTTATATAATAAAAAGAAAACCCGACTGGATGATTTCGTGGTTTTTATTTGACAGAGAATGCACAAAATGTATATTACTGTACATACAAAATGTATATTACTGTACATACAAAATGTATATTACTGTACATACAAAATGTATATTACTGTACAATTATTATACATGAAACGATATTGCCTCAAAATATAGTTCATACCTTAGAGATATAGTTTCATGACTTATTCATAAGTCTATTGGAGTATCATGTTTGCAGTCGTGACTGGTTTTCTATAGGACTAAAGCTTCTGAAGAAGAGAGACGTAGTTTTATGTTCACAGGTGAAAATATTGATTCGACATTCTGATGCAGCTTTAACGAAATGATAATAAAAAACAAATATGTCAATTTGAAATTTGATACTAGTCTAGTTCTCAACCACACCTAAAAAAACTGTACATAAAGTGCAAATTACAACGATAAATCAATTTCAATATTATACACCATAACTAGTAGTGCCAAAATATATTTTTATACAACGAACTCTTTCAGAGATGAATATAAATGTGACACATTTTAGCATATAGTTATATCGCAAAAGAATATTTGAGAGGATAAAGTAAAGATATCATGTAAGGATAAATCGGTAAAAAAGCAACAACAGAATATTTTATCTTCGAAATGTATATTCAGGCATTATAAAAAAACATGATTAAAAAAGTAAAGACACTGTAAAAGAGCTTACATGTACACTTATATTTAATGAATTTAAGGCTATAGCTTAGTGTTTAGTACATAGTTGACCTTTGACCATTGATGGCGTCAAGGTACTGAAAAGTGATGAAAGCATGGCAACTTATCATGTAACATATGAGATATAATTATGTAAATATTTTTGTACTGGACTGAACACGTTAACAATTATCCACATTTAAGCAAGCCTAGACCAAATTGCTTTTGATCAAAGAAAATAAGCTGGCGAATTTTCCAGAAGACCCATATTTGTGCAACCTCGTAAGATTAAGTCACATTATCCACAACATTTTGCAATTAAATCCGCATTCAAATCCTTTAAACTGAGAAAGAAAACATATCGTCTCACATTTTATGATCTAATAGTTGAAACAAATATATAATTTGGATATGCAATACTATCATGAAATTGTTCTGTTTGAGCATAAAATCAATTAAAGATAGAAATGCTATATATGAAGTATTGACTCTACCATCAAAGAATAAACTTACAAAAATGTCAGGCAATAGCCTGTTTCCCAGCTTTTGGGGTTCATCTGGCCGTTAGAATAAATTTGATGCCTCAACTACACCGAAACTGAAGAATCGGCATGAAGCATAAAACATACAATCATCAACCGTCTGGTTGGTTCTAAATAAGAAAAAAAAACGTGTGATATTCAGAAGTCGTTATGGCCGCTATGGACATGGATATTTTTTTAAATTAAAATACCTTTTTATGATGTATATAGCATAGTAAAAGATTATTATATCAATCTGGCTTCAGATAGACGTCGTGCGGTCTGCTTGAATAAATACCTATATCTACTTCTTCTGAAGTGATTGTCCTTGCGACCTGTGGTTACCACGAACATATGCCATTCTAAATAAAAATAGTAAACATCAAACCTAAACTATGGCCCACATGGTAGCTCTTTATATTTGGTCGTAAATAAAAATAATGCTGATTCGTCTTACAAAATAACGGCAGCCATCTTGGAAATATTGTAATCTTTACTCCTCATAAAGGGATAGTCTTATGGAAATGAGATTTTCACTTAAGTAATTTTACCTTTAGTTTATCTTGAATGATACCGATTTGGTCCAAAATAAATGAGCTCCAATATACAGAGGCCGAAGCGAAACACTGCGATAAATTTATGTCCCTCAAGTCATCATTTATGCATATCACACAAATATAGTTTCTATAAATATATATTTTAAAATAAATAAAGCCAGATTCCGTGTAGTAAATGTTTGTTACCGGTCCTTAATCGGAATTACAGTAAATATAGGACCATCCGTTTAGAAGAAGCCGCATGCAGATTTGTAGAATTGCTGTCAATACATCCATTTCGGAGGATGGATTAGGAACATTTTCAAATATTGGAATAACGGTTTATTGCAAGAAAGAAGTTACATCAAATTTAAGCCGTTAATTCTCATCATCCGTTCGTGCGAGGCAGCTTGTAATAAGATTTTGTAACCTATATTTTGTTGATTGGGGATGGGATTGATGCGATGGTGGTCACATCGGCATTATTACTTTTTTATATGAGCTGAGGCTTGCGGTTGGGTCTGCACTAATTCCATCCCCTCCTCCTTTATCCGACGTTGCACAACACAAAATGACGTCATTTCTCATATGTTAGGATGTTGGTATTTGCGTTAACGTTAGGGTTTTTTAAAAAGTTTGTCATGTCTCAAAGTTGGTTCACATGTGGCCAGGATGGTTAAAAATTTTATCTTGTATATTTCGGAATGAATGATATAAAAAGGAACGTCACCATAAGAAACAAAATTGAAATTCGCAAACATAGGGTAACGCACTATTTCTATTGCAACATGTATCAGAATTAGCCATGATGCTTTATTCAGTTATCATATTCAATATATGTTTTTTTTTTCATTACTGCTTTTTAATAGTGATACAATGTTTTGCTTATATGGACTGTTGATTTTATCGATAATTCACTAGAATTTTATTGTTCCTCTCCAATATCCTCCAACCCTTTTGCTACTGTATATAATACTTTTTTAATTTCTTTGGTATATAAATTAGCTATTCTCTGATGAACACAACTGGATCATCAATCAATATATTTATTTCAACCTGTTGGTCAGTTGGATTAATAATATACTTTGGAAGTGCCTTAGCCCATTTTGAGTTTTCTCTGCAGATTTTAAAATAATGTTTAGATACAGCTCCTTGTTTTCCATTAACTCTGCCTACTACACCTTTTTCTTGTCTTTTCGTAAGTTCTTCCTCTGGTAATGGTATATATTCTGGTTGTTTTCCAATAATATATTATATGACTGCTTTTTTGAGCTCTAGCAGCAACTTCTTAAGCACCTACTTATTCACGACGAAAAACTTTTTGAATTCAGCTTTAGATTTAACAAATATTTTAGCGTATTAATAATTTTTTTACGTTTTATTTGTCTTTACATATTGTAAATATATTGCTTGGTTTTGTAAAAAATATATTGCAAGTATTCACGGACACAACATCGAAATATTTTTGTTGGATATCGCGCTAGTTTATCAAATGAAAAAGAAATTATATATATATATATAATTTACATTGCAGCAATCGAGCCAATTGTCATTGCAAGGATATTATGATTAAACTGATGAACTTTATCGTGATAATACATATAATAAAATAAACCGGAACAGTATAGTAATTTATTAAAACACTCATAAGACAAAGTTACATTAATATAACTATTTGTAATAAAAATAATGAACGCGTAAACAATGTGTACAAAATATATCGTTCATAAAACTTTTACATTAAATTAGATTCCTATAACTATACAATATATTAACGAAACAAAAGGAAAAGCTAACATTTTATAAATAGTGCATTTTCTTTTATTTTAAATGCAAAACGGTAATTTGTAAACAAATATAAGTTGGATAAAGAAAAACGATGTCTTAACAAATGTAAGAGATCCTGATACAAACTCAGAGGTTTATAATAAGTATAATGATTGGATAGCTAAAGTAATTAATACTAAATTTAGAAATGTTTTAGATATTATTACTGGGACTAGAGTATTCGAATTTTTGTAAACAATATTTATATAAACAGTAAAACAATAAAATGGAAAAAGAAATTTTTTAATTTAATAACATTTCTAAAACTCTTCCAAAAGGTGCATTATGAATATTACAAATATTATAGAAATGACCTTAGAGCACAAACAAAATGTTATAAATATTATCGAATTTAAATTGGTGTAATTTTATATTTGTCATTATCAATGACAGGATTTATTATAAATTGAAGTGGAGCAATGATAAATCCGTTTGCTTTGATTATCTATGGAACTGGAGGTAGTTTATCAAGAATAATTAAGTAAATAGAGCCAATTTTATCAACAATAAAGCAGCTTGTACAACAGGAAAATATGACATATAGAAAAATGTTGAATCAGATTCGATCTTATCGTTGTGGCGCTAAATATAATATGGACGATCTACTTCGTAAATTTCATGCAATACGTAGCGTTGTAAAAGATATACTCTCAATGAAGGTATGCAAATATGAAAAATGTGTTCAAATTATTTATTAAACAATCATCTTCATTATCATCTTCATTATCATCTGATTCACCTTCATCTGATTCATCATGGTAAAAACATATCACGTCTAAGTTTTAAATTATATAATAATTTATAAAAATTAATATTTTCTATTTCAAAATAAGAATTTGTTACATATTTTAAACTTTTTATATACAGTTATCTATTTCATTTCCAGTAACATGGTTTGGTAAATAAAATTGAGAAAAAATTACTTCAAAATACAGTGGTTTTTCTACGTTATATAAATTATGTTATAATATGATGTGATTTGCTTAAATATGCATTAAATCTTGATACAGCATCATCAGTAATTTCAACTGCTTTAATAAAACCTCCTAGGAGCATTTCAACAATTTTGCTATATCTACTATTGCAAGATAAATTATATATTTCAATACCTTTTGAACTTTGTTGAAATTATAAAACATCATCTTCAGTAATATAGTTTGGATCAATAAACTTCTCATTAAGATCAAAACTTTATATCTATCCATTATATATTTATAGCATTTTGTATCTATAATTAGAAATTGTGTCTAAAAATATATAATAAAATCCTAGTTGTAGAAACTTTTTGGTGCTTCTAAATCAGAGACACTACCTTAAACAAACTTAAATCATCATAATATTATTTAAGCGACAAATATTGCACTGGGCTAGAAGTTCTAGCTCAAAGGGTTACCAAGGTGAATAAAAGGGTAAACTATATTTGTTTCGAGGTTTGTGTTAGGCATCTGAGAAATTCCATCAGCGGCTACAACTGCATTTTCCACAAAGGCAGCCAATCAGTAGAGAGCAAAATGCGTGCGGTTTTGGACCAATTAGAATTATATTAAGTGATATGGTAACATGGTATGATAAAACACATATAAACTTTGCACACTACTCGTACAATGTACCGATTATCTGACAAATGGATGTGTGGAATTGTGATAGGGAATGTAGGACTGGATCAACAGGATGATTCGAGAAATGACAGATAAATGGATCTAACGGTTAATTGACGGATCAATGGATATAAAGGACAAATAACATGAATGAATTTGAAGGATACATGCATTATCAATGAATATAAGAAGTGATAGATGAATGGATCTCAGGAGACGGTACAAGTGATATTTGGGCTTACTTAATATGGAATGAAATAATGATGTTTGTTAGATTCACAATACAGTCTTTTTATATTAATTTCTAGTGTTGTGACACTTCAAAAGAATAAGAAAGAAAGCAAAATGAAATGAGAATTTGACATTAGTTCAACAAGTACTTATCTGTCCGCGGAACACGTTTCTTGTCATAAAGTATGTAAACCAATAAACAAAAGGACAAATAACTATTAATAGACAGACGTGTGCATATAATTAGATATAAATCAAAAAGGACTGTATCAATGCACTGTGCGATTGTGCTATACAATGGCTTGTGAACATGGTAAACCCATGTTTAAACAAGTGTGCAATTAAACTGAATAGACTAACGTTTCACATGCTGCTTTCTATTGCATTTGATTGCCTGTGCGCTTCAATTCGATATTTAGTTTCCAAATTACCGTCTCTACAGTAAACCAAAAGCACATAATGTAATCCTGTGAAATGATAGACGGATAATATCTTGGTTCAGCACTTTCAAGTCTACTGCAAATGCATACCTAAAATTTACCAAAATGTGTATTGGTAACTGGACTTGATCGTGCTACAACTTTACCGTCTTATTAAATTTGGACTACTAAAAACTGTTTAAAGTTTGGGAAACATAAATATTTCTATGTAAGAGCATGAATTATATTAATTTCGAATTTCGAATCAAGGCATTCAAGAGAGCAAATACTGCAAAAACGTGTCCTAAGATCAAGTAGAAAGCAAATGGCTGTGGTAACAATATATTCTCAGATCATTTAGGACAATATTTCCTTGGGACATAATCCATGGAAACAGTTTTTCCTTTATTTCAAGCAATATAGTAGAAAAAACAATAAAAACCTTTCTTCTCTATCTTGATTAACATAGTAGAAAGTAGAATACACAACACTTTTTATCATGAATATGATAGGAGAAACTCCAATACACCATAATTGTGCATTCTTTATATCGAGGAATATTTTAGGTCAAAATGTTTTGCGCGTTGTGTTATTACAAGATCCTAACCTCTAGCTATTTTTACCAACTCATACTGCAAGGAGCAAAATTTGAGAACTATATTTATTCATTTGTATCATACACAAATCTTGCCGTTTATTAGAAAATAATATTTGGTCGTCGTTACTATGGAACACACAACATCCCCTATGACTACAATATGATTTAAGTTCAAGGAAGGTCCTTCGTAACATTCCTACGAGATTCGATCAAATTAGGCTTATACAATAGAGATAATAAGTAATAAAAACGAACTTAAACATGCTCTACTGCGAAAAGAAAAATATTGATGGAGAAACCATCTCAGATACATCTTTCGAAGGTTTCTTCCCAAGTAACGTTACCGTCAAGTTTGGTCAGGATGATTCATTTGTAATATATTGTAGTGGAAAGTTTAACGCCATCTGGATCAAGCAAGTACTACAGATATAGAGACAAACAAATAATTGGCTGAGTCAATTTGGTGAAGTTGAAAACAGGTTCAACACACTGAAACCACCATCTCTAGGACGATCACAACAACAACAAATAAAACGGCAAGTATGCACGGCAAGGATCAAACCAAAAAAAGGATCTTACGATCAAATATATATATGTATGTATATTTGTATATATGTATGTATGTATGTATGTATGTATGTATGTATGTATGTATGTATGTATGTATGTATGTATGTATGTATGTATGTATGTATGTATGTATGTATGTATGTATGTATGTATGTATGTATGTATGTATGTATGTATGTATGTATGTAATAGATCAAACCTTCCGTTTGACAATGATCTAATATTTTCCTGTTTAATAAAACAAACCGTCTGTATGGCAATGATCTGATACTTGCCTGTGTAATATAGCAGGTCATCAGAAAATTGGAAACCCTGTGGTAATCCTCGTCGAAATGAAGAGGACAACACACACTGGTCAGTATAGTTGTCATAAAAGAAGGACAAACAGTTCGCTTTGTCATCACATTGTTGCATGCAGGCCAACAAACCAATTCCACTTTTATTACTGATTACGTCAGAATTGTGAATGTTGTTTGGATAGATAGTGTCCTGTGTCCAGTTATGTTTAACTGAATGAGAAAGAAACAATGTCAACATCATTAAAATAATTTTCTCTGCTATTCTTATATATATATATATATATATATATATATATATATATATATATATATATATATATATATATATATATATATATATATATATATATATATATATATATATATACATATGTAAAGAGAGAGATAGGTAGATAGATAGATAGATAGATAGATAGATAGATAGATAGATAGATAGATAGATAGATAGATAGATAGATAGATAGATAGACAGACAGACAGACAGACAGACAGACAGACAGACAGACAGACAGACAGACAGACAGACAGACAGACAGATAGATAGATAGATAGATAGATAGATAGATAGATAGATAGATAGATAGATAGATAGATAGATAGATAGATAGATAGATAGATAGATAGATAGATAGATAGATAAATAGATCGATAGATAGATAGATAGATAGATAGATAGATAGATAGATAGATGTCGAAACTTGCATATAAATTATATAATTATATGATGATAAAACTATCATATACCTGTGACATTTTAAATGTAAGGTTCAAAGGTTAAATAAATTGTATCTATTTTATAGTTGTACAGTCTGTTTTTGCCCTTATCGATTAATTATTCCTACCTCTGTTACTCGTTGGTTATTACTGCAAATATAATCCAGAAGAACTAACATTATGCACTTCTACGTCTCATTTTTCTTTGCGCTATGTTGTGAAATATGTATACATTTATTTGCGATCTTGTTTGGAGATTGCTAGTTGATTGCATCCAATAGGATTAAAATATCCGTTTTACTAATCCTATTGTACCCAGTATCCTGAGATGTATTTTGTTGATTACCCCATCTAACGCAAACTGGCTATTTAATTCGCCACTGCACTACCTATTCGTTCAATTGACAAAGTTTTGTACACAGTTATTGACATTCTCCATTACATGTATCTGACTGAAAAAATAACAACGGGATAACAATTTTATTGTAGTTTGAGGCTCACATTATTATTGTATTTTATTCTCTACGATACACTCTCTCGTAACCCTACATATTCTAAGGTCTGCACATTTTCTATTACATTTTGAGCGGAACACATTTTTCTATTTACATCATATAGCCATGACATTGATAAATAAAAATAATTGATTTAATCACCGTTCCCTGGTGTAGATTCCATATAATGAAATAACATATTGAAATTCATCATAGCTCGAGAGCAACAACGTTGCAATATATTTAAATTTTATGTTAATATATTACTAGTTTATTTTCTGTATTATTTATCCTACGTCGCAATAGGGCGTTGCCACTTCAATATTATAATCAATAAGAACTTCTAGCTCAAGATGCGAGATTGGACAGACATGCAAAGATGCATATGTCATGTGGAAAGTATTATAAAGCCTTATTTGTGTGCATTAAAATACAAATTGTGAGATCTCAAAGAAGTATAATCGTTTTTGGAGTATGAATTGCAAAGATAAATTCAACATGAACATTTAGCTATAATAAACATATAAGTTCCTCCTTCGGGAATAATCTGAATTTCATTAAAAGACCTTACAAATATATCCAGGTATTTACAAATGTAAAGAACAGAGGTGCAATATTATGTCATTGAAACTAGAAAGTAAAGGAATTGTAACACGTTCGAGTTACATGTATACAGTCCAAAAGATCGATTACAGTCAGTTCAGATACGCACAATTGGATGTGATTACCCGTCAAATGTCTGCATTTTTCACTAGGGTCCCAATGTAGCTGTACAATATGATCAAAGTGCTTCCCTGGAAACATAATAACCTCAGCCATAAGTTTCATACAGATACATAGAGAATGAATGTAACTGTGTTAACTAATTTTCCAAAATATTGACTGAAAAATCGTTACGGCGTTATGGATAACATGCACGTCGATATGTAACAATATCTGAAGCCGGTGATTTCCATAATGGAAGTGTTTCAATGAAATGAGCATGGGAAATTTTACCTTTAAAAAATGTACAATTCAGAACATGTTTACGACTACTTTTAAAATGAATGACCATGTAACATTTAGCAAATCCTCACAATAAACATATTTTTGCGAGTCTGTATGAATGTGTGTATCTACCAAGCTTGTGGATATATATAATATACAAATCGTCAGATACCAGAGGTTTATCCCTTGCAATCGTTGTATAGACTGGTATTGGTATTGCCTTAATATACTAACAGTTGGGCCTTCGGTATCATGTATTACTATGAGAAGATAGTACTTCGGTGAACTCGGCGATAAATGCATGTTGAAACATGCGAAAGAGGTATTATGCAATTTTTGTTATTTCCAGATACAGTGTCAGTTTACGATAATTATTCGATGAATAGCTCTAACGCTCTTTTGTGTCATTGTCTACAAACATGAACACTTTTCAGCCGACGACATTAAGAGGGTTTACTTTTCTGTTTTGTTTTCATTCAATAAACCGTCCTTTAAAATACATTTTTAAAACTATTTGAACTATTTGTCTGTAGTAACGTTTATTTATTGATCTTTTGTTCTATTTAAATCATGCTTTCCAGGCAACACCATGACCTCAGCCACAAGGTAGCGTCAGCTGGAAACACACAACATGCATGTACGTGATTTCAACTAATTTCCCCATGTATTGTCTGATGGAACGTTACGGCATTATGGGCTACATGCACGAACTATTTGGTTCTATACCGGTTATTCTTATAGTAAAAATTGAAGGATAAGAAGATTTAGAAAATGTTAAATTCTACTAGTGCATAGTTTTCATTTTCTAGTCTTCTTGGTTTAGACCGCTTGGTTTCAATGTTCTAAGGCGGCGTATCCAGTATGATTCCTTTTCCTTCCTGGTTTCGGAACTCCAGCTGTGGTTGTTTTTACTATAAGAATAACCGGTATAGAACCAAATATCCGGGATATAATCTGCGTTACATATGTACACAAAGTAAAAATAGATGTCGCTTTGGCTTGTAGACTTTTAGGGAATTATACAACGATTTCAGTTTCCGCAACTAGTCTATACAAGCTGGTTGTATTTATAGTTTTAGCACATGTGAAGATAGAAATGTAGAGGTTTACAAACGCAACGTTTTTGTGTTTATTTGTTTGTCGTAACTATGTTTTGTATTTGCCTTTGAAAAAGACTCATTAAGAGTCGAAAGCGCTTAGGCTAGTTAGTTAGTAGTTTCGTACTGTTCGTCGTCAGTTTATTGCATCTATTTTAATTAATCCCTGACAAACGTGATCCCTTGGTGGATCCAGTACGCTTGAGAGGGTTGTTATTCGCCATATGATTTGTATTCTTTATATATATATATATATATATATATATATATATATATATATATATATATATATATATATATATATATATATATATATATATATATATATATATATATATATATACTACAGAACATACTGTGCTATCCCTGGATTCTGTAGTAGAATCTTGTTAATAATGGCCAGAAATAATAGTTTAAAACAAACAATACTATCATACAGGTTAGAGAAATTAAGTTTTAAACCCAGGTCCGCGAGACAATCGCACCCATCGCCTTGCCTGCACGCACCAACAATATACCGTCACGACTAAGCACGCGTCACCAAAATGATGGCACTGAATCGATGTTATATAAGCTCGTGCGTAGCAGACACACTCGCATGATGACCTAGTATTTAATTCTCATATATATATATATATATATATATATATATATATATATATATATATATATATATATATATATATATATATATATATATATATATACAAACAGTCGTTCCAGATTCCTATTGAATAAATCAAGGTATGTAGGATTTTTTGTATTACAAATAAATATAAATATATACCAGACAGAACAGACTGTGCTATCCCTGGATTATGTAGTAGAATCTTGATAATAGTGGGCAGAAATAATAGTTTAATACAAACAATACTATCATACAGGTTAGAGAAATTAAATTCGTACCCTTACGGAGTGTGGAACCAAGGTCAGCGAGTAAATGACAACCATCGCCTTGCCTGCACTCACCTACCCATATACCGTCACGACTAAGCACGTATCACCAAAAAATGATGGCATTGAATCGTTGTTATATAAGGGTACGAATATATATATATATATATATATATATATATATATATATATATATATATATATATATATATATATATATATATATATATATATATATATTAGTTTTAAAACGTTTACGTATGATTGATATACAAATGTGAGGAAAATCTCACAACTTGGTTTCTTAGTGATATAAAAGTTTTCGCTGTAATACATAGTGAACAATTCTAGAACATTGCCATAGAGAAAAACATTGAATTTGCTGACGATGATCCAGTACCTTTTCTAACGCTGCTTTGCAACGTACGAGATTAAAAATGGAAACTTTCTGCATTGAAAATATATTAATATTGAACTGTAGAAACTTCATACATGGAAATACAATAGTGATTGAATTATGGAAACTTATTCCATGACAAATAAATTAATGATATAATTATAGAAACTTCTAATCACATACAAGACATTAATGATTGAAAATTGGGTACTTTGTGTTTGGAAAATGTATCTACTTTGTACATGGCAAATACACTTTATTAATTCTCAAGTATAACGATGTGCTGCCAAGATTAATCTTTTTCAATGACACTGAAGTAATATATTTAGAAATTAATTTCACTTATTGCACATGTTCCGTTCTTATAAGATAATACAAATTAACTGTAAGTAAAGACTTAGAAATAAATGGCTTACAAGAAACAAGGAACTGTTTTGATGGTTTCTTGGTTTTGTTCAAATTCTTTCATTCATGCATATATAACAAATTTACAAACAAACAAACAGCTCATATGAATAACGCGAATGATGAATAGAACGATATTCCTCTGCATACAACTAGTCTACCACAATATTTGACGTTGTGTGAATGGGTTAACACTAACTGAATTTGACCAATTTTACAGACACAAAAGCATTGCTTATGCACAAATGCATTTTATTATTTCTGCATCGCACAACTCAGACTTGAACTGTTGACTGTCCACACTATCTTCAGTCTTGTGATAATCTGATTTGATTCCTCAAGCATATACTATTGATATGGCGTTCGATGCGATTCCTCATTCTGTAACGTTTTGTCAAACACCAATATTGGAAATATCTTTTATTGATATTTCACTTACTTATTCATATTAATAGTCTTCGTTACTCTGAAACAAACTGGATTAATCGCAATCTACTTTCAATTCAATTTACATTTCATGGCGGAAACGAACTGGCATATAGAAGTAAAACTACATTCCCGTTGTATCCAGATTTGTGCGAAATAGCTTTATTTGCTACGATTATCTGTACCATATCAAACTTGTTGTAGCGTTTGATATAGATGCTCAATCTGCATTGTTGCTGAGGTGTCGAGCAGAAGATTGAATAATTAGACAAGGTTCATAAATTGAGGGTTACATGATGTTCAGCCAACATTTGTGACGTAACATAATGTTATTCAAGTATGTATTTAGTTAGCAGTCTAGTAAGATTTACTACCGCGAATATTACCACAACTAAAATTTGTCGCTGACCAGCTACCATCCTGTAAACACTTCACTGTTGGATTATGGCCACTTTTCACAGATAGACCATCCTTGCATTTGTAGGTGTAGTTCTGTCCAACCTCCACTTCTGACGTCTCATTTATCGTCCATAATTTTGTAGGAGGGTTTCTGCATACTGTTCAAACATGATAATACATACTTCACGCCATCCGTCTATAACAATCTTATAAATTTTGGAAAGGTATTAAAAAATGTGGCTGAAACTAATATATATATATATATATATATATATATATATATATATATATATATATATATATATATATATATATATATATATATATATATATATAGAGAAAGAATATCTTACAATTGTTCTAGTAATGAGGTATTATTACAAATAAAATGTCAGTATGTATTTAGGGATGAAATTCATGGGAGATAAAACCCATCCAAAGTGAAAAATACTTAATAAGTTACTATTAAATATCGCGATTGATATGGAATATTATATGATATGGTATGTA
The DNA here is from genome assembly GCA_016746295.1 of Potamilus streckersoni. Classification (NCBI taxonomy): domain Eukaryota; kingdom Metazoa; phylum Mollusca; class Bivalvia; order Unionida; family Unionidae; genus Potamilus; species Potamilus streckersoni. The sequence continues at coordinate 2,027,693 of JAEAOA010000858.1, read as the reverse complement.
TTATGGGATGAAATTCATGGGAGTTGAACCTATCCAAAGGGAAAAAATACTTAATAAATTACTATTAAAGACCGCGATTATATTATAGTATGTTTCCTTCTGTATATGAAGTTTGCTTTAGGTATTTACCTAAAACAAGCCAATGTGATATGTGTTCTTTGTTTTTGTCTTGTTTTTGTGGGGTGAGAGGATTCCAATGTTTACTTATTATTATTTATCATTAAATCGTATCTTTTAACATTTCAACAAAATTTGCTTTCCCTTTATGAGAAATTCACAATAAGCTATATATGTATGTAGTGGCTCTTAATTATTTCATTTCTAAAATGTATGTTTCTTTTGTTATAGTTAAACATTCTTAAACTTACAAAAATACAATATATATCTCCAAGATAAATTAACTTTTGTTTAGAACAAACTTGACTTGCCGATAAGAAGTTTACAGTTATTTATGCATTATTGTGATCCCTTATCTGATGAGAATTTCTTTGCAAACAGTCTCTCTTTTTGCTCTAGATAGCCAGCTCGAGTACACGTACCATGTCCACTATCAATAATAGGGAACGCACGTCGGATTTATGAATTGCTGAAGACATATTCATAGCTATCATAATAATTGACGTCGTATGAACGGATTAATATATTACGAATGGGAATAGTGTAGAATTCACTTCCTTACATACGCACGATTGATATGCATTGCTCACCTGATTTTAAACTTTCACTAAATCACAATGACCTTCTTTTCACAATACACTTTCATGACTAGTCATGCATGGTTGATATTAAGTTCGATACTCATGTTCGAGCTACTGTTGTTTTGTCGCAATCCAGATTATAACTTCTTTTATTGATGTTTTCACTTACAAATGCGTGCTTATATTCTTAGAAGGTGTGGATAAACATTTTACGAACGCATTCTACATTAAATCTATCCTTAGAGTGAAAAAGAGGAAGTATATAACAAATGCAAAACTGCATTCCTGTATTCATTTCGAGTCGTTAGAGGATCTACATTATGATAGTACCTAGATCTATACCAAAGCCATATCAAACTCATTATAGAGTTAGAGATATTCAATCCCCTATTTGTGCAGCCTTGGCGAGCCGACGTTTGAAATAATTCGACACGTTTCATAACTTGAGGGTCATATCAAGCTATGACACATTTGTTACGTAACATGTTGTTTTCAAAAGGTAATTTGTGAATAAAATATTAAGCTATTATTATTTGGAATATAATTAATGATATGTATTGTTAACTTACCACAAGTAACATTTGCGGATGTCCAGCTTCCATTATGTAGGCACGTGACTGTCGGATTCTGACCACTTTTCCAGCTCAGTCCTTTTCGACATCGGTAAGTATAGTTCTGTCCAACTTCCGCTTCTATCGTTTCAGTAATCGTCCATGATTTCTCAGGAGGGGTTTTACAAACTGTTTAAACATAATAATACACAATCATTGGGAACAAATTAATTGTGTTCAAACAAAGTTATATGTAGGAAGAATATCATAGAACAATTGCACAAAGGATGCTGTTATTTCTATAAAGTCAGTATGGTTTTAGTACCGAAACACACAAGTCCAAAATCTTCCAATGATTACAATCACGAATGTAAGCCTAAAAACTCTATTTAGTATCTATTTGAATCCTATGGTATTTAACTGCGGTGAATAGGTCGGTATGCGATATTAAAATGAATTAGTGTTAACAACATTGATATCTACAAATTGACGGTATATATTATATCTCAACTGTACTAATGTTAACACTAGATCTTCCCACATAGGGAATATTTTTTATCTACACACACACACACACACACACACACATATATATATATATATATATATATATATATATATATATATATATATATATATATATATATATATATATATATATATATATATATATATATAAAAAGAATACAAATCATATGGCGAACAACAACCCTTTCAAGCGTGCTGGATCCACCAAGGGATCACGTGTGTCAGGGATTATTAAAATAGATGCAATAAACTTACGACGAACAGTACGAAACTAGTAACTAACTACTCTATACAAGCTGGTTGCATTTATAGTTTTAGCACATGTGAAGACAGCCATGTAGAGGTTTACAAACACAACGTTTTTGTGTTTATTTGTGTGTCGTATATGTTTTGTATTTGCCTATGAAAACGACTCATTAAGAGTCGAAAGCGCTTAGGCTAGTTAGTTACTAGTTTCGTAATGTTCGTCGTCAGTTTATTGCATATATATATATATATATATATATATATATATATATATATATATATATATATATATATATATATATATATATATATATACCTCACCCATCCTACCTAAACCATTCTCTGTCTCTCTCTATCATGACGATATCTTAAAAAAAACCAACACAGTAAACGTATGGATGAGATGAGTAGATACCATAAATATAATACTTCAATGTTACTTGAAAAGCAATACCATGAAGGTTGTAATTATTAGCATATTTAAAGTAATATTACTCTTGTATCTTTCAAATTGCGATCCAACATAATTCACCATTTGTTTAGTTTTTAATTCTCTTACAAATACAAGAGACTAAAAATTGTATTCGTATAATAGGAGACAAAGATGAAAAGAAAAAACATCATGTCTTTAAAAATTTAATAACATTAGGGTGTAAACACAGCGTTATTTATTAGTGAACCTTACGTCAATGCAAACTTTCCCCTTACGTCATTGCAAACTTTCCCACTTAAGTCATTGCAAACTTTCCCCCTTACGTCATTGCAAACTTTCCCCCTTACGTCATTGCAAACTTGTCCCCTTACGTCATTGCAAATTTTCCCCCTTACGTCATTGCAAACTTTCCCCCTTACGTCATTGCAAACTTGTCCCCTTACGTCATTGCAAATTTTTCCCCTTACGTCATTGCAAATTTTCCCCCTTACGTCATTGCAAACTTTCCCCCTTACGTCATTGCAAACTTTCCCCCTTAAGTCATTGCAAACTTGTCCCCTTACGTCATTGCAAATTTTCCCCCTTACGTCATTGCAAACTTTCCCCCTTACGTCATTGCAAACTTGCGCACTGGTTCACTCTGACTCTGATATTTGCAATTATATATGCCTGTTTGCATTATTATTTTATGTTGTTAATATGATGGAATACATTACGGCGAACCACATGGCGATTTTCAAATCAAAAGTTTTACAAATTATTCGATCAAAACTTTCTTGCTTATATATTGCTACATAGTCATTTATGACCATGGATTCTAGGAAACGTGCTTGTGTACTTACATGGGTAACATTCCGCCAGATTGGTTGTCGTGTTTTGCAAGCATATTTCTTCCCATGGACACAGTTTTTGGTAGCAGGGGTCATTGTCTATGGATTCCTGCAGCAAAGTGATTGGTTGCATGGAAAAAAGTTTTAGGAAAAACACAAAATTAATTTTATTTTAGTTCTAAAAGAAGTTAAAGTCCTAATCTTACATAATTTGACATTTTGGTTTCAAAGCCAACAAAATGCACTGCTTTCATACCTAGACAAACCTTGACATTCTATAGTATCATACTTGTGTTAATTATAATAATTATAATATTGTTATAAATACCGGGTTGGATACATCTGAAATCAGTGAGGAAATAACGTTTGAGATTTATTGTTGTGAAAAGTTTGCATCGTCGAGGATTATTTTCATTAAAGAAATCTTTTTTGCAAAGTGTATACCCCGAAATGATTTATATTTTTTGCAAACAATTTCGCATTATATTTTCAGTGAAAATTATATAGCAATTCTGCCTTCGGCTATACTAAAAAATGAAGACAAATAATGCATTCTAAACTCAATATGGATGACTACAATTCATCAAACAAACTAGCCATTTCATTGTATTTTAAAAAACTACTTGTAACGGAAACAATGACGGACCTTCATCAACTATTTAAAGCAAAAATTGTCTGCACCAATTCTTATAAAAATACTACTTAACATAATCAGCCATAAAAACTTTAAATAGACACTATTTCTATATTATCTGTAAAGTCTCACAAAAGTATTGCATTTATTATAAACACTGTGATAATATCTTAAGGGCCCGTAAGGAGACCAAATTCAACTTTTAACGTCAGGAATCAGGCAACACGATGTTACACGATAAACCTGATTTGCAGTATCTTGGCCATTGTTCCAAATAAACTTAGCTTTTGCTCCTTTGACAGGATTTCGTCAATAATTATACGTCAATAAACCAAATCTTGATAAATGTATACATCAAAAATACAAGTGGTTTGCGTATGATTAGTAGCACTGCTGACGTCATGCTTTTACACTTACTGATTTCATGCGAAACCCATTAAATCTTATATAAATAAATCCGTTGGCTAAATGTATGGCATTGTAGAGCAGGACGAAGTATTGCATCGTGTCGTCCACTATTGCACTACTGCAATTTCGAACGTATTTTCTTTATGTCAAAGGTAAAAGCTATGAAGCAGATATTACCTGGAAATAAATTATTACATGTAATTATTTGATTAATAATACAGACAATTCATTCACTTTCTGCTCATCCATACGTGGTTTTAGTCCAGCTAAGCACACTCATGAACCGGTGTGTTACCTACAAACATTTGTAATTCTACAGTAAATGATATTAAAATCATTGACAATATTTGTGGTAGTGTAGTACTAAATGATATATATCTTTAGTTGATTAATTTTGATAGAAACTATCGATTGAGACATTTTTATTATATTTTCACTTGCGTTCGTTTGTATAATTGTAGTGTAGAAATATTTGTCCCGTATTGCTAATATAAAATATTAAGAATAACATATAAAGAATGAAATCTTTTATATTAACAAGATCACAAAAAAGTATACATGACAAGTATTGAAAAAACTCCTCTATTCTAAACATAAGTAAATTTGTCATTTATAAGATTGCAGACAAATATTTTGGATACCTCAAGACAGGTGATCATACATGTGGAGATATAAGAGATGTTACAAGCAAGAAACGATACGAAGGGTAGTCTTTGATTGGTGTATTACGTAAAGTTTGGACTATGCTCAAAATGAAATAAAAATTAATCAAATGTTGAAGTTTCTAATTTCATTTTTAGCTAAATCTTTTTTCTGCTGTAAAACGTTAGTTTTGAAAAACAGTGTATAAGAGTCAATACTAAATATTCACTACTGAGAACCCGTGATGAAGCTCATTTCTTGTTATTTTTCAAAGTCTACATTCAAACGGAATATGACTGCAAAAAGAGCATGACACACTTGCAACAAGATTAAATGTATATTCATTATATTTCAGAGATTTAAATCTGTGTCTTCATCGTCTTGATTGCAGAGGAGTTTACCTATTAGCAAATGCTATATTAGTTGAGGCGGAAACTTTGGACTCGGTAAATTTTCTTATAAAGCTTAGGAGAGATGAAGAATTTCTTGTGGATTGTTGCAGACCGTTCCATTGTTTATGTTTGTCAGGATTGCTAAACAAATTGTCACTAATTCGAAACTTGCGACGGTATTTAAACATCTTTAATACTTGGTGTATTTTTATGTTCAAACTTTCTATTATGCAACCTAATTGAAATTTTTAAAACATTCTTTTAAATTTTTACATTTTATATATGGAAACATGTTTGTATTACTCCCGTCCTATTACGCACAATCCTGCTGCCAAAAAAGGGTAACTAGATCGAAACCAGTGGCGTTATCACAATATTTTTATGTTGGTATTTTACGTGGAAATTTTATTTCTAGCTCGCTTATCCTAATTTTGTTTAGTTTTCTTTTTACCTTTTCTCCATTTTTATTTTGAAATTTTTTTGTATAACTCCAATCGTAAGAAGGTCAATTACTTTTCTTCTTTTGTCAAGGTAACCAGACAAGATGTCGCAACGATAAAAATTCGTCGCCGCATCCCATTTGTTTTCAATTTTTTCTACTCCTGTACAACGACCTGCAATTAATCGTTTTAGTTAACATTCTGATATACATTACTTTGCAAGAACACTCTCTAAATCTGCATAATCAAACGGTTTCTTTCTTCCTCTTTGGGGTTTCTCATCTAAGCAACCTCCTTTCATTTTGCTAAATTTTGCATTTCGTGAGTCATTCACAAGACAATTTCAAAGCATTCAATTGCTTAATTTATAATTTTATACTAAAATTTGAGACATTGATTCGTTGAAAGAAAATAGGAGAATGTGAACAATCTCTGGTCATTATAGTACATTATGGGAAAATATTAGTCATTGCTTACCTTTGGGGGATTTCTGATAGACTTATACATGCATTTGGCAGCCTTCACAAGTTTAGATTCTGGCATGGTCCGATTTAGAAATTGGCAAGTAGCATTCAGCCTGAAGTAATTTACAGCAAAGCATGCATCTAACAGTTCACACATTTCTACACATCTCTCGACTCCAACAGGGCTAACTTTAGCGAAGCTACCTTCGCGTTGACGTTTCTCACCAATGAAATCAATGCACACGGCACCGGAACCAACAAAAATAAAGCTTCCTAAGTTAACGAGAAGAATAAAGTACAACAGCGAAGACATTGCCGTGTGTGTCAACTTTAACTATCATACCGTCATATATAAACCGGTTCTAATCTTTGCCTGTTCTATATCTTGAGCAATTTTTATAAAAACTGCTCGTTCATGTTGAACAAGCCATTCAGAGCTGTTGATACACACAATCATTTAACAGGCATCAATGACTATCAATGTTGGAAAACAAATCATACCCAGTTATTGATAAAGATAATGTCTAACTCCTCCTATTTCAAGCTTGTTTTGCTATCAACATAAAAATCATCGCGTTAGTTTCCATCTATTCATAATTCATACTATTGTAACAACGGAAATTATCAAACGCCATTGCAATCAAACCAGCACTCCTTTCGAAAAGATTGTCGTTCTAATACAAAACAAAAAAATATCCAGATAATATATATACTAATTTCTCTTAATTGCTAAAATGATTGTAAAAATGTATTGCTATTAAATCTCACCTCTAATTTTGCAATCCAATAACATGATTAGTTCTATCATCACTCATAATCCAGAAACATTAATTTTGAACATATATATATATATATATATATATATATATATATATATATATATATATATATATATATATATATATATCTGTGTGTGTGTCTCTTTGTGCGTTTGTCAATAATTCCTGTTTTTTCCATGAATCTATCAAAGTACACAATTTCATCGGATTCCTTTACTTTTTCTTCTTTCTCTCTCTCTCTCTCTCTCTCTCTCTCTCTCTCTCTCTCTCTCTCTCTCTCTCTCTCTCTCTCTCTCTCGTGCATTAGGAATAAGATGCACATAAATCAGGAGTGAGAAAGAAAACTAATTGGTCATGATGAAGCCTTTCAAAATGAATTTATATGAAGCAACCTACAAGAATATAGTTCTTCTTAATGATATGTGTACACATTCTTTAGTATTTATCTACATTGTTTATAATATATGTCATGCACATTTGCAATAGCATGTTGATACTATATAGTAAATGTTTTGGCTACGATGCACACAAAGAGTGGAAAAAGTGATTGACAATAACAAAAATGCAATGAAGGTAATTTTCCTTTAATCCTCAAACAGCACACACACACACACAAACACACAAACAAACAGACACACACACACATATATATATATATATATATATATATATATATATATATATATATATATATATATATATATATATATATATATATATATATATATATAATTTATAAATTAAATAACACTAACACGTAGAATGTGTACACATTCTATACATTCTACGTGTTAGTGTTGTTTATTTTATAAATTATCAAGAAGCCTGAACAACACCATGGCATAAACATATGAACCACCTATTAACAATAGAACTACGTACATAAGAATAACAATGGATAAACTAGGGGAGAAAAAAAATGAAAAATTGACTGCATGCTCGTTTTCTCTACAATTGTCTAGAAGACAATAATGTACCAAAAGGATTGCGTTTAAGACTAAAGGGTCAGAGTGTGAATGACACAGACTCAAAGATATTTCCAGAATCCATTGACTCACTATTAGAAAAATAGTCTATGAAAATATGTGAGAGGTTAAAAGACGGACATCGAAGGAGAATGATCAAATTAGACAAAGAATTATATGAACATAGAGATGAACTAAAATATTTGATAAAAGGTAATAGTGGCATTTTTGATGAAGACTGTTTTAAGAAAACAATCTAAAAAAGATGAAATATTGCCAAGTCACCTTAAAATGTTACACAATTTTCAGAGAAAAAAATATTAGATTTTCAGAACAACGAGGTAAATCATCATTGAAATTCACCAGTGTGAAATCAAAAGATCTCATCAACATCCTTAGGAAAAAGTAAAGGACACTAACTGCATCAATGTAAAAAATAATCGTGCCAGAACTAAGAATCTTACACGAAATAAACAACAACCAATAAATGAAATGGGATAATCAAGACCACCAGGACTAACTCAATAATCACTCTAATCAGAACAAAATAATAAACCCGTTCAAAATACTTCGATGAGTAATCAAGCAAAATCTTAATAACCCCAGGTACATAAAAGGCAACATATGCAGATGTAGTCAAAAATGGGGCGAAGTAAATTACAAAAGAACCCAACACAACTGTAATAACAGCTATGAAAAGTCTTACAGAAACCTTAAAGGATATGGTACAGATGACACAAACAGAAGAAGTAATAGCATGTTCATCAGTAAAAAAAAGATAAGAACGGATTAAGGCAAGAAAAAAAATGAGGAATTCAAAAAAGGAAAAGAAACTGTATTAAACATTTCTAAAGATTTTTTCAATCTAATAGTGATTATATTCTTTTATGTAAGGGATAATCATTCTCTCTGAGAATCAAAGTACACGACAATATTAAATTATTAGAAGCATTTTTTTCAAAGACAAGATAATTAAAATTAAAAGAATTTTTCTCACAATCATGCAAAGATTCACATAATGAAAGCAATTATCATCTACACAGTAACCTCTTTTTCAATAAAAAATAATCATCATTCACACCTACTTATGGACGAGATATTATCTCGATTTTTATATAAAGCTACTTATCTAGAAATTTAAATAAAAATCCTAAATGAAAATATTTTACAAACATATCTAAAGAAGATTGAATTCATTGCGTTCTTTAGCAAATGACGAGATTATTATTATTGAAAATGATGATACGTCTAGTTACATAGTAATAATGAATAAGGAAGAATATATTAAAGAATTAGAAAGACAATTAAATGATGAAATATATTATGTAAAACGGTCCCATGATCCTTCAGAAGAAATAAAAGCAAAAAAAAAAGAAACTGTATTGATAACATTTCTATACAAAACTGTTCCATATATGATGAATTTGATATGTTCCCAAATAAAATACGCACAACTAAGTTTTATATTTTACCCAAAATACATAAAACGGCTAAGTCACTACCTTTAGGAAATCCAGGTAGACCCATTATTTCAACATGTAGCTCAATTGAATATAACAATAGCATCATATTGATCATATTTTACAACCACTGATGAAATCATTACCTTCAGAAAGGAAGTTTCGAAGCTTATTTAATATTAATAACTATATTGTATCTATTCAATGAATAGTTTGGTAAATAGTCAAACGTAAAAACAGAGTTTATAGGGATATCTTTTTCAAGAATTGTATAAAATATAAAGTATGATTTATTCTCAAACTTAAATCAGGTTACAGCTACGTTTCAATTAGATAAACAAAGCCTGTAAACAATAACATAAGTTTGATTAATTAAATCAAAACCAGGATCGTTTTGGAATCAAACCATTGGATTGTTGTATATGAAGCCCAATATGAGGCAAACGTTGGTTCAATGAGAAAGCGGCAACTGCAATTTCAATGTTTCATGTTAAATATCACATGTTTAGTTAAGATGCATATGATAAACGTCCAATTTTAAATGTCGAGTGTTTGAAATTGTATTTGTTGAAATACACTGTTGTGTATTAGATATTAGTGTTGTGTGTCGAGAATTGCATCTTAAGATATTGAATCCAATTGTTTTTGTTGAAGGTTCCATTTCCTATGAAACAATTTAGTTTTGTGTTATTTTTTCTGTAAAAGTTCTGTGCAGTGTTTGAAAGATTCAATGTTTTCGTCAGAACAATATTTCACATAGTATAATTCATATACATTTTCTGAGTATCTCCTCCGTCTCCTCGTGACAACAAATGTTCTATTTCTACAACACCTAATTTGAAGAACTTCTAAGAAACATTACACACACATTCATCCAAGTGTGTGGTTGGTCTTAAATAACAAACGCACCTTCAGACTGCTGATATGCTCTCTACGGCAAAAGCCATTGCGAAAAATAATGTTATAGCTGCTACTCCTGAACGGTTGGTTTTATTGGCATGGGTTCTGAATAAAGGACTTTCAAATGTCTGATTACTCTAAAATCAAACTGGTTGCATGCCCTAAATGACGCCACTTCGGCCATGTTTACAATTTTATTATCTCTATTCCCCTTGCACTAATGATCCTATGAAATTGATTTTGTATTTAAACACTTCTTATGTTGTCAATTTGGTAGTAAATGATAATGATACCAATCAGACATCCAAAAAGGTGATCATAACGGTCAGCTTGTACAGATTGTTATCGCTCCTTCTTCTGAAGGGATTATCTTTGAGACATAATCCACAATTATGTTTTACTTAACCGTTGAGTGTGCACGGAAATGGTACAAATCGGAGCTAATATCCAAGGAAGACAACTTTGTAACATGTTTATCGGACTAATGGACAAAACAGCACTCCAATAAGCCTCGATATATCTCATTATTCGTTAATAAACATTGTGCTAATTAGAAATAATGGTGGTCATCATGACAACCGTGGTATCATTAATTGGGGTAAGGAATTGGTCTTATGGATACTTAATTTTCGCTAAAGAATATCTAGAGGCAGCTTGTCTTGAATGAAGAGAGATCCCGATGTGACGATCACCGCCACACTCATCATCCCACTCCAACAAAATAAATATGAGAAAATCTCATTACAGCCACTTATCCTAAAGAAAAGATCAGATTGATATGTTTTAGTTTGAAGTCTCTTTGAAACAACTTTTTGGCTGATACAGTTATTACTATATATGAAACCTTCATACCCTATTTTCCGAGATGGATGTCTTGAGAGCGATCTTAAAAATGGGTATTTGGCTACTTTCTCTGAAAGGATGGTTGCACGTGTATAATAATTTTGATTAAGGGAATATACATTTATGCAGGAAATCTGGCTTTATTTATAGTATAACGCACACACACACACACACACACACACATATATATATATATATATATATATATATATATATATATATATATATATATATATATATATATAGATATATATATATATATATATATATATATATATATATATATATATATATGTATATATATATATATGTATATATATATATATATATATATATATATATATATATATATATATATATATATATATATATATATATATATACAGTACACGTATGGATGAGATGAGTAGATATCATAAATAAAATACTTCAATGTAACTTCAAAAGTAATACCATGAAGGTTGTAATATGTGTGTGTGTCTGTGCGTGTGTGTATTTGATAGGCGTGCATGGGCAATTAAGAGAAACAAATTTTTAAGTACAGTGTTCATCCTTTCATTATTTCCCCACGGACGAGTTTGAGAGAAAATATATTGTGGTAATCGTTTTTTCGCTGGGAATTCGGTTATATTTGACCTATCCACCTGATATACTGAACGCTGTTACGTAAATGCATCTTAAGAAGATTAGCTCTTCGAAAGATAAATCGATTGATGTGACGTAGTTTTCATAGTACATCGAATTCTGTGGTTTATTTAGCTATTTGTTCTTTGAATCCTTAGATTGCTCTTTCATCTAGAGTATTGAAAATTGGTATATGTATGCATTTCAAAGATTGTAACTAAACCAAAACTAAGCTATATTGTACATATGCTTGTGGTGAAATCTATTATGTATATCTATCTCTAACAACGCAACTTGGACATACCAAAACAACAATATTATATTTTTTTTACATTCTATAAATTTGTAATCCTGTTACATATAAGCTACTCATTGATAAAACGTTGTATATTGTTGCATCATTAGGCGTAGCGGTAATATCGATCACTTTCCGACATATTGCAAGCTTTGGCTGTTATCTAATACATCCTGTCCCAACAAGCCTGGGTTGTCAGTGCTGGATCTATATGTCTAAGGCAGGTGCTTTCTTAATGCATTAATGTTAATATTGTATTTGTGTTCATTCCCAACTTAAATAATGTATAACTGTGGCTAAAATGTGACCACTGTGACCACTTTTAAGTAACGGCTCGTTTAAACTAAAATTAATATAACTGGAAACAGGTGCTCATATCAAGAGAATAATCGTTTAAATTCACTTTTTTCTTTATACGTTAGAATGTTTTTGGTCTAGATTTTCCATAGCTTCCGACTTCCGAAGATTTGTTGCTCTGAGATCAATAGAATCCAACTCAATTCATTCATTCAAATCCTCAGTTGGTGGTACTGGTGCAGGTAAATTAATTTCGTTATTTATCTGGCCCAAAATACTGATATCACATTTTAACTCATTTATTTTCGTTTTTTCTTTGTAAGGGCTATACAATCTAACTTGCAGAAAATTCTGCAGAATGAGCAAGAGAAAATGGACTACATCACAGGTCCCAAAAGTTCGCTCTAGTAAAGCAATAGTTTCACATATAACTTGAATTGCTAAATGCCAAATTCAAGTATTATTGGCTGGATAATGCTAAACTTCAATGTGAGTTTTGATAAGCTTGATTAAATTTGAGAAGGCCAAAGTGAGTATAATTCTTGAAATCAATTACCTCTGGAAATCCAGTTTGACGCACACTTAATTCTCAACAAAGTTTGGTTGCCTGTCTGTTCCATGTATTAGTGATTCCTGCCATCGCTTTCATTTTTAAATATTACCGGTAAGATACACTGATCATACTTTGATATCAAAATGGAAAAAAATAAGAGCAAAAAAAAACAACATGAAAAACAAAAACTAAGACGATAATTACGTTTGAGGGAAGGAACGTGCCATTATATGCAACATATGCCACTGTTTTGAATAAATATACTTTAAAAGATACTTTATTTCATCATTTAAAATATAGTTTACTTCATTTCCTTTATTATTAGAAAGTAAATGAACTACATTATATTTTCAAGTAGCAATAAAACTAAAATTTATGGACTTTAACTTATTATTGTCAATAAATGGAGTTCATGTGAAAGGTTAATTTTATAACTAAACTCAGTAGAGCGTGACTTTTGCAAGTGAAGCAAAGCTTTGATGGACATAGTTATTCAGTCTAAAGACATAAATATCTCTACGCCCGAATAGATAGCTAGCAACTACGTGATACGGAATCTGCTTTTATCATTTCTCTCTAACCCTGGAGACAAATTCAATGCATGGCATCGGTGTTTCTGTAATTTTATACTAGATCTACCTTGTTGTAATAATCAAATGATGACATAGTAACAAAATAACATTCTATATAATACTTATGTCCAGGGAAAGGTTTCATCGACTTATATATATATATATATATTTATATATATATATATATATATATATATATATATATATATATATATATATATATATATATATATATATATTTATATATATATATATATATATATATATATATATATATATATATATATATATATATATATATATATATATATATATATATATATATATATATATATATATATATATATATGTGTGTGTGTGTTTCTACATGAATTAAACCTATAGGTGTATTATGTGACAACCAGCCTATATAGACTTATTGCGAACAATTATGAGTCTTTTCCAAATGCATATCCAAACCATAGACAAAACAAACATATGCAACATAGAAAACTTTGTTTGTAAAACAATACATGGCTGTTTCTACATGAATTAGACCTATAGATGCATTATGTCTCGCAAAATACCATTCTTGATCGAATTTTGTCTGTTGCTTTGTGCTCTGTTAATGAATTACAGCCATAAAATATGTAGCATTCCGTAGTAGGCCAATAAATCAGTCTCCTTCCATTTGTGATATTGATTTTCGGTTTAGAAGATGATATCTCCTCCTCGTTAAAATCTGCATAAGCCTACCTAAAATAGTTGCTGCACACATCTGTGTACATTGTTTACACATGCTTTTATTTCTCGCCAATGTAGAGATATATGTGACATGTACATTATATTTTCTGAACGAATCTAATGGTAGGTGACTTGAATATCCATGTGGAATTTCAGAACCATCTATCCAGCGATCATTTTGAATGTGGCTATTACCAATTGCATGTATGTGTCTAAAATGTATGCAGGTTTGTTCCAAAAAGATTTGCATGCATCTAAATCTGTTTTAATAAATTGGTGACATCACGCCGACATATCGTCTATAATAATCAACCAAATCTTTCTGGTTGATTTATCTGACGATAGCACAGTTCTGTGTCGGGGTGAATAAACTAATTTCGAATTAATTCGGAGTCATTGTTGTCTCTCAAGTGGAACAGATAATAACCACAATTTATTTCATACCTTGCAAACAGCACATGCGGATAGTTTAAGAAAAGCTTTATTTACTAATATTGCCTATACCAGAAAAAAAAACTATTGACAAGAATAACACACAGAACATTGCTAATCAATAGTCATTTTTTTATAGAGTTAATATGGATGTGTTGTATATGTTTGTCATCAGCAAATACAAATCCGTATTCACTACTCCTTCGAGTGTCATTGTTGCAATTTAGAACACACACACGCGCGTCCTAATTCCTTCCATTTCAAAACTCAACATTTGTCCTGAAACATTAAGAAGCGATTCCTGTCTACTTAAAATAAGCGTTAAATATGTGTCAGAAATTGATCTATGAATAAAATATAATACATGATTTGAACATATAATTTAAATTCCGAAAGTAATGTTGGATAGGTCTTATGATTGTAGATGTGCCTGAAGAATTACATACTAAAAATAAATATTTGAGCTTGATGCAGCCGCGGACTGAAGAATATCTCTAATATCATTGGTACTATCTAGAATGACTAAAACGGTCACGAGTTCAATGATGCGTGAAACGTTTTAACCTGAAGAAATACACACTCAAACGAAATATTAAAGAATGTTGCATCAGGCCGACCTGGGTTCGAAACTCTGTAGAGTACGAATTTAATTTATCTAACCTGTATGATAGTATTGTTTGTATTAAACTATTATTTCTGCCCACTATTTTCAAGATTCTACTACAGAATCCAGGGATAGAACTGTCTTTTCTGTCTAGTATATACCTATAATTCTTTGTAAAAATAAAATCCTATATACCTTGAATTCTTTCATAGGAATCTGGAACGACTGTGTATATATATATATATATATATATATATATATATATATATATATATATATATATATATATATATATATATATATATATATATATATACGTACAAGCTTATATAAAAGCGATTCAGTGCCATCATTTTTGTGATGCGTACTTACACGTGACGGTATATGAGCTCGTGCGTGCATGCAAGGCGATTGGTGCCATTTACTCGCAGACCTGGGTTCGAAACTCCGCAGAGTACGAATTTAATTTCTCTAACCTGTATGATAGTATTTTTTGTATTAAACTATATATATATATATATATATATATATATATATATATATATATATATATATATATATATATATATATATATATATATATATACAGAGAGAGAGAGAGTGTATAATAATATATTATAATATATATATATATATATATATATATATATATATATATATAATAATGATAATAAAAGTATTGGTTTAAATTAATAAAGCGCTGACAGTTACGAATCAATACAATCTCAACTCTGTCTGCATGGGTTCGAATCTTGGGTTCGGCCAATGTGGGTAGGTGAATAAGACTGCCAGTAGCTTCTAGTGAATCTGTTGTTCTTTCCAGGGTTTTTTCCGGGTTCTTCATCCACCATTAATTCTGGCCGCTATGTATAGCCTATCTTGTACTGAAAAATGGTTTCAAACCCTATAATAATTGATTCCCCCCAAAAAATATAACTTACAATTGTTATGGGGCAAACACTGACTATTGGGTGAATAAAGTTAATAATACGGAATTGGAGACGTATGGGTTAATCTTTGGTGGAAGATGAGAATGTCTTTTTCATTATTTTTAAACAATGTTTTAAAGATCATTTTCAACAAATACTAAAGTGAGAGTTAAATTCAATATATAGATTACGATTTTATAATATGACCAGAAACAATATGTGTTGTCAATATTGTATACAGAGTTAACTTCATATGCATTCTCAGAAGTGGAAGTTTCCCGATAATGGCAGTTATACATAGGTATAAAAATATTTCCTATGTTGAAAGACTGTTCTCTTTTAATGCAGATATAGAAGACAAGGTTCACTTTTCTGTTAAATATCCTATGTATGATTTCAGGTAAGTCCTATGTACCTTCTTACGTTCATTGTAATGCAGATAACTTCCTGTTTTATAACTTTATAACAATATTAATATCCTACATAATTTTGATATGTATCTAGACTAACCTTTAAACATGAGAGAATCCGTATGTTAATCATAGATTGTTATGTGTTGTGATTATGCCATATGTTTAATACATGCATGTAATTTGGGCCGATAAAATGTTAAAATGGGACCCCAAGTGTACGAGTGGTCTAAAGCGCTCACCGTTGCGGATCACTGTCATCTCAAATCTGTCTGCATGTGTTCTAGTCTTTCGCTCGGTTACCGTGGGTACGTGAGAAAGATTTCCAGTAGCTGCTCGTAGTGCGGTGGTTCTTCCCGGTGTTTTTCAGGATTCTTCGTCCACCACTTATATTAGCCGCCATGCAAAGCTTATCTTGTGCTAAACAAAATGGCGTTAAACCCTACAACAACGTGTTAAAATACCTTTGATAACTGGGTATTTTTATGTTCTTGGGTCTTTTTGCTAGCGCAAATTGTATTATTTTCCATCTATATGCTACTTGTTTAATCTTCCCCTCAAGGCTTTTGATTCCTATCCCTAGATTTTAATCCAAAAGAGTTGTTCCTCCAGCAAAAATGTATTAGCACACTTCTCCTATTATTCCCCCTCTTAATTTCTCTCGGCCATATAATTGAAATATATTATTTATTATATATGCTATACTTGAATAATAATAATAATAATAATAATAATAATAATAATAATAATAATAATAATAATAATAATAATAATAATAATAATAATAATATGTGGTTATCATCGATGCATTTATTTCAATAATTTAAAAAGACATGCATTTTATTATAATATTGCTTGAATGAATGCAGAAATTGGCAAATAGTTGGGTTGGAAAATCTAACTTTGGTGTCGTCTGCAAGTATATAAGAAGGTAATATTAAATAAATGATACATTGTTTTACAAAAATCAAGTCTGGTTTCTGAAAGACATTAGATAATATAACTAAGAGAGTCGATTTGTGTTTATAAATATAAATGTTTCAATAAAATATGATAATGTTCTAAGACCCGCCGAGTCATACATAAGCCCTATAAAAATTGTACTTGCAGCTCTCTGGCTTAGCACTAAGTATTAAGAGGTTAGTATCAGGATTGGTCGGCCTGGTGATAGGATACTATGGCTTGGTAGAACAAGATGATACATGTATGTTGCATTATGCCCCAGTGCTAGACATCACTATAAACTGCCATACTTCATACATCGTAGCGATATGACTAAATAATTGTTAAAGCTACGTTAAAAATCCAAATAACACACACACACACACACACCTTCCATCAGTAATAATGCATCAACCTGGTATAGCTCTGTAACTCGTACCTTTCCAGTGCCTTCCTCTCACAGGCACCTGATTCCAAATGAAGCTAATGATAACACTATTAAGTTATCTTTCAAGGCTATTCTCGACTGGTTTCAATAAATGATGTTCTGGACCGGTTTTGAGAAAACATCATGTTTGTACGGTTGTCCATGCATTTGCCTTGCAGTAATGAAAGAGGAACGCAGAACACCGTTTATTTTATGAGCATGTATTTCACTAATGGTCTTATTTTCAGTTGACAGTGGTTCTTAGTGACATGAACGGAATTCTGTAAAAGCAGTTACTTTTTGCATTTTCTGGCACTTAGCGATAAAGAAAACTCTCATACAAATGTTTCCATTCTATTTCTAGCATAGGAAATTTAGATCCTTCTGCAAAGTTAGTTACTCTTAATTTCAACTTTCTTGAGATCTAAAAATAAACCTCCTATCGATCAGTACAGATTTTTACCGTTCAACGTTAATTGAACTGTCGTGGAGTGGGGGTGGGAAAAAGTAATTGATGCTCTTGAGTAAGTTTCAGACACTGTGTAATATTTAATTATATTTTCCACTCATTCGCAGTATAAATAACAGGATATCACTGGATTACACTACAGAATGTGTGCAATATCTAAGAGAGAGAAAGAGAGAGAGAGAGAGAGAGAGAGAGAGAGAGAGAGAGAGAGAGAGAGAGAGAGAGAGAGAGAGAGAGAGAGAGAGAGAGAGAGAGAGGGGGATTGACTCGTTTGGAATTGTGTGACCTATTCATATATTCATCCAATTGATGTCTTTGGAGACTGTGCTGGTGTCAGACCTTGGAACAAATGACACTATAACCGTGATCTTTGACTCTAATGCTATCTTAAGAAAAGGCAAATTTCACACATGCACAAAGTTGATAGCTTCATACCTGTCCTCACCCCACGAAAAACTCTAACAGTAGGTAAATAAAAAAGTTTTTTAAAAAAAAACAACAAATAAGATACTAACTTAATAACTTCAAAATGACACCATGCCTACTACATTTGCTATGAACCACAAGAAATAGCAACGCAGCTGTAACTATAGACCAAATTCAGTACAAAAGGGAGTTGCTTCCTCGAGTAAATTGGAAAAACAAGTATTATCTGCACATAAAAATTAACAATTCAGAAACCTAGTGTACATTCTGAGTTTCAATTATGCTTCAAAACAGTTCGTACCTCAGCGACATAGTTCATTAACTTATTTATAAGTGTATTTAAGTATCATGTTTGCAGACGTGACTTGTTTTCTAACGCTTATGAAAAACATAGACGTAGTTTTATGTTCGCAGGTGAAAACATATTGATTTGACTTTCTGATGCAGCTTTGACGACATGGGAATACAGACAAATACGTCAAATGGGAATTTGAAATTGGATATTAGTATAGTTCTCAACCACAGACAAAGAAGCGTACATGACATGTAAATACAGACAAATACGTCAAATGGGAATTTGAAATTGGATATTAGTATAGTTCTCAACCACACATAAAGAAGCGTACATGACGTGTAAATTACGATAAATGAATTTCCTTAATGCTCGCCGTAACTTGTGGTACTAAGTTATATTTTTATACAGCCAACTTTGTCAGAGAGATGAATATAAATATTACACATTTTATCATATAGTTTTATTGCAAAACAATATTTAAGAGGACAAAATGTTGATTTGTCTGTTTTAAAACTTAATATGTCTTGTGGGGATAAAAGGGTATAAAAGCGACCAAAGAATATTTTACGTTTGAAAAATTTCTTCAGGTTCTATATAAAACAAAGACCTGAAAATAGAAAGGCACTATAATGGCGCTTACATGTAAACTTTAATTTTATGAATGGAAAGTATTGCTGTGTTTTGTAGTACAAAATTGACCTTTGACCATTGATAGCGTCAGAGTATTCAAAAGTATTGATAGCATGACAACTTCTCATAGATATATGCGATATAATTAAATATTTTGTAATGGACTGAACACGTTAAGGTTTATCCACATTTAAGAAAGCCTAAACAAATTTTATATTATATTGGTACCACGGATCAAAGAAAATGAATTGGTGATTTTGGCAGGTAGCACACGGTTATGCATTTTGAGCTAAATCCAAAATTACATATTTTCCCACAGGTATTACTTTTTTAATACCTGAAACCAGTATATATTTATATATAAAATGATTGCATGAAAGTGTACTGTTTTAGCATAAAACTAATTAAAAGAAAGGAATCGTGGTATACATCCAGTTTGGACGAGTAATTGTAAGGACTTATGAATATTATATCAATCACAGCAAAACCAACAAAACAGCTTTGATATTGAAATAAATTGCAGACAAGTAAAATTACAAAGAGAAAGGATACGCAGACATTGATTTACAAAAGAGACACACATTTAAGTATAGAGATGATTTTTAGATTACCAAATGGATACAAGGAAAATATACATATAATACATTACATTTTTTCTATAATAAATTTTAAAAGCCTTATTGTTAAATCTTTTTATTAAAAATCCCGGAAACAAGTAGCTTCTTTGTACAGAGAATACGTTATTTAAAAACAATTGCTACTCCAAATCATAAATATGATGTAAACGCAGTAAGAAAGACAATATGTTTTTTAAATAATAAACATACATAAGACCATCTACACAAGAATGAATATCCTTTGTTAGGTTGAGATATGAAATGTAAAATAACCTCCTATCTTAACCATATTTCGAAGAAGTAATATAGTTATTGAAACTTTCATCAATACCAATCAGTCAGTTAACAGTATCATTTATTTTTCGGATGCGGCTTATAAATTAAGCTTCAACTAAACCCATGAGTATTTAACAAAATTGGAATATCGACAATAGAACTTGATGTTATTACCCACATGAATGCTGTTTTCAACAGGGCTTGTCATTCATGGATTCTAACAAAAATTTCACAATGTAGGATCGTCACAATTCATGTTCAGAAAATTAATCTTCGGAGTTCTGTTATTGTAGACAATGGTGTTCTGATTCAAAATGCCGTCATAAAACCACATTAAATATTGAAAGATACCTAACACTGACTCTCAAGCAAGTTCGACGTTTAACGGCAGAATGAATTCAACTGGAATTAGTTGTGGTCCATCTGCATGCCTAAGGAAAACGTAATTTAACATTTGAAAAAGCGTAATGAACATTCAACAGTCAAATAAAGTGAAACCAAAAAGACCACTTGACCAAATTCCGTATTTAGAACAAAAATATATATTATGATTGGAAAGCATTAACGAACTGAAAGAAGTATGATGTTTAAACGCAGAAAATGGCAAAAGGAAACAACCAGTAGTTCCTATACATTTTTTATTAAAAATTGATAAAAAAATGTGTGGCATAGTGTAATGAAAAACTATAAATGAAACTACAAACGACCCATGGACTAATCTCCATACTTACAAGAAAAAATGAAATATTATGTTGGGGACAAAGTTTAGAGAGCCGAAAGATAGAAACAACGGTTGATAAGAGAAATATTCTACTCAGCGCATGCAACCCAATGATAAATGTTTCTGGACACTGAAACATCAAAATATACCTAAAACAACACCGCTCTAGGAAAACAAAATTATTTTTCTTATATAGGATACTTCGCTGTTAAACTGTTTTTAATCCAAAATGTTAGATAATACAGCAATAGATGGTTTTAACATTTAGTATACTCGGAGGCGATAGGGATATTTGATCCGGGAAGAATTCTTCGACACTAATGATAGTGTAAATGCTTGAGCCATATAACTTTATAAAACGTTTGTTTCACTCATGCAATAATAAATATTTTTATTCCATGGTTTTTGTAGGAAAATATTGATCGCGTTAACATTTTAAAGTAGACGCATAAACAGCTGAAAACAATATGGCATAAATGTTTATTTGCATTGTCTCGGTTATAACAGTACTTTGTAAATATTTTGGCTGTGTCATATCTAGGAAATGGGATTCAAATGCCCAACACAGGAAACAACCCAGGCAGGTGACATGACCTGAACTAGACCTGGCTGGTCTCGAGACGGCGAATCTTAAATTACTAGTCCATAGCTCTATCTGCTAAGCTACGCGGGATCCTTATATAATAATACTGTGTGTCAGAACTGCATAACGAATAACTGGTTCTGGATGAGAAGAGACGGCTTTAGGGTATTCTACTTAAAAGCTTTGTTGCCCAGTTATATGATAGGACATGTTACAATTGTGCAAATCTAACCATATTATTGGACTAGATAAGAACCTACCTGTACAATCATCAAATATGGACGTTCACGAAGTTGACAGAGTTTCCTGGCTCAATTAAGTTTGTCAATATCGAGTTGGTCTAATTAAAAAAGTTTCCAAAGTTAAAGTGTAAATCAGCCTGTGTAATTACATATAATTCAGTGCATGTGAATGTTATATGTTTCTTCCTTTCCATGTAAGAGATTGTCACCATTTTGAATTTACAGAATGAGAGACCATTTTATATATTTGCGATAATGCGAATAATGTCATCAATCAATTTCAAGTAAATATTGTATCTATACAAAATCAACCACATATATATATATATATATATATATATATATATATATATATATATATATATATATATATATATATATATATATATATATATATATAATACGCTCATGTCCATTAATTTTACATTTCTATGTTCACTTTACCTCGTCAGAATTGTACAGCATTGTTCCATACTACACGGCTTCATATTGCACCACACATCCAGTAATATGATTGTGTAAAAGGAACTACTATGCAAGCAACATTACCGGAATGACTTCGCTCATTGATGCAAGACTGAGTTAGAAGATGAACACGACCTTACTAATTGTGAAAAAGTCTGATCAAGCATATCTGTGCTATGTATAGTCTGTTGCACGCTTGACAGAAGATGATGCACGGGCTTACTTGGTAAGCAGAGGACGTATATTTTTTGTTGTATATTGTCAATGTATTTCACTTTAAATATATTTGTTTTTTATTCCTTCTGATTTAGAATGTCGCATTATTTAAAATTCAATAGTGTCTTAAATACAAAAAGACAGAATCTATTGTTTAAAGAAGGACACAAGATTAAAAACGAAAAGTGTATGATAAAATTCTTCACCTAATAGTTTGAAATTTCAGCTGCTAACTTCATACAAGACCAAAGCTTATCAGCTACTGCGCCTTACAGTTCTACATTGATTTCCTTTTAAAGTTTTGTTTTTCGTTTTCTTTTAAGCTTTCTTATCAGTATTATTCTGTAAATCCGAATTTGATGAGGAAGGAAAATTCACATTTGAAAAGTCAATATGAGATAGAAAGTTTGTGTTATAAGTATAGACTTTACCATCAAAGAACAAATTTAACAGTGCTAGGTAATAGCCCGTTATCCAGCATCTGGGATCCGTCTGGCCGTTACAACAAATTTGTTTTCTCAACTACTATACCGAAACTGAACAATGGGCATGAAACCTAACACACACAATCATTCAACGTCCGGCTAGTCCTAAATACAAAAGCATGTCATTCACAAATCCTTATACCCTCTATGGACATGGATATTTTAAATCAAAAGACTATGTATGATGTCCAAATGATAATAAAATATAATTACACTTATTTGACTTCACGTAGACATCATGCGGTCAATTTTAATAAATTGATTTGTCTTCTTCTTCTGAAGTGATTGTCATTGCGACGTGAGGTTGCCATGAACAGGCACTATCACTTTGTGCTTGCTTCTAAATGGAAATAGTAGACATCAAAACTAAGCAATTACCCATATCGTAGTTTTTTTGAAACTCCATTTATCTCTCATTCTTCTAAAGAGATGGTCAAAGTTATGCTTGGTCGCAAATAAAAATAATGCTGAGTCGATTTACAAAATCTTTAAAATCTTGTAAACATTACTGCAAATAAAGGGTCGGGTCTTAATTTTAGTTCATCTAAAAGACCAAATGTTACTGATTTGGTCCAACATAAATAGGCTCCAAGATACTGAGGTCGAAGCAAAGAATGAAATGAAAATACGCTGTGACAAATGTATGTCTCTCAAGTTATCTTTTATACCTATCACGCAAATATATTTGTATAAATACATACTTTAATATAAATAAAGCCAGATTTCGTGCATAACTTTGTTATCGGTCCTTAATCGGAATTACAGTAACTATAGGACCACCCGTTCAGTAAAAGCCACATGCAAATTTGTAGGATCGCTGTCAATACATCCATTTCGTAGGATAAATTAGGAACATTTTCGACTATTGGAATAACGGTTATTGCAAGAAGGAAGTCACATCAAATTTAAAACGTTATTCGCACAATCTGTTGGTGAGAGGTAGCTATTAAGAAATTGTGTCACCTTTATTTTGTTGAGGAGGGTGCGAAGTGGCGTACTCAACGGAGTTTCGAACCAAGGTCTGTGAGTAAATGGCACCCATTGCCTTGCCTGCAAGCACCAGCCCATATACCGTCACGACTAAGCAAGCATCAACAAAAAATGATGGTACTGAGGCGGTGTTAAAAATGATGATACTGAGTCGGAGTTAGTGAGTAGCAGACACACTCGTATGACGAGCTAGTAAATAATTCTCATATATATATATATATATATATATATATATATATATATATATATATATATATATATATATATATATATATATATATATATATATATATATATATATATATATATACAGTCATTCCAGATTCCTATGAAATAAATCAAGGTATATGGGATTTTTTTTATTACACAGAATCATAACTATATACCAGACAGAACAGTCTGTGCTATTCCTGGATTCTGTACTAGAATCTTGATAACAGTGGGAAAACTTTAATTGCGTAATACAAACAATACTAGCATACAAGTTAGCGACAATAAAATTCGTACTCAACGGCGAACCCAGGTCCGCGAGTAAATGGCACCCATCGCTTTGCCTGCAAGCACCAGCTCATATACCGTCACGACTAAGCACGCATCAACAAAAAATGATGACACTGAGTCGGTGTCATACGAGTTCGTGCGTAGCAGAAAACCTCGAATGACGACCTAGTAAATAATTCTCATATATATAATTGTTACGAAAAGCAAGTAAATAAATCCTAATTTATCATCTTGCTATCTAATCCTATCTAATCTTCAAACATGCACGTATGTCATTACGATTGAATGCACCATATAATAACTTATATGTCTGAATAATTCTTTGCAGTCAATCTATAAAACGCTTCTACACTCTGGATAAACAGTCACTAAAAGGTGCAAGCAAATAAAACTTTTGTAAGACACTATTTTTAGAAATAAACTCACATACAAAACGTTGCCAACTTTGATACACAGACTTAAAATCTTGATGAAGATATTTAAATTAGATAAACTCAGCAACAGTTATTGTCATACGATTTGCTTTCAAAGCAATTATTGTACGATATGTCAACTGCATGTATCCTACTGAACCAAAATGATTACCAACCGCTCTTCCATTTTATTCTTAGTCACATATCAGATTATTCAGCAATTATAGTAGCACCAGGAAGTTTTGCTAAGGTATCTTTGGTTGAGTGATGGCTTTTTCTTTCAAGAAGGCGAAATAACATCATAATTAACTGGAGCAGTTTGGAGGAGGAAACTAAAGCTCTAGCTCACCACCGCCTCCTCTCCTATGCTCCGAAAAAAATCAAAAATGTCTTAATTGGGGTTTACTTACGGAATATATATGTTGTGTTGTGCATTTGTATATTTAAATACAACTTTAATAATATATGTCATATCACTACGATGTGTGTAACATAGCTGTTTATAGTGCTGTCCAGCAATACGGCATTATGCGGGAAACATGTAGAATTTCTGTTTCTATGCCTGTCTATTCACATACAACCTTTTAGATTTTTATTTGTGTTTGTTGTCTTCCTCTTTCCAAAGTGTGATGGCATACATTTACACAGTTCAGTCTAGAAATTGCTGCGACATTGTCTAACTTGCCACTGTATTCGCACACGTACTCCACATGCTTTCTAAAAAAATTAAATCGTTCATATTTCGTCTTTAAGAGGGTCATAATAGTAACAACATGGAAACTTAAAGGTGACATGTAAATAATTAAAGGGCAATTCACCTCAATAGTGACGGATTAGTTGCTCGGTAACTGAATGAACGGACGGACACCAACTGTCTTCAAATGGTGGAGATCATTCAATTTGTAAAGTTTTAGGTGCTTCAATTTCAACTCGTTATTCGATGTCACGTGTTACACATAAAGCCATTCTGACATTATAGCATGTCAAAGTGCGTTGTAAACTCTGCAAAAACACTGAAAATGTAGTTTTGCTACTAAGTGTAACAGCGGTTGAAAGTGACGCTTAGCCTACGTCGTTACATGTATCAGTGACCTTTTACGCGATTTCGTCCTGATGTGTCACTTTCTTGCCTTTCTGGCACATACAAATTCTGTCCACAGTTCGGCTCGTTCGCTATGTTTACTAACATCAAAGTAAAATATCGGATAAAGTGTACGAAATTATTCTACTGATATCTGAGTTCCATATCGAGTATCTTGATAGTTTGAAATGTAACAGCAGGTTTATATTGTTATATAGTTGCCTTGCCATTTACCAATCCTAAAATGTTTAATTGGATCTGCTATTTGAGGATGTGTCGTGATGACAAGTAGTTTTGCCTTACAGAATGGGATATTTTTTATCACTTCGTTAAGCGCTGCTAGATTCGAATTGTACTTAACTTAGATGCAAGAGCCTTCCAAGTTTACACTCGTATGATTCAAATCACACATGACTGATGACGCTGTAAGATGCATTTCATAATTTGTTCACTGACCGTATCCATAGCAAAAACTCCTGATCTTGAATTCAGCTATTACATCCTTTAATGGAATTATAATGGGGAAAAAAACTGATTTTTCCTTTGAACTATAATCCCAAAATTGAACAATCACCTACAATTATATCCACGCTTATTTAAAATTCTCTTACTACGCATGAAAATATTCCTTCAAAGACGGCCACTTTTGTGTATCTGAATGCTACGATGCTGTAGGATGTTCCCAACATGTATCGAAAGGAATTTGAATCACACTTAATTCTATAGTAAATGATTTAGCGAAAGAGAAAAGGTGAGATTCAACAACCTATTACCATGGAAATTTAAAAAGAAAATTTGAATGATCATCTACAATTACATTTTAGCAAAGTACGTTTGAATTGTTTTCCTTTCTTCTTTTAGACCATTGAAGATGAAAAGATATATAGAAATAAACAGATAGACGAATAGACATACCAAAAAAGAACAGGACTTAAAGGACATATATCATATATTAGATGACAGTGTTTTACATCGTCGATTCCTCCTTTGATTTGTACTTATTTTCTACGAATCCATGTAAAGAGTAAATGAAATTTAATCCTTCATTTCCATGACAATTATAAACGACGGAAGCCGATAACACATATATTGAGCATCCACAGAAAAGAGAAACCAACATCCTGACAAAAGAGAAACCAACATGGTGACAGCTAGCAAGCCAGGTACTTACCTGTCATAATATAATATAAAAAAAAATAAATTTCCCGGTTAAACGGGTGTGATCAATAGGAAGATGGTAACATAGGGTGTACTTCTGAGACAACAAAATGTAGAGACTTCCTAGCCATGAAAACGTGTACATCAAGGGCAAAACAATTTGACTGTAATTACATTTTTTTCCAATGCATGTTTTGTAAAACTGCGGACATTAAATTCTGTCATAAATATTTCAACTTTCCTTTTTATTTACTAATAATGAAAAATCTAAATTTATGAAAAACATAAGATCTTTTGCTTTTCTTAACCCCATTGTCGTTATTGTTTTTTGTTTACTTTTGTAGATCCAAATGTCAAATAAATGGTTGATTACGTTTCCGGTGATATGGGACAAACTTTATTATTGGTAATAGATTATTAACCTTTTTATCGATATTGCATAGACTTTTCTTGGCTAGATCGTGAAAAACATTTGACTAGTTTACTATATCCGAAATTTTTACTTCTTTAATCATTTGTTATTATACAGTCTTTCCAGCAGTCAAATATTATATCATACATCATGTTATCGAAATTCCTATATCTTTAGGCTGTTACACCTGACTTTGTTTTTCAGAACATTAAGTAAAATCAGACAATGATCTTCATTTACAAATTACAATATGCTGGTAGAGTGCACGTGTTTGTTGTTAATATTAAAACGCTCCGAAATGAATAATAAATAATTTTACACTGGATAAATCGCTTTGGTAGGTGAATGTTTGGAATTTGCTAATTGATCGCAACATTGTTTTCTTTTCTATCATTAATAGTATAAGAGATAATGCAATACACAACACGTTTGCATTCTTTATTTAGAATAATATAAGGAAAATACGATATACAATACTTTGTGTTTTCTCATTTGTGCAGAATAAGAAGAAATAACATTGCATGGTATAGAATAACATACAATAAATAACTTTTCGGCACCAGCAAATAGTATTTGATTGTTCAATCTCCATATTATGTTATTACTGAGTGACATACTTTGTATACCGAAACTAAGCATCAAAGGTTTTAGAAATATGCAAAAGGTGCACTCACATAGATAGTGAAATTCGTGTGCTTAAATATACATTTGCATCACAAAGGACAAACATACTGACGGCCTAAACCGGCCAGATCAAATAAAAATGTCCTGTCTTTTAATAATTGATATTAGAAACATAAACGCAGAATTTTAATAAATCTTAAAACTAAATTTGAACAACGATTTTAAACACAGTCCAACGAGTACGTAAAATAAAATTGTTACCTTATAAGGCATTGGTTACAAATTTGATTCCTAAGATACACCCTGCCTATTTTAATCAGCATGTTTTTTACCAACTCTCATGCAACAAGGAGAAAGCTTTGATACTATATTTGTACATTTGCATCAAACATAAACCTTGCCTTATAGTATAAAACAATATATGATCGTTGTTACTATGGAACACAAAAACCCCTACGACTTCAATATGATTAAAATTTGAGTATGGTCCTACGTAACATTCCTACGAGGATCAATCAAATTAGGCTCATAAGTCAGATAGTATGTAATAAAAAAAATTTTAACACGCTCTATAACGAAAGTAAAAATACAGAGGAAGAAAACATCTCAGATATATCTTCCAAATGTGTCTTCCCAAACAAAAAACAAATTACTGTAACATTTGATAGGGGATGATTCAGTTGTCAATGTAATGCAGTGGAAATTTTAGAGGAAAATGGGTCAAATACATATTACATATATAAAAACAAACAAATAATTAGATTAGTCAAATTAGTTGACGTAAAATAAAGTTAAACATACTAAAACCACTATCTATATAAAGATTACACCAACAAAAGGTAAAACAGCAGATATGTACGGCAGGGCAAATGAAAACGTTATCAAGGATAATGCCAAACGAAAAGGAACATTACGAGGAAATAAATAGTAAGAAACTACCAGAACATAAGGCAGAAAATATGATTGCGTTTTAAATTGTTTGTATTTTGATTTTGTTCCATTACAGTTTAATGTAATGATAATTTTCATGGAGTTTGAATCTCTTTTTTGGAAAATTTGCTTGCCTTGATTAGAAAAATTAATACGATTTGGAAACTCTAAGCGAAATGACTATTACCAAGGTCATATTTGGTCCACATGTTAGCTGAGCTGTAAACATCCATTGTAAAACGCGAAAAAGATGGCCATTACTAAGGTCTTGTTTCGAACAAATTTTCGTTGCAAGCAGCCTTCCTTTTTTAATTTATTTCCAGTGTGGGAATCTATTTTTTAGCTAGGGCTATTATAGCTTACGTACCAATTGGCTTTTTGCACTCAGTTTAGTGATCAAATTAGTGATTTCGCGGCCTAATCACATGATCCACTTCGTAATCTGCAAGGTGTTTAAAACAGACGATTTCTAGTATATTTATCAGTCATAAAATTGTACCTTTGGACTCAAGTTATTTGTGTTATTGTTGCCATTTGATTTCATTTTTTATTTACAATAATTTATTTGTCCTGTAAAAATCCTTTCTTTATAAAAATTGTGGGACAAAGACATTTAGTGTTAATGTATTCTGTAATTCTAAACATAACACTACAAACTGTGTTTCGACGAGGAACTGCTGCCATAGCATAATTACTTCATCGCCTTCCATATTGAAAATGAATAGAGATTCGAACCTGGACCCAATTAGTGCTGTTCAGTGATATGATTTATATTGTTCAATGCGAGGATTATATCTTGGAATATATTCATTAAATGTAAATCATATTTCATCTTTTTACATTGTTTTCAAAGAAAAAATATATTTTGTTAAAAGTTGCAAAGCTTGTTGACTTCACTCTTTTCTTTTCTTACGCTTGTTCGAGACGACACATAGCAGAAGAAAATTGGTGTTGATCTTCCTTTTGAATTTTGGCTAACATGTTTCAGAAAATTGTTTTCTAAAATTTAAATTACCCTAGTTTTATAATCCGAAATACTATTTCATATTTTGCTTGAAATGTGTAGTGAAAACGACAGGCTTTTTCACAATTATATAAAAAGGGGAAACGTTTCTTTCTGGCCCTATTCAGGAGCAATTGGATAGTTTGAAATAAAGATGACTTCCTTAAATGTACCAAAAAATAAGATCTTTGTGAAGCAAAAGTTTTCTTAACGCACTAGAAATTAAAATTATTTTGATTCAGCATTTGGTAGAGAAGAATGTTTCCGATAAAAGTGTTTTGGCTTCTACCGGTACATCTGTATCAGTCCCTGATAATGTATTGAAATTTAAATGAAAAATAGGTAAGTATTCTCGAACTTAAGAAAGAAGAACGAGATAAATAATTGCATTTGCAATTAATAGGGAAGCAATTGCAATTTGAGAAAGAGGAGAGAAACAGGAAAGAGAGAAAGAATAACAATTACAATTTGAGAAAAGCGAGAGACACTAGAAAGAGAGAATGATAAATAAATCAAATAGCGATTTGAAAAAAGGAGAAAGAGAGATACAAGGAAGAAAAAGTGATAAATAAATGAAAATAAAAATTGAGAACGAGGTGAGATATAAATGCAGACATTGAAGTACGTACGGAAATTTCAAAATTAGAATGAACGAAATTGAGCTGACAAATGAAAAGAACATTTCGACTTCACATACAAATCCAAGTTTTGACATTAAATGAAATACAAAGTTAGTGCCCGTTTTAGAAAGAAAAAGAAGTAGACAAATATTTTCCTCGTTTGGAGAAAATTTCGGAAAATTTGAAATGACCAAAGAAGCATTGGACTCATTCACTAAAATTTGCACTTATTGGCAAAGCTAGTGATGCTTACTATTCAATGTCAGTACATAAAGGTGCTGACTATCGTTTAGTTATGGAATGCATTTTAAAAAGTCATGAATTAGTCCCTTGAGCTTATCTGTAAAAATTCTGGAAATATAGAACATAAGTTAGACAAACATATGTTGAATTTGCAAGAGATAAAGAGTAATTTGAGAGATGATTTTTAGTCAAGACAGTTGAACATGATTACGATAATACCAAACAGCTTGTGTTACTTGAATCGTTCAGAATTGCGTTCCAAATAACAGTAAGATTCATCTTGACGCGCATAAAATCGAAATGTTATAAAATGCTCCTCTCGCTGCTGATGAGTATTCCTTAACTTTTAAATTTCCTGTTATAAGCAAGTCTTTCACTAAGCAGTCTACTAGTAGAAAGGTATTTCAGCCTAATATGACTCCTTCTAAAACTTATTCTGGTACAACATTTATATTCTGATAAATTTCATTCCAAATCTTTGTCAATTACTACGTGTACTGATTGCCTAAATTAGTACCATTGGTATCGGTATCAGATAGACACCTATCCCAAATGCACATTTTTCTAAGAGATCAAGGTCAAGGTGATATATTGAAAGCAATATATTTATTGGGTCTATTAAACAGCAGTCCAATTGTGTTATGGAGAAGTATGAACCGTTCATGTCGAAGTGTTCTATATCACTCTTAGATGATTTGGCCAATCATATCAGCACTAAAATTTAAGGGATACAGGAGCTTTTCAAAGTCTTTTAATGGCAGTTCCTTTGTCTTTTTCTGGGAAATTCTGTTCTAGTAACAATGTTCTCATTCAGGGAGTTGAATGAGGATTTATCAAAGTTTCTCTCCTTTTTGTAAACTTGTCATTAGACTTAGTCTCCAGAACAATGACAGTTGGTATCGTGTATTTTTTCCTCATATTAGTTTCTCATACACACGCATATTGCCCAGGCAATCGTTAACGTAAGATATCTGTTTTGGTTTCAAGAGGTATCGTACACAAAACAACCATTGACCAAAAGACATTTTCATACATATTTTGATAAATCGTCTTCCTAAAATTACTAACGTCAATCTTTCTTTAAAACTGGGTATATGTGATATGAAAAGTTTAACAGAACTGGGCTAAACCTATAGCATAGATGAACAAAAAACACTTCAGACTGGTAGTTTATTCAATCTGGAGGAATTAATAGCAGGTGTTCCACCTTAGATTTCAATTAGGTCACACCAAATATAATTTATGACATAGCTTAATCATAAGTTGCTGAACGACTATCAAGAACTCTATATACACTCACACGCAATATGTATATATTGAAACTTACCTCCACGTTCTTGTAAAACTTAACAGTAGAAATGATAAAACGAACGCAATATTGTGGAAAAGGACGGATGCACGAGTCAGGTGCAAATTACACATTACTTTTATGACATGCAAAAGATAATATTCCTTCGCAGCTTACATCACCAAGACCGCTAACCCCCAGAATAATTGCACAGTTAAAATGAATTCCTCCAGTTGGTTCTCCTGTATACCAGAATGGATAAACAGCCTCTCCTTTCCAATTCACCCACTTTCCCTCACTAGTTGCATCAGACAAACCAAGGTATATCGAACCTATGTAAATAATAAATATTAATATGCAGTTATCGTGTTTCCTATCCAATTATATATATATATATATATATATATATATATATATATATATATATATATATATATATAATGATGTTTTATGTATTTATGTTTGCATATATGTATGGATTGATGGATGTATGAATACATACAGCTGTTGGTTTATGTCATAAATAATATCAAAAGATTTTCAATTTAATGTGAAGTCAGATTAAGAAAACAAAAAGGCATTCATTTATCAGCTAGATGGGACTTGTGGAAAATGCTAACTGAGTAGAAGTGTTTCGGTCTCTACTAAAATTATGCATATTTAATTTGCATTTTGTAATGTTCATTTTTCATGATATATATATATATATATATATATATATATATATATATATATATATATATATATATATATATATATATATATATATATGCGTATGTATGTATGTATGTATGTATGTATGTATGTGTGTGTGTGTCTATTTTGTACTTCTGTCCAAAATAAAGTTGATAGAGTACCTGACCACTGACATTTAATTCGTGAACACCATTATTGCACTATATTAAATGCTCTGATTATTATTAATTGTAAACATTTAGAGAGCAGAGCATTTCAAGAAAATGGTAATCGCTATATTTGGTACGTATGGGGTATTAAGCTTGCTTGGACTAGGTTTATTCATTCTTGCCGTAACATGTTTAGCAGAATCAGGTTTGGGGTTTTTCAGGATTTTAGAAGGGGTAGACATTCATTGGAATTACAGGGTGCTCAAAACAATCCTGGACTGAAACATTCATTTGAAACTATAGTGAATACAGACAAGGACATGTAGGATTATATTGATATAATATACCTAAAGACTGTTGGCGCATCGCTAAGTACCGGGTCATTGGCGCAATAATGCACTCGAGACTACAGGCACATCAACACATTATACATTGGAATGTATCTGGATCACCACTGGCGTTCAATTGCAACTTAATTTATTTGGGTTGTTACTTCTCTGATGATTGCTGTTTTAAGTCATAATATTTAAAAGTTTCACTTTGTATTCTACGGAAATAAAATATTTGTTATATTTCCATCTATTATGTTACTCTGTTTAAGACCATAGTGTTATAACTCTCATAACGTGGAAGGCCCACAATTAGTCCGATTGGTCACTATAATCATCTTATAATCATATAATAATCCTTTTCAGCTTGCACAGATGATACAAGCTGTTTAAATTCAGAGCTTGCATGTTGTTATGATTTTCACTTGAATGCTTTTCTTAATAGCTGGCTATAAATCTTTTTCTAGATCATCTACTTATTTCGATGAAACTCTTAATTCAATGCTTCTAAAACGGGAACAATTGTCTCATGTCTTAATTAAAAATTAATATATTCTACATAATTTTATTTTAATGTTACATAACGCAAGCAAATAAATTCTAATTTATCATCTTGCTGTCCAATTTTCAATGAAGACGCCTATGTCAATAAGTATGAATGCACCACGTAATAACGTATAAGTCGGAATAATTCTTTGCAGTCACTTACTAAAACGCTTATATGGACTGTACAGGCTGTTTCTTAAAGGTGCAAGCAAATAAAACATTTGCAAGACACTATTTTTATTAAAAAAGCTCTGTACAAATCGTTACAAATTTTGCTACACAGATTTCTAAGATTCAATATGGATGAAGATATTTAAACTAGATGAACTCTGCAGCAGATATTTTCATACGATATGCTTTCAAACAGTATTGTAAGATATATCAAAAGCTAGTATCCTACTGATGTCAAATGCTTGCAAACCGCTCGTCCATTTTATTCTTATTCCCATATTAGCTTTTCGGCGATGTTGGAAATACAGGCAAATCTTGATAATGTACCATTGATCAAGAGATGGCTTGTTATTTCACGAAGTCGTAATAGCGTCATAACCAAATTAATAACAACACCACCAAAAGAGCCCTAGGTCACCATCACCTCCTCCCGTAAACCATAAATGTCATACTTGGAGTATACTTATATAATGGATATGTTTGTGTTTATGTTCTGCATCTTTTTTTCTTGAACGTAACTTTAACAATATGAGTCGTATCACTACGGTGTCTGTAGGGTAACTGTTTATAATGCTTTCCAGCAATTACAGCATTATGCCGAAAACATGTAGCATCTCTCTTTCTCTGCCTGTCTATTCACATACATCTTACAGCTTTACTCAGGTTTTTCGTCGTCCTCTTTCTAAAGTGTGGTGGCATAATCACATACCTACTCCACATGCTTTCTAGAAAGATTAAATCGTCCATAGAATTATTTTTCTCTTTAAGTGGTTCTTAACAGTATCAACTTAAATGTGACATGTAATATTTACAGTGACGGATGAGTTGTTACAAAATGAAGGAAGGGACGGAAAACTGTGTTCAGTTGGTGAAGATCATTCAATTTGTAAAGTGTTTGGTGCTTCAATTTCAGCTCTCTATTCGATATCACTTGTAACACATACCGTCATTTCTGACATGTCATCGCACATTGCGTTGTAAACACAGAAACGGTAGTACTGTTAATAAGTGTCACACGGTTGAAAATGATGCAAAACCTCCTTCTTTACATGTATCATATACTTTGTATGCTATGTAATCCTTATGTGTCACTTTCTTGCGTTTTCGGCGCTTACTAATTCTTACTCTATTATATTTTCTTGCTAATGTTACAATACTTTACAAAGCTTTTAAACTTTAAAGTGGAGCTTATTTTTGAATGGAAAGATTTTAAAACAGTTGTTTTTTATTTTATTAGTTGTCGTGCCACTTACCACTCCCAAAAGTTTTAAATGCATCAGCTATCTGAGCCTGGGTCGTAATGACAAGTAGTTTCGCCTTTTCAGATTCGCATATTTTCATCGCAACGTTGAACACTAGCAGATCTGAATAATACTTGACGCAGAAGTAGGAGCCGTTCAAGGTTACATTCCTATAATTCATATCACATGTGGCTGATGGCGCTGTAAGATAAAATTCATAATTTCTTCAATGTATGTCCATAGCAAATGATCTTCATCTTTATTTTAGCTATTACATCCTTTATTGGATTTAGAATGTAAATACTAGTAAAACTTTTTCCTTAAAATTATAAAGACTATTAAAAATAAATCTGATAATACATATACGTAATATGCTATGCAATTTATAAATTGAACAATCATATACAGCCATATCCACGATTTTTTTAAAATGCTGTAAAACCTGTTACTACGCATTGGAAGCGTCCTTCAAGGACTGTCACTTTTGATTATTTGCAAGCTATGCTATAATAGGAATTTCCCAAAATATATCAAAAATTATTTGAATGGTATTTGAATCAAGCTTAATTTCATAGCACAGGTTTTAACATGATCTAGCGAAGGAAAAAGGGAGAGATTGTACAATATATTATCCTGGATATTTAAATATAAAAGGTGAATGATCATCAACAATTATACATAACCAGTGTACGTTTGAAATTTTTTCTAACTTCTAGAGAATCGAAGATGAAAAAAATCGAAAGAAATAAACAGATAGGCGAATAGGCATACATAAAAGGAACAGGACTTACGGGAATATATCATATATTGTATTGCCAAGTTGAGGATCGTCGATTCCTCCTTTTAATTACTTATTATCGACGAACCGATGTGAAGAGTAAATTAGATTTCATGTTCAATTCAATGTTAATGTCACCAAAGGAAGCCGATACCATAGATATCAGCATTCACAGAATAAGGAAAATAACAACCTGACATCAAGGAAGCCAGGTACTTACTTATCATAATATAATATAAGATATAAAATAGTATATCATAGGGAATGTTATAAAATACCTTTATCTTTAGGATATTATGCATGACTTTATATTTCAGTCCAATAGATAAAATCAAACAATGAACTTTATTTACAAATTAGAACATGCGGGTTGAGTGCGCAGGCTTATTGTTAATGTTGCATCGCTCCGCATGGAATCAGCGCGAAATGTGATGCTGGATAAACGCATCGTTATGTGGATGTTTGGAACTTGTTAAATGATATTCAGTTATATAAATTATTTACATTTTAATGCAGTAACATACATATGAAGAAAATAAATGGACTACTTTAATTACAATCGCTTGTGAATGCAATAATTCGAATATCTGTTTGTAACCAATATCAACATTTAAATGAACTATAATAATAATGAATGGGCACCGAGTGGCCTAGTGGTCTAAAGCGCTTTCCGTTAAGGATCACTGCCATCTCACCTCTGTCTGTGTGGGTTCGAGTCTAAGACTCGGCGAATGTGGATATGTGAGTAAGCTTGCCAGTAGCTTCTCGTGCGTCGGTGGTTTTTTCCGTGAAATTTCCGGTTTCTTGCTCCACCATTAATACTGGCCGCAATGTTTAGCCTATCGTATTCTGATAAATGTCGTTAAGCCCCAAAAACAACAACAACATAATAGTGATAATCTGTAGTTTTATGTCATTATCTTGAATTTGTTATTTCATTGACGAAATATTTTAACTCTACTTTTCAAATACATCTTCATCTATATAGCAATTATGTAAATC
The DNA here is from genome assembly GCA_016746295.1 of Potamilus streckersoni. Classification (NCBI taxonomy): domain Eukaryota; kingdom Metazoa; phylum Mollusca; class Bivalvia; order Unionida; family Unionidae; genus Potamilus; species Potamilus streckersoni. The sequence continues at coordinate 1,990,072 of JAEAOA010000858.1, read as the reverse complement.
TTGCGTGTGTAATAGACCAATCCGTCTGTATGACAATGATCTAATACTTGCTTGTGTAATAGACCTATTCGTCTGTATGAGAATGATCTGAGACTTGCCTGTGTAATAGATGAAACTGTCTGTATGACAATGATCTGATACTTGCCTGTGTAATAGAACAGTTCATCAGAAAATTGAAAACCCTGTGGTAATCCTCGTCGAAATGAAGAGGACAACACACAGTGGCCAGTATGGTTATCATAAAAGAAGGACAAACAGTTCGCTTTGTCATCACATTGTTGCATGCACGCCAATAAATCAATTCCACTCTTATTACTGATTACGTCAGAATTATGGATGTTATTTGGGTAGATAGTGTCCAGTGTCCAGTTCTGTTTAACTGAATTAGAAAGAAAAAAAATTACATAGATAATGTGCACAAAGATCATTTCACTTTACTGACATCTATATAATTTTTATGATTCGGCTCACAAAATACGTATAATTTATATAATTATATAACGATCAAGATATCACATATCTCTAACATTTTAAATGTAACTTTCAGAGCTAAAATAAATCACCTGTATCTGTTTCCTTGCCGCACAGCCTTTTTTCCCACATCAGTTCATTATTCCTACATCTGTTACTCATTGTTTACGCTTAAAATGTCATTCACAAAAATAACAATGTACACTTCTACATTTCACGTTTCTCAGCACTAGGTTGTGTTATATGTAAACATATTCGTTCAATTGATGACGTTCTATGTACACAATTAACTAACTTTTCCACTAGGAGTTTCTACCTGAAAGCAATAACAATGGAATAACAATTTTATTTTAGTTTGAAACCCTCAGTATTATTGCCTTTTATTTTCCCGCAACCCATCATACTCTAAGGTCTGCACATTGTCCATTAATTCTGAGCAGAATACATTGTTCTATTTGCTCCCCATATCCATGACATGAATAAATATAAATAATTAATTTAATCATGTATATATTATGTAGAGTAGCAACGTCGAATTTTAGTAAAGAAATTCATCACAACTCGACTGCAACAATGTTTAAATGCATTTAAATTTATTTTTAACGTATTGTTGATTTTTATTATATGATACTTATCCTAAATCTAGAAAAAGAGTTACTAGCTCAACCTTGTAACCGTTTTGAAATACTAGCAAAAGATGCGAGATTTGAGAGATGCAATATGGATATGTATGTATTCTAGATTATTATAAGGCCTTAAATGTTTCAAATGTGCACTAATAATTCAAATTGTGAGATCTCATAGAAGTATAAACTTATTGGGATTATGAATTGGAAAGACAATTTAAAAATAAACATTTCGCTATATTAAATATATAAGTGCCTTTTTGGGGGAAAAATCTAAATTTTATTAAAAGACCTTGCACATATATCTAGAGAATTGCAAATGAAATGGACTGAGGTGCAATATTATGTCATGGAGACTGGAAAGTGAAGAAATTGTAATACGTTCGAATTGCATTTATACAGTCCCAAGTTCGATTCCATTTCAAATACGTGCGATTACATATGATTGCCTGTCAAATGACTGTATTTTATCCAGGTTCTCTGTGCAGCCGTATAAAATGATCAAACGGCTTCCCAGATAACACGATAACCTCAGTCACATGTTGCATACAGATGCATAGAGAATGCATGCACCTGTTTTAACTAACATCCCAATATTTGTATATGAATGCTAATGGAATAAGAAGCTTATGAAACTACTTTAAAATAATCCAATCTTCTAATAACAGTTTATGCAAACAGCTCAACGTGATTCATGACTATGCATTTAAATACACAATTATCTTATTCACTGATCCTATTAAAGAAATACTAAGTGTATTTAAAAACGCATAGTAACGAACAAATTCTTCAGAAAATTCGAATATGTCGGACTTTAGGTTTCTGACTTAAATGATGTAATAAATTATGACGTCATTTATTTGCATATGGTAAGGTGATATTAAATGTCATAATAAGGACAATATTTTGTGGTTTTATTACCCCAGATCCTCTTATAATAATGCGATAAAATGCATTGCTAAATTACCGCAAACTAAATCTGACGAGGTCCAGTTGCCATCATCTTGACATGTGATTGTCGGATTAGATCCACCTTTGCTGAATGTAATATTCTGGCATCTGTAGGTGTAGTTCTGTCCAACCTCTATTTCTACTGTTTCATTTATCGTCCTTGATTTCTTTGGAGGGGTTTTACATACTGTTCAAACACGATATAGTTGATATAAAGTTATGGAATAGATATAATGGGAATCATATATATATATATATATATATATATATATATATATATATATATATATATATATATATATATATATATATATATATATATAAAAGTGGGATGAATATCCTAATCGTTTCAGCAAAAGTTATTTATAACTAAACTAGGTAAATGGTTGTAGTGACAGAAGGCATTTGAATCGAATTGCTACATATGGTCAAAATAGAGCTTTGTACAATACTACATTATATCATTAGTAATATGCAGTTTGTGATAAAACATAAACAATTTATGAGATTACCATACAGGAAAACGTTAAATTCGCTGTCGATGATGCAGAAGCTTCATGCATGGAAATATATTAGTAATTAAATTAAGGAAGCATCTCATGCACAAAAAATAAATTAATGATTGAAAATTGGATTCTTTAAATGTGGGAATTGTCACTACTGTTTACATGGCAAACTCACTTTTTAATTCAGAACTAGTATAATGTGGTGCCAAGATTCATTATTCTTCTTGAACGACACTGAAGTAATATATTTAGAAATTCATTTTCTCTTATTGCACATTTATTAGTTCTTATCAGATAATGCAAATTAGTTATAAGTAAATGCTTGGAATTATATGATGTACGAGAAACAAAAAAATTGTTTTGATCGTTTCCTGCTGTTGTTCAAATTATTTCATTCATACATATGCAAACCAATACAAAAATAAACATCATCCAAATCATGAGAATGATGACAATAACTCAAATTCTTCTGCAAACAAATATTCTACAAAAATATTGGATATCGTTGAAATGGATTAACACTAACTGAATGTAATCAACTTTACAGAATTAACAACACTGCATATGAAGGATTGCATTGTATCATTTCTGTATCGCACAACTCAGACTTTATCGGTTAACTGTCCACACTATCTTCTGTCTTGTGATAATTTTATTCGATTCAATAACCATATATGCTCTTTCTGTAACGTCGTGTTACACGCCCAGACTGGATTTAGCTATTATTGATGTTTCACGTACCTGTTCCTATTGATCATTCTTCAATATATTACTCCGAAAGAAACTATCTCATCCGTAGTGTACTTTAGATTCAATTTACGTTTGATGACGAAAAAGAACTAGTATATAAAAACAAAACCACATTCCTGTTTTGTTCCCAATTCGTGAAAAAGAAATTAATGTGCTACAATTATCTGGAAATACTCCTACGCCATGTCGCCATGTAAACTTGTAGCGTTTGATACAGATATTCAATCCATATTTTTGCAGCTTTGCCAAGTAAAATATTAAATAATCAGAAAAAGGTTCATAGATTAAGGGTTATATGGCCTTCTGCATACATTTGTGACATAACATGATGTTATTAAAGAATGTATTTTGCTATCAGTATAATACGATTTACTACCGCGAATATTACTGAAGTTAATCGGTTGTTGAAATGCATTGTTAAATTACCACAACTAAAATTTGTCGCTGACCAGCTACCATCCTGTAGGCACTTCACTGTTGGATTAAGGCCACTTTTCATGGATAGACCATCCTGGCACTTGTAGGTGTAGTTCTGTCCAACCTCCACTTCTGACGTCTCATTTATCGTCCCTGATATCGTAGGTGGGCTTTTGCATACTGTTCAAACATGATAATACATACTTCACGCCAACCGTCTATAACAATCTTATAAATGTTGGAAATGGAGTAAATAATTGTGGTTGAAACTAATATATATATATATATATATATATATATATATATATATATATATATATATATATATATATATATATATATATATATATATATATATATATATATATATATATATATATATATATATATATATATATTTCGAAAGAATATCTTATAACTGTTCTACTAATGTGGTATACGAATAAAATTTTAGTATGAATTTAGGGATGAAATTCATGCGAGTTCAAACCCCTCCAAGGGAAATTGCTATTAAACATCGCGATTGATATTGAACATTATATTATAGTATTATTCCTTCTGAATATGGAGCTTTCTTTAAGTATGTATCTAGAACAAACCAGTGTGATCTGTGTTTTTTTGTTTTTGTCTTGATTTTTGTGGGTAGAGAAGGATTCCAATTTTTACTTATCGCTATTTACCATTGAATCATATTTGTTAAAATTTCAACAATTTTTTTTCTTCAGTTTTTGAGAAAATCTAAATAAGCTATATGTGTATGTAGAGGCTTATAATTATTTCATTTCTAAAATACAGTTTGTATGTTTCTTTTATTTTATTTAAACATTCTTAAACTTACAAAAATACAATATCTATCTCCAAGTAATTTCCGTTGCAGGATCCATGTTTGCTTAGAACAAACTTGACTTGCGGTTAAGAAATTTATACTATTTTTACTATTGCATTATTTTGATTCCTAATCTGATGAGAATTTCTTTGCAATCAGTCTTTTTAATGTTGATAGCCAGCTCTGGTACACGTTTCATGTTTACTATCCATAATACGCGACGCACGTCGGATTTATGGATGCATAAAGACATGTTTAATGCTATCATAATAATTGACGTGGTCGGAATATTACAACTGTTAACAATAGTGTAGAATTCACGTCCTTACATATGCACGATTGCTATGCATTGCTCACCTGATTTGACCCATTCACTTGTTCTCAATGACCTCCGTTTCTCAATACGCTTACAAGACGTATTAGTCATCCATGATTGATATCGAGTTCGATACTCATGTTCAAGCAAGATTCCTAGAAGGTGTGGATAAACATTGTACGAAAGCATTCTACATTATATCTATCCTTAGAGTGAAATAGCGGGAGTATATAATAAATGCAAAACTGCATTCCTATTTTATCCCCAGTCGTTAGAGGATCTACTTTATGACAGAACCAAAATCTATACCCAAGTCATATAAAACTCGTTATAGTCTTATATACAGATAATCAATCCCTATTTGTGCAGCCTTGGCGAGTCGACGTTTGAAATTATTCGGCTCGTTTCATAACTTGAGGGTCATATCATGCTATGACACGTGACATGTTGATTTTAAAATGTAACTTGTGAATAAAATATTAAGCTATTAGTATTGGGAATATAATTATTGATATGTATTGTTAAATTACCACAAGTAACATTTGTCGATGTCCAGCTTCCATTATGTAGGCACGTGACTGTCGGATTCTGACCACTTTTCCAGATTAGTCCTTTTCTACATCGGTAACTATAGTTCTGTCCAACTTCCGCTTCTATCGTTTCATTGATAGTCCATGATTTCTCAGGAGGGGTTCTACAAACTGTATAAACATACTAATTTACACTTCACCATAAACGTCTGTAAAATCTTAATAAGGTATAAAGATTGGAAAGAAAATTATGTTCAAACAAAGTTGTATGTAGGAAAAGTATACCAGAAACTAAGGAGTTTGCTTAGTATCTATTCCACATTAATTTCCATAGGCTTGTATTTAACAGAAGTAGCTGTCCAGGTGTTGCTAGTGCAATACTTGTATTTGTAAAATCATCATGTTTAAATATTAAGTGCGTGTAATATTCATTTCTTGCATATGGAGCCAAATAGAAACCAATAAAATAAAACCATCAACTTATCAACAGTTGATTGCAAATAGCCACTAAAGGTATAGAACTATATTTTGTAACGGAAACACTCGTGGATGTCAAGAGTTCATTCACTAGGTCAATACACGGCTCTCTGTAGTAAATCTAAACTCCGTTCAAATGGCAAATATATGTATTTGTTTGTGATATAAATAATATATATATATATATATATATATATATATATATATATATATATATATATATATATCTATATATATATATATATATATATATATATATATATATACAGTGTGTACTTTAGTCATTTAAGACCATGGAATCAAGGACACGTGATTGCTTACTTACATGGGTAACATTCAGCAAGATTGGTCGTTGAATTGTTCACGCATATTTCTTCCCATGGACAAAGTTTTTGGTAGCAGGGGTCCTTGTCTATGGATTCCTGCAGCAAATTAATTGGTTGCTTAGAAATATTTAGGAAAATTCAGAGTTAATTATTAATTATAGTTTAGTTATAAACAAGCTCAATACTTTATCTTACATAATTTGACATTGTTTAAAAGCAAACAACATATACTGCTTTCATTCCTAGACAAACCTTGTCATTCCATAGTATCACAACAGTGTTAATTCTAAAAATTATATTATTGTTATAAATACCGGGTTAGGTACGTCTGAAATCAGTGTATAAATATCGATTGAGATCTATTGTTGAGAAAAGTGTGCATCATCGAGGATTGTATTCATTAAAAGTGGCTTAATAGCAAAAGTGAATACCCAGAAATTATTTATTTAGTTTGCAAAATATTTCACATTATATATTTTTCACTAAAATGTATATAGTCATTCTGCATTCATCAAACAAACTAGCTATTTCCTTTACACTTTAAAGAACAACTTGTTACGGAAACAATGAAGGACATATCTAATATTTGCAGCACAGATTGTCTGCACCAATTTTTATATAAACACTACTTAACATAATCAGCTTTCAAAACTTTAAAAATACACTATTTCTATCATGTCTGTAAAATCTCATAAAAGTATTAAATTTAATGTGAACACTCTGGTAATTTCTTAAGAGTCCGTAAGGAGACCAAATGGAACTTTTAACGTCCAGAATCACGCAAAACGAAGTTACACGATAAACCTAATTTGTAGAAATTAGCCTTGTCAGGATTCCGTCAAAAATTATATGCTAATGAACCAAATCTTGATAAATATATACATCAAAAATGCAAGTAGCTAACGTCATGCTTCTACAAATAAAATCCTTTGGCTATATGTTTGGCATTGTATAGCTAAATGCAGTACAATTGCATCGTGTCTTCCACTATTGCACGAACGTATTTTCTTTATGTCACAAGTACAAGGTATGCAACAAGTATATTATTACATGGAATTATGTGATTAATGATACAGACAATTCATTTACTTTCTGCACATCTATACGTGGTTTCTCGTCCAGCTAAGCACAGTCATGAACCGGTCTTATCTACTAGCATTTAATAATTCTACAGTAGATAATATTTAAATCATTGACAACATTTGTAGTATTGTAGTACTAAATTATATATATTTTAGTTTACTATTTTTGATAGAAACTATCGACTGTGATATCTTTATTATATTTTCTCGTGAGTTTGTTTGCATAATAGTAGAGTATAAACCTTTATCTCTTATTGCTAATAATATTTAGTATAACATATAAAGAATGAAACCGTTTATATTGACAAGATCACAAAGACGTATACATGACAAAAACTTTGAAAACAAACTTTCCTTTAATCTAAACATAATTAAATAATCAATGTGAGATTCCATTCATGCGTTTTGGATACTCTACTCTAAAACAGGTGAACATAAAAGGGGAGATATCAGAGATAGTGCAAGAAAGAAATGATTGGCAGGGTAGCTTTTGATTGGTGTATTACGTAACCGTTGGAATATGCCCAAAATAAAACAAAAGGCAATCAAATGTTGAAGTTTTCTTTTTCGTTTTTTTAGCAAATTCTTTTCTTTCTGCTCTAAAACTTTAGTTTCGAAACAAAAGTGTATAATAGTCAATTCTAAATATTCACTACTGACAACCTGTGTTCAGTCTCATTTCTTTGTATATTACAAGGTCTATATTCAAACGGGAATGACGGCATTTTTCTGTTTGAAATCATAAAGAGTATGAAATAGTTGCAATAAGATTAAATGTTATAAATTATATTTCAGCAAACTAAATCTGTGTCTTCAACATTTTGATTACAGAGGAGTTTACCTATTAGCAAATAGTATATAACTTGGGGCAGAAAATTTGCACTCGGTAAATTTTCTTATAAAGCTTAATACAGATGAAGAATTTCTTATGGATTGTTGCAGACCTTTCCATTGTTTCTGTGTGTCCGGATTGCTAAACAAATTGTCAAAATTTCGAAACCTGTTACGGTATTTAAGCATCTGTAATACTCATTTGCCTTTTTATGTTCAAATGTTCTATTATGCACACTCTTTGAAATTTGTAAAACATTTTTTTTTATATCTTGAAAGATTTTTGTATTACACCCGTCCTAGTACACACAATAATGCTGCCAAAAAGGGTCAGTAGATCGAATCCCGTGGCGGCATCACAATATTTTTCTGTTGGAATTTTACTAGGGAATTTTATTTTAGCTCGCTTGTTCGTTTAGTTTCCTTTTATCTTATCTTCATTTTTATTTTTAAACATTTTATTATAACTCCCATCCTAGGACGGGCAATTATTTTTCGTCTTGTGACCAGGTGATAAGACAAAAGTTTGTAACTCTAGAAATTCTTTACTGCATCCCATTTCTTTCTTACTTTTTGGTATTTCTATATTCAATCTTCGTTTAAAACTCTTTCTTCCATCATTTCTTCTTTTTCCTTTTAGTTTTGGGTGGTTAAACATTTTTATCACCTGGTCCTATGACAGAGAATTCTACAGCCAAACAAGCGGTCATCGGTTAGTAACTCTGGTCTTCTTCCAAATTGTTTTTATAGTTTTTATAGTTTTTGGAATTGTTGTGTTCAAACTATCCTTTAAACTAGCCCATCATCTTTCTTGTATGTATTTACTTTTTCTACTCTTGTACTACGAACTGCAATTAATCTTTTTAGTAAACATTCTGTCACACACTATCATTCAAAACACTCTCTAAATCTGCAGAGAAATAAATGGCCTTTTTGTCCCCTTTAGGGTTTCTCATTTGAGATTCGTTTCAGTTTGCTAACTTAACATTTCTTGAGTCATTATCAAGATATTTTCAAAGAATTCAATTGCGTAAGTTATAATTATTTACGAAAATTAAAGAATTGATTCATGGAATGAATATAGGACAAAAAGGAACAATGTATGGTCATTACAGTACATTATGCGAAAATATTAGTCATTGCTTACCTTCAGGGGACTTCTGACAGACTTATACATGCATTTGTCTGCCTTAACAAGTTTAGATTCTGGCATAGTCCGATTTAGAAACTGGCAAGTAGCATTCAGCCTGAAGTAATTTACAGCAAAGCATGTATCTAACAACTCACACATTTCAACACATCTCTCGGCTCCAATAGGGCTAACTTTGGCGAAGCTACCCTCGCGTTGACGTTTCTCACCAATGAAATCAATGCACACGGCATGGGAACCAACAAAATGAAAACATCCTAAGTTAAGGAGAAGACTAAAGTACAACAGTGGAGTCATCGCCGTACTTGTCAACTTGAACTATGATAAAGTTATCTATAAAATGGTTCAAATGCTTGCATCATCTATATCATGAGCAATCTATATATGAACTGCTCCTCCATGTTGAACAAGCCATTCAGAGCTGCTGAAACACACAATCAATATATTCACGCGTATCAATAACCAGCAATGTTGGAAAGAACTCCTAGCCATTCAATGGATAAAGATATTGTCTAACTTCTCCTATTTCAAGCCTGTTTTGCTATTAACATTAAACATCGCGTTATTTTCAATCTGTTCATTATTCATAGTGTTGTGTCAACGGAAATTATCATATGACGTTGAAATCAAACCATGTCTCGTTTTGACAAGATTGTCGTTAACAGAAAAATACACATTGTTATGATAGTACTTATACTAGTGATATTTCCTCTTAAAAGCTACAATAACTGTGCCAATATATTGCTGGTACAAATCATATTCCGATTACTCTGGCATTAAGTCTAATTTTGCAATCCAATAACATCAACTAGATTTCCATCATCGCTCATAGGTCAGAAACTTTAATTTTGAACATACATACATGCAAACATACATACATACATACATACATACATACATACATACATACATACATACATACATACATACACACATGCATATATGTATATGTATATGAATATGTATATGAATATGTATATGTTACATACATAGATACATACATGCATATATGTATATGTATATGACTATGTATATGAATATGTATATGTATATATATATATATATATATATATATATATATATATATATATATATATATATATATATATATAAAATCTCTGATTTTCCATGAATCTATCAAAGTACAGAATTTCATCGGATTCCTTATCACTTTCTCTCTCTCTCTCTCTCTCTCTCTCTCTCTCTCTCTCTCTCTCTCTCGTGCATTAGGAATAAGATGCACAGAAATCAGGAGTAACAACGAAAATTAATTAGTCATGGTGAAACCTTTCAAAATGAATTTATAGGAAGTAACCAATAATAATATAGTTCATCTTAACGATATGTGTACACCTTCTTTGGGATTTATCTACATTGTTTATAATATCTGTTTACATACATTTGCAAATGCCTGCCTATATTATACAGTAAATGTCTTGGCTACAATGCACACATAGAGAGTGGAAGCAAAGTGATTGACACTAATGACAAAAATGACAAAAATGCGATGCAGGTAATTCTCCCTTAACCCTCAAACAGCATACGCACACACTCAAGCACACATGTATATATATATATATATATATATATATATATATATATATATATATATATATATATATATATATATATATATAAGCAATAGTATCAAGTATCATACAGCTTAGAGAAATTAACTTGGTAATGTACGCAGTCTCGAACCCAGGTCTGTGAGTAAGTGGCAATCATCGCCTTGCCTGTTGCACGCACCAGCCCATATACCGTCACGACTAAGCACGCATCACAAAAAAAATGATGGCACTGAGTCGAAGTTATATAGGCTCCTGCGTAGGAGACACACTCGCATGACGACTTAATAAAAAACGCATCAACACTTATACCGTCAAGACTAAGCACGCATCAACAGTCGTGACGGAATGAGGGTTACTGCGTGCAGGCAAGATAATGGATGCCATTTACTCGCGGACCTGAGTTCGAAACTCCGTAGAGTACGAACTTAATATCCCTAACCTGTATGACAGTATTGTTTGTATTAAACTATATATTTTGCCCACTACTATCAAGATTTTACTATTGAATCCAGGGATAACACTGTCTGATCTGAATGGTATATATATATATATATATATATATATATATATATATATATATATATATATATATATATATATATATATATATATATATATAGATAGATAGATAGATAGATAGATAGATAGATAGATAGATATATATATATATATATATATATATATATATATATATATATATATATATATATATATATAGTCCTTCCAAATTCCTATGGAAGAAATCAAAGTGTATGGGATTTTTCTATTACAAAGAATTATAAATATATAACAGACAGAAGAGCCAGTGCTATCTCTGGATTCTGTAGTAGAATCATAATCTATCTTGATAGTAGTGTGCAAAAATAATAGTTAAATAAAAACAATACTAGCTTTCAGGTAAGAGAAATTAATTTAGTACTTTACTGGGTTTAAATAGGAATTACTTTATTAACATCATTAATACTCCTTTTCCAAAATGGACATTCTCTTACGTAACTTGAATCATTAAAATGTAGAATCAGACATAAAAATAAAGACATTGTTCCTTTTGTTATTGAATATAATCCTAGTTTGCATAATATAGATATGAGTATCAACAAATATTGTGATTTATTGAAACTATCGGGTAAAACTAGTTTTAAATCGCTACACAAAAGCAAACCCACACTTACCTATAAAAGGCCAGAACATCACCCAGTTAAAAGTATCATTTGCTTTTCGGATTCAGCTTATTATTCAGTCTTCACCTGGACCCATGCGAATGTAATTAAACTTCTAAGTGGTCGCCATCTGTACGAGTGGAAATATAACTAAACTGCAAAATTTTCGTCATAAATCTCCAAGAGCATATAACTAAACTGCTAAATGGACGGTGTGATGTGTTTGCATAAAGTCTAAACCATTCTTGCAAATATATGAAAGGATTGTCAGGTTTCATGTCAGAAAATTTAATTTGCGTGATTTATTACTGAACTGGTTGACTTCGTGTTTTTCAACGGCCTTCCTATATATATATATATATATATATATATATATATATATATATATATATATATATATATATATATATATATATATATATATATATATATATATATATATATATACTCCATATTGCAAGAGACTTAGCAATGAATCTGAAACAAGTATGATGTTTGAAAGCAGAACATACTTTAAGAAAACAAAACTAGTGTCCCTCTGTGTACTAGAGACAAACAGTGCATGCTAGTGTAAATGAATATCTTAAAGTTAAAACGAAAAGCGTCAGGTCCAGGTTCTATACGTAGAATAAAATACTGTAATGATGCTAGAAATATAGTTCTAAATGCTTCTGACAATCTGAATATGGTGTTGTGGGTGGAACATATGATACAGAATATATTCGTTGCTCGAATGATACTATAATGATGGATCTTTACCATCTTAGGAACATGATATTTTTCACTACAAAACCAGTTATCAGTATAGTTTTTAGGAAAATTTAAATTGCAGTTTAGATGATTAATATTTGCCTTTTGATGGTTATAATAGTACATTCGAAATGTTATTATGCCCAGAAAGTATGAGCTAAGTACCTTTCTATGGTAAGACTTAGGAAACTGACCCGGACTGGCTTGGGTTAATATAGAAAACCGCGTCGTTTTGAGAACTGGTCCAACGCTCTACCAACGAAGCTAGGCAGCATGAAAATAGGTTAATATTTTGTGTCAGAATTGCACAATCAATAACTGATTCTGATGTGTAGAGTCCGTATACAAGAACTTTTGCTTACCTGTATGCTGAGCGTATTATAATTGATAAAAGGTAACAATATTATAGAAATAAATAAGTACCTACCTGTACCATTCATTAGTCTCTTTCTGTGTTATAATGGTTTACGATATATATTGTTTAAGATGAGCACTTCTGGGGTAGTTTTGGTTCCTTTCAACTAAATATGAAGATTTAGTGTCGTCGAGTAAAGAAGCTCATGAAGTTGACAAATTTTGTTGGTTTAATAAGGTTGTTAATATTCACTTTGTAGAATTAAGGTAACAAAAAATTCAATATAAATTATGTTTACATAGATATGATTCCATGATTATTCATTGAATAAGTTACCTGTCGATGAGTCAAGAGATTGTCACCATTACTTATCAACGAGATGATAGATCATTTTATACATTACAGATGATTTTCAAGAAACAGATTATCAATCGCTTGAAGGTAAATTGTACATTTATACAAAAATATATTTTAAATACACAAAATAAATTATTGAAAAATGTTTAACTATTTCGTATGTCACCCTTATGTATTGCTTAGTAATATATCCAAGGGGAAAACCGAAAGTAAGGACAAAAGTGTCTTGTTGTCCCTTTTGTGGAACAAATGTGAAATGTACGGATAACTGCAGATGCATATAATCTGATCATCCACGTATGCACAAAATATGTATAGCAAATTAATTTTGTCAATTGTAAGTGATTTTTGCTTGATCGTTCACAGATCGAAAATTATTACTAAAAGCATTTGGTGGAATAAATATATGCACTCCCGAATAGCATTTCATTAAAAACAATCAACGAATTGAAACACTATTTAATTTAAGAAATCATATATATATATATATATATATATATATATATATATATATATATATATATATATATATATATATATATATATATATATATATATATAGATATATATATGGAATCGGTACACAATTAATAAAATCCGGTTCAGTACCCACGAATGTAGTCCCAGTCTATTTTTAGATCACTTTTTCTGGTCTAAATTTGGTGGTGATACTAGAGTTAGATTTTGGCATTCTTGGTAAGGATTTAAAGGCAATTGATTATTCTTTAAAATGTGAGCTTATGGTGTGGTTGTCTGTGTGTATTTCGGCGACAGTGCACATTGAGTAATAAGGTCATGGTGATGATCCGGAAGTGAAATCTGTATTTCGTTGCCTGGTGTTTTGTTTATAATTCAGCCTCTAAAAAAATGCAGGTCAACCCTTGACAAGAACTAAACCGTAAAGTCATCTTTGAAGGTAGTTTAGATTAACATATCATTTGTATTGATTGTCACACAGTGGAAAGTTCAGTACTGAGAAACAAATGTAGAGACCATATAGTAAAATTAATTGTCCGCTATGGCCTGTCAGTAAAAATTTGAAACTGACATAAATTTTTATTATTAATGACATATACATGAAATTTTAATACGTTATGTATATTGACTTTAAAACTATAAAAATGAAATTAAAAGTAAAAAATAATTTTAATTTTAAAAATCTAAATGAAATTTAAAAAACACTACGATATCTACAGTTTGGTAGTTTATAATGACGTCTAGCACTGAGGCATCATGCCTCAGATAAGTATCATCAGGAATCAGTGCCCAATTATTAAAATCCGGTTAAGTACCCACGAATGTAGTCCCAGTCTATTTTTAGATCACTTTTTCCTGTACGAATATGGTGTTGATACTAGAGTTAGATTTTGGCATTCTTGATAAGGATTTAAAGGCAAATGCTTATTCTTTAAAATGTGAGCTTATGGTGTGGTTGTCTGTGTGTATTTTGGCGACAGTGCACATTGAGTAATAAGGTCATGGTGATGATCCGGAAGTGAAATCTGTGTTCCGTTGCCTGGTGTTTTATTTACAGTTCAGCCTCTCAAAAAAATGCAGGTCAACGCTTGACAAGAACTAAACAGTAAAGTCATTTCTGAAGGTGTTTTAGATTAACATATGATTTGTGTTGATTGTCACACAGTGGAACGTTCAGTATTGAGAAACAAATGTAGAGACAATATAGTGAAATTAATTGTGTTCTAAGGCCTGTCAGTAAAAATTTGAAACTGATATAACATTTTTATATTAATGACATACACATGGAATTTTAATATGTTATGTATATTGACTTTAAAAAGATAAAATGAAATTAAAAATAAAAAATAATTTAATTTTAAAACTTTAAATGAAAGTTAAAAAACAATTAAAAAATAAAATTTTTCCACCAAGTATACACATATATAATATTTTTGGGAATGATATTAAATGATATCAGCATATATATACTCCTACACCATATACAAGCTCAAATGATGGATATTTGTCAAATTTGATCAGAGAAAATATCTTTATTAGTCAAAATGAGACCCACATTTAAAATACATGAAGACAAAATTCTACTTTGCTTTGAAACTTTAGGTCATTGAAACTATTTATTTGGGGTCCAAACAGTTAATTTATGTGTTTATGATGGGGTGACTTCCTGAGTAACATATATCTGCTTTTATAGCTATCAGTAATTGTTTATAACCATAGTTATAGGGTATTTAGTGAGAGGACAGAGATGAAGACTTTATACTAGAACCTGTTCAAGTTCTCTACAAAATCATATTAAGCTGTCAGAGAATGAAATACAGGTCAGAGGGGTAAAATATACTTTACCAAGGTATATTTACCATTGCATGTAAGAAAACAGCAAAATGATGTAAGTTGAACACAGAATGCATTCCATTTTATTGTTCAGTTTCTTTAAGATGTTGATTGATGTGGTGCGACACTGCAGCCCAGATGATATTATGGGAATTCTCATGATCCATTTTGCTTTATACATTATTAATGACTAATAATATTTGTTATCTGACACTTTAAAGATTACATAAGTAATATTCAAACAGATTATTTGAATTTAACTTTCTACAACTGATCCTAACATGGTTACATAGCTGACATGAACAAATATGCATATATTTTGTAATGTTTGGAATCAAAAGTTGACATTGTTAGGCTGACATGGTACCTATAGTGAATCTGTAAGGCTCAGTTTTGACTGTGAGCACTTAAAATATCCCAAGATGTTTTTTTCATCATGAATGTGCCTCTGTATGGTAACACATTTCAATTTAGTACTTTGACAGAGGGCGGTATTGCAGCATCAGCTGAGATTTGATTCCCTTGAAACATTGAATCATTGAACTTAATAACTTGGTAGCCAAGACTCTTAAAAATAGACTAAAAATGTTCAAACAGATTATTTGAATCATGTTTGCACATGTGATTTTAACAGGTACATTGCATATGTCCCACACATGCGAATATCCATCCTTGTTTACAAGTTTTCGGGATGAAAATTTCACATTTAGTTGATGATATAGGATCTATTGGTATCTATAGTTGATCTGTGTGGCCACATTTTGCTATATTCACTCACAATATCTAAAATTGTTTTTCCTTCATGAATAGGATTGCCTATAGTAATAAATTTTAATTTGGTACATTGTCATTTGACTTTCCACTATACTGGTATGTATCAATGTTTGCACCAATGATCAAGCCACACCGTTCCAACATTGCCTTAAACTTTATAATACATACTCTACCTGATTAGATATTTAACCTGTAAATGGCTAAATATGCTTGTAGAAACTTTATCTATTTTTAGGATGCATTTGTCACTTTAATACATGCCCATTGCTTCACATCTTTGAGTGTCACTCTATCAAGTTTACCTTTTTTAACCATATTTGCAACCTGAATGTTATTTTGAAATCACCATATCTAACACATTTTAACTTCATTTACCTACATCTTCCTTTTTTAGAATTAAGTGAAACATGTTATATATTTTCAGGTCTAGTCTGGTATCTGGAACACAGTATTAGAGTTGGATCAATTTGGAAGCTCTCCACTAGTCCAATGGTGATAGCAAGGTCTCATAAGGACATGGGCAGTGTGCTGCTATAAGTGACCAAGATGAGTTCATATCAGTACACTGATATACAGCATCTCAAAGACATGGCTTAGATCTTCATGAGAGATATTCGCATCTTTTTTCAGTAAGATGAAACTGTATTTTCATATTGCATTGTTGATCTTTTGTAGTTATCGGCATTAAAATGTAATGCATATTTGCTATAAAACATGGTAGTGGTCCCATCAAAACTTTAAATTTGAATGGGATATTAGTTATACAAACAACTGTCCAAGTACCTGAAACAATAAATGTGGAACATAGTACCTGTCATTGTTTCTTTAGTATGTACACCTATATGCATCTGGATAGGCACATTGCAATTTGCTGTCAAAATCACTGTGAGCTATCATGCTTCAGCACCCCTGGGAATAATAGTATCAGTTGTACAGACCTAAACTACCATTTGTTTTAAAGAGTATTCATTAATCAGCATTGCTGCCTTAAATTTGTGAAACTGAATGTCATAACTTGTATGAAAATTTAATTTTTGTAAAATAAAAAGTTTTTAAAATTTATATATTTATTTAAATTTCCATTAAATTTAATATACCAATAATTTTTAATTTCAAGACTATTTTCATACAGGCCTTATCAAGTATTACAATTCGGTTTTTACGGCATTGAAAAATGCCTATAATTAAGGAAGATATAGCAAATTTAGTTTTGGTTTCTTAAGAACAATTGGACCTCAAATTGCACCCTGTAGAGCGCCAGCATTACACACTTTCTGACAGCTGTCACATGTCTTGCTTGCAAGGAAATTTCAAAAGACTTTATGTATGAAGTTGAAACAGTAGTGGCATGCAAAATAAAATGCAAATATAGAAGTTTGACAAAAACATTGACCCTTTCAGGAATCAGTACACAATTAATAAAATCCGGTTCAGTGCCCACGAATGTAAGTAGTAGAGGAAAACCAGGTTTTCAACTCACTTTGTTTTTTTACCCTCCAAACAAGTATAAATTATCCCCCACCCCACCCCCTTTTCTTCCAAAATAAAACAGGGTTTTGACTCACCCTAGAGGAAAACAGGTTTTCAACTCACTTTGTTTTTTTTTACCCTCAAAACAAGTATAAATTATAGTCCTAAATTATCCCCCACCCCACCCCCTTTTTTTCCAAAATAAAACAGGGTTTTGACTCACCCTCCCCCACCTCTTTTTTTTCCCTACTACTACTATGTAAACAGGTATTTTGTAACCAAACAAAACAACAGGTGTTGGAATGCGATAAGCTCTTTACACAGAGGTGACTAATTTGTTAGAACAGCGCATGTGTGGAATACAATTATTCTAAAGACGGCAAACGGGTTTTTACCACAAGATAACAGGATGAAAATTAAACTGTATATTAGAACGTTTCAGTTAACAAGGTGGAAATTAAACTAGCATTAGAATGAAAATGATATTATTTTAGTTATATTATATCTTAAGTTTAGATAAAATTTTACGTTACTCATATTTTTTTTGATATTTTTTTTCAAACTTGCTAACCCTCATTGGTAGAATGTCTGTTAACATATTATCAATAATACGAAATTCACGTAATAAATCATCCATATTATATTTGACTCCTCGTAGGTAAGACCGGATCTGATCAAGTAGTTTCTTGTAAGTTTTAATTGATGTTAAACATCCATGCTTTTTTATCAAAAGTCTTGGTTCTACTTTTTTACACGCCGCTGTAAGTGAAACACCAATACCAGATATAATTAACAAAAAGGGATTTAACGATATCCCACTTGAAATTATACCGGAACTGGTCATTAACAATGGTAGAAATGATATTACTCGAAGGATCTTATTGTAGTATTTGTAACATTTTTTAACACACCAATGTTTTTTGTGATAATATTTATAGTATTGTATTAGTGCGTCCACAACCTGTTCTGAAATACCTTTTGAAATATGATTAAAATCAACTATACTTTTTTTCATTATAATATTTATTTACATAGTTATGATAAATCAGTTACAAATTCCAAACACCAATGATAATCGGCTTCAACTACTGGAATTGTATCAACCAGTTCAATTGAAAATTCTTTTTCAATACCTTTTAGTAATAATATAATTACAGTTCCAGAAGACCTATTAAAATTATGTAATGAAGATGATGTGGTATATATTTTAAAATTTACAGTGCTAATCACTGACAATCTATACATACCAGTAACTTCTGCAGTGTATTTGATAGAATTATTTTGCCTCATCCATGTACTAGACCCAGATGCAACAGTATACACAATATTTTTAATCTGTTTGTGAGGAATTTTAATCATACTCGTTTTCTCAGCAATATTAGGAATTCCACTAATAATATCATTGACTTTTGTGTTAATATCATTGAGATTTGTGTTAATATTAGCGAGTGTAATGCTAACATTTGATGGATTTCCAAAAAATTCATCTCTAATTTTGTTTATGTTTCTGCGAAAACTTAAAAATGTGTTCACGTGACTGGTAAAATCAGTTTTGAGCGCTGTGATTTCATTAGTAATTGAAGCGTCCCAATCATTCACGTATTTTTAGTGACAGCATCCCCATCCTCAGTTGGGTTTCCAAGATCTGTAATCTTGTTTTGTGTCATAACAATATTCCCACTTAGATTTTGTACAACTACATCTGACAGTTTTACGTTACTCGTCTTTAATCGTCCTTCTTTGTCCTGGAAAATGACGACTTCATCTGGATCTACGCTGGTAAGATTTAGTAAATTATTGATTTCATTTTTGAGCCGATCAAGAGTTGCATATTTGGATAAGTCACCTGTGGATAAATCTCCTAATAATGTTCCAAATTTTGTATCATAACTCATTATTTACTGTCCTAGATAAAATTATCAACACTAGTTTAATATTATACAAAATGGCAAAATCGTCGATACTAAACTTTGATACAGAGAGACTAGTGAAGCATAAACATAACAATGAACTTACTGATTGTCATTATCTTATTGTTGGGCGAACTGGATCGGGGAAAACAAATTTGCTTATGAACTTGCTTCTTGGTGATAATTTTAACTACGATAGAGTTTATATTTACACAATCAATCCACAGCAAGATAAGTATGAGTTATTAAGTGAGTATAATAACAAGCTTCGTAATGATCTTAAAGCTGGTGAAGATTTTTTTATAATTAGGCAGCCAGAAGATCTTATTCCAGTTAATCAACTTGATGCAGATGAACATAAGATAGTAGTTTTTGATGATATTCCGCTAAACAACATGGAGATGAACAAAATAAGATCATATTTCTCACTGTCACGTAACAAACAGTGTAACTCCGTTTATCTCGCTCAAGGATTTTATAATGTTGACAGGTTTATTAGGCGAAATACGGGTTGTTTTATTTTATTTCCAGGATTGGATAATGTTGACGTTAGAAATATTGCAAGCGAGCAATGCGGTGGCGTGACAAAAGATAAGTTTATTGAACTTTACCGTAATGCTACAAAAGATAAATACAACTTTTTCTTGTTTGATAAACTTACAAATGATCCAACTAAAATGTTTCGCTGTTGTATTAACAGTTACTTACAGTAAAGCGTTTCAATTTTATAAAATTTATAATTATAATAATGGACAAACGAGCAAGATACAGACAACACATAGAAGATCTAAAAAACCTTGCTCAATCTCAGGCATCACTTAAGCAAAAAGTACAAGAAGCACGACGTGGGCAAATAACTGCTACAGAAGCAACAGCTACAATTTTCAAGCCGGTTACTGAAGCATTATTAGGTAAACAACCTGAAACTAAACCACTGTTAGAAGAAAAACTTAAACAACTGCAGGAAAAAGGTTTGGTTGGAATTGTTAGAGAACAACAGGAAGCAGCTGCTGCAAAACTTGTTACTAGATCTGATGAAGAAAAAAGAAAACTGATTGAGGCACTTACAGCAAATATAGCTGATCCTGCGGTTAGACAAGCTGAAACAGATCGATTGATAAACAATCCACTGGAACTTGAGCGAAGTTTAGCAGAGTTAACAACGCAAGGAATAACAAATATTATAACAAGTTTATCAGGAGATATAAAAGATATCAAAGAGGAGCAACAAAGAGGTGGTGAGCTTACTGTAAAGTTTATGGAAGTTGGAGATCAAAGACTTTATTTTATAAAAAAAGCAAATGATGAGATAAAAGGTAGTGAATATGATGATTTTTTAAACAAAGAAAATATAAGTGATATTAATAATATAAGCAGGTGGACTGATGCAGAATATCAAGTATTAATCGATAGATTAGATGTAATATTTAAAAACGGAGCTGCTGCTAAAGATGAAATAAACACGGTTACAGAAATTGATGATATGCTTCCACTTTATAATAGAATGAGAAACGGTGTCATTGCTCTCACGTTTAAAAAAACAGCAGAAAATAGTAGAGCAAAACCTTTTGGTAGTGGCTGGAGTTTTAGAAGGAAATTTTTTACTTTTGATAAATCTCGTATACAAAAAAGTAGAGTAAGAACAGGAACTGGTGTAAAAGTATTTACTTCAACTACTGAAATGATAGGTAGATTAATGTTATTAATATCATCAAAGGAAGCTGGGAATGTTAGTGTTGAACTTGATAATGAAATCATTGACATACTTGATCATCTAAGATCGAGTGAATTATTAACATCTGACGAATATGAAACTTTACACCGCGACTTAATCGGGGCGACTTAATTTTATAAAATGATATAATATAAAAGGAATGCAAACAACATTATTACTAAACTCTAGCGAGTCTACAGAAGATAGCGCAAATTTTTCAGTAAATTATATTCCACCTATAGAACTAGATCCTGCAAAACAATATGAAATTGGATTAATTTCTTGTACTTGCTGGAATGCTATACCTAACGTGAAAAATGATGTTAACGATGAAATGTATTTTACTATGATTACAACATCTCCAATATCTACAACAAAAAAAATAAAAATTCCGCAAGGAGCTTATAATATTGAAGATCTAAACAAGACGATCAAAGAGCTCATAACAAAAGCTGACGGTGTGGCTGATAATTTTGAATTAGCAGCAAATTATAACACATTGCGAACTAGGATAACTTTAAAAAATATAGCAATCAATCTTGAACCAAGAGAAAGAAGTATTGCACAACTGTTAGGATTTACTGAAAAAACTTACACTGCACTTGATCAGCCTATTACATATGACAGTGAACTGCCAGCAAATATAACAGAAGTAAATACAATATTAGTAAATTGCTCTACTGCTTCTGGCTCTTATACATCAAAAGGTAGCAAAGGTCAAACGATTTACAGTTTCTCACCAGAAGTCCCGCCAGGTTCTCTCATGCAAATAACTCCACGACATATTATATATTATCCTTTAAACGTTGAAGATCAAATATCAAGTATAAGGATGCAGTTGACAGATCAATCAGGAAAACAGTTACATGTTAGTAATGAAGTTGTAACTTATTATTTACATCTACGCGAACAAAAGTAAAAATTATGCAACATCAAATATAATGAAACAAAGAAAAAAGTTTATCGAAGAAAAATAGTAGGAGGATTTTTTGGAAATATATTCACTAAAGTTATTGAAAATATTCCAGGACTAGCGCGTAAAGTTGCACCAATTGCTATTGACGCGGGTAAAGCTTTTGCAACTGGGGCTGCATCTGCCGCTGGGACTGCGGTGGGACAAAAAATAGCTAATAAAATAAAAGGAGATCCACCGACTGCATCTGAAATAAAACAAGCTATCTCAGAAATCGCTCCAACAAAAGAAACTCAAAACGCTATGATAACAACAACAAAAAAATTATTATCACCAAAGGGCGAGCAGATCATACAAAAATTAATATCTAAAGTAACAATGCCGCAATAAAATTTTATATAATCTAATAAAATAAAATGTCTACTAAAAATTTTCTCGAGTTAACAGAAACTTATGGCATCGACAACGATGTGACAGAATTCGAGTTTGTTGAGTACCTTGATGAAAATTCTAACGAACCAAATAAAACTGGTATTAGAACCTTTAACACCAGAGACGAAGATGTATTTCTACTGCCACATAAGGCTATGTTAGAAGTTCGTGGTCAGATTATGACAGTAGCTAATCCACCTGCTGCATTTGCAGTTGGAACAGAAGTAGCTCTTATAAATAACGGGTGGTGTTTATTCAAAAGTGCTAGATATCAACTGGCCAATCAAACTGTAGAAGATATTTCAAGTCATCTACAAGTTGCAAGTACAATTTTAAATATTATTTCATTTTCCGACGATTACTCGAGATCAACTGCAACTAATATGATGTGGTTTAAAGATACTGGACGAGGTATAGCTGAATCAACAGAATTTTTAAAGAGAGGCGCTATAGTACATGGAGCTAATGCTGATGAAAATACTGTAATTGTGAGAAATTTTCTCATTGCTAATGCTGCTGCACTAGATATTGTCGCACCTGCTGCAGATGCTAATGCAAACGCTACAAGAGTTTCTCTTACAGCAGCTTTTAATAATCTAAATATAACGCCACCAGGAGCAGCTGCAGACGGTACTGCAATGTTAAATTTACTTCTTAACACACTTGACGTGAGAAATCCACGTTATAACGAAGGCTTTGCTAGGCGAAGAAAACTTGCAGCAGGATCACGTCAAATTACAATGATGCTTCCGCTAAGCACAATTTTCGGCTTTTGTCGCGATCATGATAAAGTATTCCGTGGAGTAAAACATACTCTTATTTTAGATCGAGCAGACCAAAACGATTGCTTGTTTAGATCTGGAGGGGCTGATGTACAGTTTATCATAAACAAACTCGCTCTGTGGATGCCACGTATAACACCATCAATCACTAAAATGTCAGAATTAAATAGTACGCTTGATAAGCATACAAACAGAATTTACTTTAAGCAGCATAAGATATATCAGACAGCGGTTCCAAATACTACTGACTACACATGGAGGGTCACAACAACATCAAGCGAACAACTGCCGAGAAATATCTTTGTCGTATTTCAACAGCAAGCCCGACGAGGAAACCAACAACAAAATAATGCAGTATTTTATCACTCTGATGTCAGACGAATATACGCTAGATTAAATTCAAAGCAATATCCAGAACGAGCTATCGAGTGCAATTTTGCTGATGATGTTAATAAAAATATTTCTCGACCGTACATGTACCTGCTTGACGCAATGCAAAAATATCAAGATGTTGAAGATGGAACTCAAATATCAGCAGAGGAATTTCGTACGCTTTTTCCTATATTTCATTTTGATGTTAGTAAACATAACGAGCGAGCTGTAGACAGCACAGCGGATATTGAAATTACCTGGACACTTGGGGCGGTTCCAGTAGCGCCGTTGTACGTATACGCATTAGTTATTAGTGATAGATTTATCACAGTAGATTCTATTGGAGGTAAAATGACAGTTCAAGTTTAATCTACAGTTGTTATATAAAATGGCAAGGTATATTTTAAAAGAAGTGTATTTGACTGATGGTCAGGTCAAAAAATTAGTAGCTGCTATTGCAAAGCGAGAACAGGTATCATTAAAAATCAATCCTAATATTTCTGATGGTGTTTTAACAAAATTAATGCTAACAAAAAATCAAGTAAAAAAGTATGATCGTAAAAAAACTTTTGTTTTAAATTTGAGTGCTGCACAAATGACAGCGATGGCAAAAGAAGGTGGTTTTCTTGGTCCGGCATTATCAGTATTAACTAGTACAATAATACCTAAACTTTTACCAGTCTTAGGCACATTAGGAATAGCAGCAGCGTCTGGAGCAATATCTGGCGCAACGGAGAAAGCAGTCAAAGGTAATGGTATCATTCGTGGAAGTGGAATAAAAAAATTGTAAATTTTATGTAAATAATATATTATAATGCCACAAAAGAAAAAGAAATCACCAACAACAAAAAAAGAAAACAACAAAAACAAAATCACCAACACCAAAGTGCAAATGCATATGCAATCAAACAAAACAAGGAGGAATTATTCCGTTCGCTCCACTTTTGGCGGGACTAGCGGGAAGTCTGCTGCCAAATCTTTTAGGAATCGGACGTGGTCTAACATTACCAGGAACTCGTCGACCCCGTTGAGTAATTTTGATATCATTGATAAGTTAAAAGCAGTTCCTGGATTTCACGGAGTTTATTCTAAAGATGAGCTCTCAGCAATAAAATCACCATCTGCTGTAAGTTCATGTGTTATTAATATACAAGATTGCAATGACGGATCCGGCACACATTGGGTAGCAGTTTATAATAATAATTATTTCGACTCGTTTGGACTTCCTCCAAGCGATGTAATAAAAAAGTATATGAACAAAAAATTTAAAAAGGTGTATTATTCGTCAAATCAACTCCAACCTGTTGGAACGTCTGCTTGCGGATATTATTGTATTATGTTTATCCGACAGATGAGCAGAAATCTTAACTTTTTAAAATTTATTTTACAGTTTGATAAGCAACCTTCTCACGCTAATGATGAGATCGCAATTAATTTTATCTAAACTTACAAGTATAATAATGTCAACATACTGTCTCAAGTGTAAAACTAAAACAGAAAATATTAATGAAACAACAGAAAAAACAAAAAACAACAGGATAATATTAAAAAGTATTTGTGCAATCTGTGGAAAAAGAAAAAATACATTTTTAAAGAAAACGTCCCCAGCGATAGTATCTCCAGCGATGTCGCTAGGATCTGGTAATCCTAATATTATTTTAGTCGACGACTAAAAATATAGAATGATATGCAACTGTGATTCTGACAGAGATTTGTGTATTGAGCAAAATAAAATTGTCGCATACTGTCAATGTTGTAACAACAGAGAAATAATAGGGTCAGGTATAGATATACATAAACTAATTGGAAAATTACCAAAACCAAAAGGCGGTTGGACATTGCCAGGGCATCGGTATACTGGTCCATGGAATCCGCTACATCAACAACTAGATGAAAACGACAATCCATTGCCAGGACAAGAGCCTTACAATCAAGTGGATGCAATAGCAATGCGTCATGATATCTGTTATCGTGATCATGAAAACTCAAAATTAGATTGTGATAAAGTAATGTTAGACGAATTACGTGATATGAAGCCAACAAATCTACGAGAACGTTTTGATAGAAAATTTGTTCAGGGAATAATTGGAGCAAAATATAAACTTGGACTCGGAGAGTCTCGTCAATCACCTCACGATCGGGGAAATAAAGTATACGATGATCTTGCAGTCGAACTACACAGACCTAAAAAAAAAAGTTCCAACGACGTAAAGTTGTCACTAATGGTGTAGATGATATCTGGGCAATAGATTTGGTGGATGTATCCAATCTAGCTCAGTTTAACGTTGGCGCTGATCGCGCTCCAAAAAGGTATTTGTTTAATGTTATAGACGTTTTTAGCAAATACGCTTTCAGTGTACCTGTTTCAGATAAGACAGGAACTTCAATGACCGATGCGCTAAAGCAGATAATAATGAGTGTAGAAAGAAAACCAAATAAAATCTGGACTGATCACGGATCCGAATTTTTTAACAAAAAGTTTGAACAGTTTCTAGAACAAAATAATATAAAAAGGTATGTTACAGGAAACGAGGGTAAAAGCGTTGTTGTCGAGAGATTTAATCGCACGCTAAACGAGAAAATACACAAACATATGACAGCTAAAAACACCAACAGGTACATCGATGACCTTTCTCAAATCGTAAGCGAATATAATAACACGAAACATCGAACCATCAAAATGACACCTAAAAAAGCTGTTAAAAATCCAATATTAGCAAATGAAAACATGTACCGCAGACATAAATTTAAGGTTGGTGATAAAGTTAGAATTTCTTTGATGAAAAAGGTATTTGCAAAAGGATTTACTCCAAACTGGAGCGAAGAAGTATTTGTAATTGATAAGGTATTTTTAACAGTACCTGTAACGTACGTTTTAAAAGATCTGGCAGGGGAACCGATCGTAGGTAGTTTTTATGAACAAGAACTACAGAAAACTGAGCAGGATGTTTTTGTTATCGAGAAAGTGATTAGAAAAAAAGGGGATAAAAGTTTAGTCAAATGGCGTGGGTATAGTGATAAATTTAACAGTTGGATCCCAACCAAGCAGATTATGATATAATGCTATTATAAATTAACTCATACTTTTGTTTGACAGATTTACATTTTACTGGTTTACATAATGATATTAGATTCTGCTTACGATCGTTAGAGATCGTCATTAGATTAAACATCTTGACAAATATGAAATCGAATTTGATATTTTTCTGTCGGCCTGGGATCTTGATATTTAAAAAAGGTTTGATTAACTGCCAGAACAGTTGTTGTTCGGCAACGGTAAAATTAAACTTAATTATTTGCTTAGCAATGTGATACTTGACATTATACCGTTTAGTTGTTGATCTGCTGTAATTAGATCTGTCAGCAACAGTGACTATTTCACCATCATCATCAGATTCATTGTTATACAAAATATCATCTTCACTATAACCAACAGATTTGTCTACGAAATCTTTGGAAAATGTAATACTATGCGTGACCTCATCACTGACGACCTTATCGCTGACGACCTTATCACTAGTATCTTCTTCGTAGAGTTCAGCGAGTCGTTTCATCAAGTCCATTATTATAATATATTTTTATCTAATTTATTATTATAAGATGACTGATGAGATAAAATATCACCAAAAAGTTAATATAGTAAATTATAACGAACTAGCCGAAGTGGTAAGAAAATGTTTGTTGGGTTATAGTGTTGATGTTATTGTAATGCAAGGTGATTCTCATAAAATATTACTAACAGAAGCAGAAAAAGATAAAATTAATGAAAATGTAGTAACAACGTTAAAATTTAATCACGATGATATCATAGCATTTGCTCATCATTGCTTGACTAAAACCAAGCTATCAAATATCATATCTAAAACCAATCCTAGCATCGTATTCTCTTGAAAAAGTTGATTTTGTTGCTCCATCAGCTATAATTTTTACGACTGCGGGATTTATCTTATAATATTTCGCCGCAGCTGAAATCGATTTGAATTCGATCTCCTCATCCGTTTCGAGGTTTTTTGAAATAACAGGTTTTATTGGGCATCTAAAATTAATACCATTACTATTTTTTCCTTTTCTCACATTTTCCTGTTGCGTTACTATCTCCAGATTTTCCAATCGATTATCAGTTTGTATATTATTGATGTGATTAATAACAAGACCATTGGGTATAGATCCATTGAACACCTCATAAACAAACCTATGACCAAGATAACGAACTTGATTTGTTGATGTTCCTCTAACAGTTACCCTGATATATCCCATATTGCTAATAGTACTAAGAACTTTTTTAGTTTTTCTATTTCTAGTAATACCGCGATCGTTAGCCTCATATAAATCAAATACTGGGTGCGGCTGAAACTCATCTTGTAAGGATAAATTTTCAATATTATCATCAGTGACTTTACCATTATAATGATATACACGCTGTCCCTCTGGAATATCATCGCAAAACAACGTGTAAATAAAATCTTTTCTAAACATTGTAATCCTCTCGGCATTATCTCCCTTTACACTAATATTATAACCCGTTGACGTTAATTTGCCAACAGGTATTCTAGTTTTAATGTTAATAACCGAACCAATTACATTTCCAGCGTATAAGTTATACTTTGGGTGAATTTGATAAATCTCTTGCTCACGTGCGCTTGTCAGATTTACTGTCATTATATTATAGGTAATATTTTTTATCTCTAATTGATTTTTAGCGCATGCGCAGTGTGAGATAAAGTTATATTTTGGGTGAACTTGATATGTTTCTTGCTCACATGTGTTTGTCAGATTTGCTGTCATTATATTATAGGTGATATTTTTTATCTCTAATTGATTTTTAGCGCATGCGCAGTGTGAGGTAAAGTTATGTTTTGGGTGAACTTGATATGCTTCTTGCTCACATGTGTTTGTTAGATTTGCTGTCATTATATTATAGGAGACATTTTTTATCTCTAATTGATTTTTAGCGCATGCGCAGTGTGAAAAAAATTATCAATTAGATATTACATTATAGTATAATAATGTTAAAATTGCGTGATATAGCTAAGAGAAGCTTTATGGGAGAACCTAATAAAATAGCGACTGATTTTGCAGGTTTTGATAATAGTTATCAGTTTGATAATCAAATTGTTTTAGTAAATGTTACTGCAACTAATCTTTACCACCTATTACAGACAATTGTAAAACGTGAGCTCGAAAAACACAAAAGTATCAGATTATTTGTGCAATATCATGTTATATTTTCAAAGTTAGTTATAATGGAAGAATTAACTAACAAGGAAATTGCAGAACCTTATATGAACGCAAAATCAAGACGTGTTTTGCTTGGGACTGATCTGTTATCACTATCTGATGAAATACACCAAGAAATTTGGAAAAAAATAGAGGAATTTAGTCAATTAGGTTCGGGTTGGAAGTTTGAAATGATCAAAGGAATATTGTTTCACACGATGAAATATAATGTATTACGAGGTAGTTCATACGTCGACCTGCCACCAAAAATAAAAAGTAAAAGATGTTGTATAAACATCAAAAACGTAGATAACAAATATTTCCAATGGGCTGTTCTTTCCGCACTATTTCCAGCAGAAAAAAACGCTACTCGTATTGAAAGGTATATCAGTCATGTGTCTAGATTAAATTTTAAAGATATTAACTTTCCAGTGGCAGAAAATCAAATACCAAAATTTGAAAAGCAGAATAATGTTTCAATTAACGTTTTCGGACTAGATGAAAAGGAGGACGTATATCCGAGATATATTTCAGAAAAAGCTTCACAATCAACTATAAATTTACTGTACTACAAACATCATTATGTTTGGATTAAAAACTTTAACGGACTAGTTGGTAGACAGTACAATAAGGATAAGAACAAAAAGTTCTTTTGTTACCGCTGCTTGCATGGCTGTACAAACAATGAAACATTACAAAAGCATTTGCAGTACTGTAGTGATGTGCAAAGAATAACAATGCCATCTAAAAAAGATAGTGTGTTACAGTTTGTCCATCATAATCACAAACCAAAAATTCCTTTCGTCATATACGCTGATTTCGAATGCCTACTTCACCCTGTACTTGGTGTAGAAAATAATCCCAATCAATCGAGTACAAGAAAAGTTCAAAATCATGTTCCGTGTGGAGTAGCGTATAAGGTAGTTTGTTGTACTGATTCTAGATTATCTAAATCAATCAAATTATATCGTGGTAAAAATCCAGCTGTTTGGCTTCTCAAGCAGTTGATTAATGAAGTTGATAATATATTTACTCATTTGAAAAAAGTAACGCCAATGTTAAAATTAACACCTCAACAAGAATCCAATCACGAGCAAGCAGAAATTTGTCATATTTGTGAAAAAGCTTTTGACGATGATAAAAAAGTACATGACCATTGTCATTTGACTGGACAGTATCGTGGAGCGGCTCATAATCAGTGTAATTTAAAATTTCATGCTCCAGATTTTATTCCGGTTATTCTTCACAATTTTCGAGGATATGATAGCCATATTATAGTAGAAGCTTTTGGTAATCCTGAGATAAAAGCTCATCTAAAACTCGATAACGTCATCAAATGCATCCCAAATAATTTTGAAAAGTACATGTCAGTTACGCTAGGTAAATTACGTTTTATTGACAGCCTGCAGTTTATGGCAGCCTCTTTAGATGAGTTAGTGAAAGGTTGTAGTAAATTTGATAACCTAAGAGACTGTTTTGGAGATAAATTTAATCTACTAGCTAAAAAAGGAGTTTTTCCATACGAATACCTCGACGATTGGAGTAAATTTGATGAAATATCTTTCCCTGACAAAGACAAATTTTACTCACAACTTAAAAACGAAAATATAACCGATGACGAGTACAGGTATGCACAAAATATCTGGAAAGAGTTTGATTGTAAGACTTTTGGTGATTATCATGATTTGTACTTGAAAACTGACGTGTTATTATTAGCAGATGTTTTTGAAAGTTTTCGTGAAGTGAGTTATAATAATTATGGACTAGATCCTTGCTGGTATTATTCTGCCCCTGGGTTGTCATGGGATGCTTTGCTAAAGTTTAGTAAGGTAAGGTTAGAATTACTGACAGATGTGGATATGTTCAATTTTATCGAAAAAGGTATCCGAGGTGGTATTAGCGTGATAACAAAAAAATATGCTGAAACAAACAACAAATACCTGAAACAGTATAACCCTGACCTTCCTTCGAAGTATATAATTTATCTAGATTGTAATAATCTTTACGGTGGTTCGATGGCAAAACCAATGCCTTTTAGCGGATTTCATTGGATCACGGTTGATCGATTTCTATCAGAGACAGAAAAAAAGATACCCGATGATGTTTCCTATTTCGTTGAAGTTGTTCTTGATTATCCAAATTCGCTACACAAATTACATAATGATTACCCTTTCTGTGCGGAATCGATGGTAATAGATTATAGTTTGTTATCAAAAGAACAACAAGCGTTAGCATCACCAAGGCAACATTCCATGGTCAAGAAACTAGTACCAAATTTACTTGATAGGAAAAATTACGTTTTGCATTACAAAGTTTTAAAACAAGCAGTCGATGCTGGTCTTGTGTTGAGAAAAGTTCATCGTGTACTAAAATTTAATCAGTCGCCGTGGATGAGAGGTTACATTAACTCGAACACTTCAAGAAGAGCTGTAGCGAAAACAGAGTTTGAGAAAAACTTCTTTAAACTGATGAACAATTCCGTTTTTGGTAAGACGATGGAGAATATTAGGAAACGCGTAAATATTGAAATAGTTAATGATGTCAATCGCAGAAACAAACTTGTGTCAGACGATGATTTTGTGAGCATGAAAATATTTAATGAAAATCTTGTTGCGATACAAAGAAGAAAAACAAATCTAAAACTAAACAAGCCGATCTATGTTGGAGCTGCAGTGTTAGATTTATCAAAGTGGATGATGTACGATTTTCATTACACTTTTGTTAAAAATCAGTGGCCGGTTAGTAGATTATTGTTTACTGATACTGATTCACTCGTATATGAAATCGAATGTGAGGACATCTATCAGGATATGTATAATAATCGTCATCTGTTTGATCTTTCCGATTATCCACGTGACAGTAAATTTCATGACGACACAAATAAAAAGGTTATTGGTAAGTTTAAAGATGAAATGAACTCGAGCGCTATCAAATACTTTATCGGATTACGTAGTAAAATGTATGCCGTATTGTTAGATAATAATAAAATAACGAAAAAAGCCAAAGGTCTACCTCGTGATTTTGTTAAAAAGTTTATGAAATTTGATGACTACAGGTATGCGCTTGATGGTGGTGTTAGTTTTATGAGAGCTATGGCAATTCGAACTAATCATCATAAACTCGAAACAGATGTCATTATCAAACGTGGATTGTATCATTTTGATGACAAACGCTATTGTGAAAATGGGGTAGATACATTTGCCCTTGGGTATTGTTATGATGATAGATCTATACTCGACATTATCTTTTCCAACTGAAATTTTATCTAAACTTATAAAATAATGTTTGAAAATTTGACAATGACAAATAGCTACAATAGTAACATCAAATATCTAATGATGGACGGTAAACAATTGACAGTTGAATTTAATAATGAAACATCAGGTATATGTTTTAATGGAACATGTGACAAGTTAAAACTTTCGCTCATCAGATCTGATGACAGCATGTGTTTCAATTATCTCGAACAATTGTATCAAAAGTTGCTAACAGAATTTAAAAACTTTCACAGCCCCATTAGCCAACAAAACTATACTAAACTCACAATTGATCTCGATCGGTCAAAGGTATATTTTATCAACAAAAAATATCCTCTGAACAAACCAGAAATGAAAGATCTGTTTGAGTCCCGTCGCTGTGTGAGTGGTAAAGTAAAATTTAGTATCTATAGTCGTGATAGTGAAATATTTTTAATATCAACAGTTGAAACATTAATCATTGGTAACGAGATATAAAATAATATCATTTTCATTCTAATGCTAGTTTAATTTCCACCTTGTTAACTGAAACGTTCTAATACACAGTTTAATTTTCATCCTGTTATCTTGTGGTAAAAACCCGTTTGCCGTCTTTAGAATAATTGTATTCCACACATGCGCTGTTCTAACAAATTAGTCACCTCTGTGTAAAGAGCTTATCGCATTCCAACACCTGTTGTTTTGTTTGGTTACAAAATACCTGTTTACGTAGTAGTAGTAGGGGGGAAAAAAGAGGTGGGGGAGGGTGAGTCAAAACCCTGTTTTATTTTGGAAAAAAAGGGGTGGGGTGGGGGATAATTTAGGACTATAATTTATACTTGATTGGAGGGTAAAAAAAACAAAGTGAGTTGAAAACCTGGTTTTCCTCTAGGGTGAGTCAAAACCCTGTTTTATTTTGGAAAAAAAAGGGGGTGGGGTGGGGGATAATTTATACTTGTTTGGAGGGTAAAAAAACAAAGTGAGTTGAAAACCTGGTTTTCCTCTACTACTATGTAGTCCCAGTCTATTTCTAGATCACTTTTTCCGGTCTAAATTTGGTGGTGATACTAAAGTTAGATTTTGGCATTCTTGGTAAGGATTTTAAGGCAATTGATTATTCTTTAAAATGTGAGCTTTTGGTGTGGTTGTCTGTGTGTATTTCGGCGACAGTGCACATTGAGTAATAAGGTCATGGTGATGATCCGGAAAGTGAAATCTGTGTTCCGTTGCCTGGTGTTTTGTTTACAATTTAGCCTCTCAAAAAAATGCAGGTCAACCCTTGACAATAACTAAACCGTAAAGTCATCTTTGAAGGTAGTTTAGATTAACATATCATTTGTATTGATTGTCACACAGTGGAAAGTTCAGTACTGAGAAACAAATCTAGAGACCATATAGTAAAATTAATTGTGTACTATGGCCATATATATATATATATATATATATATATATATATATATATATATATATATATATATATATATATATATATATATATATATATATATATATATATATATATATATATATATATATATATATATATATATATATATATATATATATATATATATATATACTATGAAATTTGATATAACATATTCAGCCATAAGAAACTCAGCTTCAATTTAGAATGTGAAGCGTTATATATATATATATATATATATATATATATATATATATATATATATATATATATATATATATATATATATATATATATATATATATATATATATATATATATATATATATATGGAGAGAGAGACAGAGAGAGAGTTATGAAAATTTCAGCGTGTCGACAGTGACTTAGGACTTAGAAAACAAATTCTATTGTTACAGTTATTTATTTTTGGATCCGTTAAATTTACATATGGTAACCCATAGCAATATATCAGTAGGGAGAGCCAAAAAGCAAAACACAAAATGTCTTGTCCTTTTTGTGGAACAAGCAACAAATGTTCCAAAAATTGCAGGTAAATCTAATGAATTTATTAATATAAACTTTACAAAGTTGAGAAAGAAAATTTCAATGCTCATTTAATATTAATAAACTAACTCGTATTTATTCAATGAATTGTTTGTTAAATAACTAAAAGTATAAATTGAGTTTATAGGGCTACCTTATTCAAGAATTTTATAAAATATAACGTATGATTTATTCTCAAACATATCTCAGGTTACAGCAAAGTTTCCATTAGATAAACAAAGCATGTGAATAATACATATACAAGTTTGATTAATTAAAGCAAAACAAAGATAGTTTTGGACCAAACCATTGGATTATTGTATATGAGGCGCAATATTATGCAAATGTTGTTTCAATGAGAAAGCGGCAGTTGCAATTTCAATGTTTTATCTTCAATATCACATGTTTAGTCAAGTTGCATATGATAAACGTACATTTTCAATGTCGAGTTTTTAATTTGTATCTTTTTACATAATAGCAATTGTTGATAACAAAATTTTCCATGTCTAGCTTTGAAATGTTATCTGTTGAAAAACACAGTTGTGTGAGATATAAGAGTTGTGTTTCGCGAATTTCATCTTACGATGTTGAATCAAATAGTTTGTGATATAGATTCCATTTCTTAAGAGATAATTTAGTTTTGTGTTAGTTTTGTCTGTAAAAGTACTGTGCAGTGGTTGACAAAATCAATGTTTTTATCAGAATAATATTTCACACAGTATAACTGATAAACAATTTCTGAGTATTTCCTCCGTCTTCCCGTTAGAACTAATTTACTCTTCCTACAACACCTAAATTGAAGAACTGCTACGATACTTTACACACACATCCACCCAAGTGTGTGGTTGGTCTTAGATAACAAACTCAGCCTATATGTTCCCTACGGCAGCAGTCATTGCGAATATAATGTCATCGCTGCTCCTCCTGAACGGATGTTATTTTCGGCATGGGTTCTGAATAAATCACTTTAAAATGTCTAATTGCTCTAAAATCAAACAGGTTGCATACCCAAAATGCCGCCACTTCGGCCATCTTTAAAATTTTGTTATCTCTACTCCCCTTGCACTAATGATCCTATGAAATTGATTTTGTATTGAAACACTTCTTATGTTGTCAATTTTGTTGCAAATGATAATGATATCAATCAGACTTCCAACATAGCGATCATAGCGGTCAGCTTGAACAGATTGTTATCGCTCCTTCTTCTGAAAGTATTATCGTTGAGACTTATATCACAGTTATGTTTCGCTTAGCCGTTGATTGTGTATGAAATAGTAAAACGCGGACCTAATATACAAGGTAGACAACTTTATAAACTGTTTATCGGACAAATGGACAAATTAGCATAGCTTTTCACTACAATAAGCCTCGATATATCTCCTTAGTCGTTAATAAAGATTGTGCTAATCAGACTTACCAAATAATGGAGGTCATCATGACAACCGTGGTATCATTACTTGGAGTAAAGAGCTGGTCTTATGGACAGTAGATTTTCGCTAAGTCACCTCTTGAGTTAGCTTGTGTTGAATATAGACTTGATAGGCATGAATGGGGAATTATGATAAACAAATTTTTAAGTACAGTGTCATTTCTTTCATTATTTCCCCACTGACGAGTTGGGGTGTAAATATATCGTGGTAATCTTTCCTTCGATGCGAACTCGATATATTTGACCTGAAGAAAATATCAGATTGACCTGTATTAGTGTGAAGCATCTGTGAAGCAAATTCATTTTGGATGATACAGTTGTGGAGAAAATTAATCTGTGTACGTATCTCTAAAATCGCAACTCAGACATACCAAAACAAATATATTATATTTGGGGTTTTTTTTACATTCTCTAAATTTGTAATCCTGTTACATCTAAGCTACTCATTGATAAAACGTTGTATATTGATGCATCATTGAGAGTAGCATATTGAGGTAATATTGCTCTCTGTCCTACACATTGCTAGCTTTGGCTATCACCTAATATATCCTGTAACAACAAGCCTGCGTCGTTAGTGCTGGATCTATACGTGTAAGGCAGGAGCTTTCTCAAAGCATTACTATTAATATTGTATTTGTGTTCAGTCTCAGCTTACAGAATGCATAACTGAGGCTCTATCATGACCACTTTTAAGTAACGGCTCTTTCAAAGCAATATAACTGGAAACAAGTGCTCATTTTCTCGATAATATTTGTTTAAATTCACTCTTTTTCTTGTCTTTATGCATGTGAAAGTTTCTGGTCTAGATTTGCCATATTTTCAGAATTCCGAAGGTTTGCTGTTCGACGATCAGTAGAATCAAACTCAATTCACTCATTCAAATCCTCAGATGGTGGGACTGGTACAGCTAAATTAATTCATTATTGACCTGGCTATTTCTTTGAATATAAAATTATTATATTAACTTAATTAGACCAGAATACTAATATTACAATTTAACTCATTATTTTTTAAGGGCCATAAGTCTAACTTGAAGAAAATTCTGCAGAATGAGCAAGAGAAAATAGATTACCGTACAGGACTCAAACAATCGCTCTAGTAAAATATGGTTAAACAACAGTTTCACATATGACGTGCACTGCTGAATGCCAAATTAAAGTATAACTGACTGGTACATTCTAGACTTGAAATCTGACCTTTCGTAAGCTTGAATAAATTTGAGAAGGCCAAAGTGAGTACAATTCTTGAAAGCAATTAGCTCTGGAAATCCCGTTGACGCACAACAAAGTTTGGTTCCTTGTCTTTTCCATGTACTAGGGTTTCCTGAAATCTCATTCGTCTTTAAAAATTACCGGTAAGGTACACTAATCATTCTTATATTTCAACATGGAAAGAAACAAGAGGAGAAACCAACATTAGAAACAAAACGTAAGATCGTAGAAATAATACAACTCATCCTTTTTGTTGCAGCTGTTTTCGTAAACAGACAGAATAATGCTTTATTTAGCTGATCTGAGTTATCAAAAATTGAGAAGAGAATTGCGTTTGAGGAAGGAACATGCCATCATATTCAACATATGCCACTGTTTCTAATACATATACTTTACAATATACTTTAATTCATCATTTAAAAAATATTTTACTTCATCTAATTTTTTATTGGAAAGTAAAAGAACTACATTATATTTTCAAGTAGCAATAAAACTAAGTTTTATTGAGTGTAACTTATTCTGCACCGAATATTGTTAAGAACAAATAAATAGAGCTCTTGTGGAAGATTATTTTATTTATAAATAAACACAGTGGCGCGTGACGTTTACAAGTGAAGCAAAGCTTTGATGGGCAAATGTATTCAGTTTAAAGGCATAACTATATCTAAACCGGAATAGATAATTAGAAAATTCGAGATAAAGGATTCACTTTTATCATTTCTCTCTAACCCTGGCGACAAATCTAATAAATGACATCGGCGTTCCTGTAATTGCATTCTATATCAAACTTGCTGTCATACTCAAATGATGATATAACTACAAAAAAAACATTCTGTATAATACTTCTGTCCAGGGAAAGGTTTCATCGACTTTCATATATAACATTAAATATCTCCAGCATACATTTATCAATATAATTTTTATATCATTGCATTATATTTAGTATTTAATCTTCCGTCCGTCAAACAATTTTGTAAATCTAAACAGAGTCACCGTTTCAGTATAACGCCATCTAAAGTTATGGTGGCAAACTAAAGATAAGCTAAGATATAAATCAGTTTGCTGATGCATTTTATTATCGCCCTTTTATCCTTTTATCGCCCTTTTATCCTTTTATCGCCCTTTTATCCTTTAGCCGAATGTAAAATATGAACGAATATCTTGATTTAGTCTTATCATCCAGCATTTAATAGATCGCTTTGAAATTTTGTACATATTATCGTCATCGTCTGAAGAGGCGCATATCGATAAACCTTTGTGCTAACGATCGCTATGAATGGCATTTCAACAATAACGTGCTGTAATCGAGCTATACCGTACAAGGGCAACTCAATAATGAAGCGTATCATACCTCTCGAGACCTTGAAAGGTCATTTTATTATAAGTATAGAATGTCAACAAGTAGTATTAGAAATGAATTTAGTCACAACCAATCATTTACAATGATATTTACAAATGTTTACTTGAATCGAAATAAACCGTCATGCAAAAAGCGTGCATACACGCATCACATTTACGTTCTAAATAAACATAATATTTCTGACAAATTATCAGACCCTGCGAACAATAATCATCATTATGAATAAAACATATATTTAATGATATAAACATGAAATAAAAAATATAAAAATAATTAAAAAGAATTCAAGTTTTAACACATGTAATTTAAGTACAAGGTCGTAACACCACAATGACTGAGGTAAACGAATATTATGGAAGAAAGCACCTACTTCTGTAGAACGATAAGACACATCAACCACTGTCAGAAACGAGTATCAAGCCCCTGCAATAAAACGCCAAACCCTTAACCATGTGATACAAAACTGAAAGTAAATATAGTTTTTTTATAAAAAAAAAAATGCAAACACATACACGTGACCATTACATTCTTATTTATATCAGGCTTGGCTGATAATGGTTCACATTTTCTCAAATGCGATACTAATATATTCAAAGTTTCTTTCTGATTCTTTGAATATGAAAACGCCTAAAAAGAATTTTGCGATAAACCCTGTAACTTTCTTTAGATGTGCATATGTAACAATTCAATTCAGTAATTATTAAATGAATTTATACGCTTATTGAATACAAATTACAGATATAACAAATATTGCGTGGTTGCCAAATGCTAACAAAAGCACAGTACAGAAAATTGTGAAAGCTCAAGATAAGAGGATGGCCTTGCTGATGAGCAAGATTGAAGAGAACACACAGATCGAACTCTTGACTAGGGCTTTGCTAGGTGTTCAAACAAGCCGACATACTAATCCCCCTCCTTTCGAGGTAAAAGTCATGATACTTGCTATATCTATCAGAACAAATGGGAAATGGGCTACAAGATCACTTGAAAAGGAGACAAAGGTCAGGATACCTGTTATCATTCTTAGGAGGAAATAAATTAGTCTTCCGACTACCCTAAGAAACAACAGGAGCAGGATTAGGAGGAAGAAGAAGTGGTCCCTCGGCAAAGGAAGAACCCCGACACGTTCATAAAGAGTAGAATAAGAGAAAGGAAGACGAGAAAAAGTTGAGTAAGAAGAGGAGCTCAACACTGTGAAAGTGAAGAAATTCAATACAACCTAGAGAGTGAAAGAAACAAAAATGCAGAAAAAGTGTATTGAACTTTTTAAAACTGATGTGCTTTGTTTTGAATTGGATTGTATATATTTCAATCAGAGCAGACAAGACCGACAAATATGTCTCTTTATTTTGCATTTTTAGAATAATGGTCTACATTCACGCACTCAGAAGGTTAAACAATTAAATTGATTTTGAGTTTTAATTGTTTAAGGCAAATTGAATGTCATCTCTTTTCGAAAGAAGTGATTGGCCCCGAAAAAAACTGTTGGATGTTAGCATTTTTGGAGAAAAAAATAATCAGAAACAAGAAGCAAACAGCTTTAACTACCTTAAGTTTTTGCCACGGCCAAGACCAACTTCTGGATCCGTTCCCGGCGATGATTGCTTGGAAATCACCAGGAGTGGTATATCCGGTGTACTAACATGGTTTGACTGTTTGGCTCGGGGTGGTATTTTTCTCTAGGGTGTTAATAAAGAAGTCTGATACATTTGTTTCAGACTTCTTAACTCTGTCAAAATGTCCAAGAGTTTCATTGTTCTTCTTCTCTCCTAGACCTTCTTTCTGCTTTACAGCTTCATCTTCCTGTATTTTCCCTTTTGTCTCTTCTTGTTCTCGCTGTTGCTGTTCAAGGAGAAATGCTTGTTATGATTCTTTCTTCTGTTGTATAAGAAATCACCAATTTTTTATGTCTCTGTTTAAAACCCTCGACCTGTGGTAAAGAAGGAGAAGGTGGCTAGGTACTGGTACTGGAGCAAATCTTCTGCATCCCAATTAAAAACGACCTCGTCTGGACGTAGACCGGTGTTAACTTTGGTAGCCGCAATTATGTCATCGATTCTAGTCTCCACAGCCGGTGAACCCCAAGTCATTGTCTTCTTGGTTTCATTCATGTTAGAGAAACACAATGTGTTAGTGCACCTATATTTTACGTCACATGTAGCTCTCTTCAGATTGCAAGAAAGGCTCAGCGAAGTGACTTAATTTTGTAACGCGTTTTGAGATTGGTGAACAAAAGTCAATCCGTTTCGATCCAATCTTCCACTAGAAATACACGCGGTTCACTTTATTCCCTTCACTTGTTCTTATTACAAGATGTAGACTAACGCTGAATCATCTACCCTAGTATAATCGATGTTTTTACTTAGCGACTTCTCTATGCATGTTTGGAAACGAAGGATCCTTGTGGAGAGACAAGGCTATCTGAAGATAGTCCTCATCCTCGAACCAGAGGTTAGACGAAGTTTGATAAAGAAAAGATGATCAGTGTTAGCGAAATGGTGTTAAGATAAAACAAAACCAAAGGCGCTTTTCAAGATATATTCCATATGCCTCTAAAGGATATTTTTCTGTCTTACCTAAAAAATGTATCGATTGTATAATGTATGTTTAACTCTAAAAACCATTATTCTCTTACCTATTTTTATAGTCTGTTGTATGATTTGAGTACGATATATTGATGTTCATCAATCTATGGAAACGAAGGCGAATGCATAAAACATACACAATGCTATTAATGGAATCGAACTCGAGTGCATAAAACATCGTATAGTAATGGAACAGGTGGGATGACATCGAGGTACTTGCTACATTCTTGCTAGTGTCCAATAACGTGACGTCACCCTACCTGTTCCTATTTTATTATCCCTATATAAAATTCCCATTGTTGTTATACAGGCCCAGGGTTTTGATTTTCTCGCTATAAGTCTTGTCGCTATACTATTGCTCCATGGAGGATCTGTAATGTATTTTCCCATTGTCGCTATACTACCCCACAATTATACTGACAGAGGAATGAATCTTAGGAGTGCATACAATTAATTTTTGAGCTTACTTAATATGAAATTATAAAATTGTGGGATACATAGTTCATCACCTAATGATTAAGATCTCCTTGCAGAAATCTATTTAGATTTTATCTATTAGATTCACAAAATGGTCACTCGACATTAACTTCTAGTTTTCTGACAATTCCTGACCCTAAGAAAAAAAGCGAAATGAAATGAGAATTTGATGTTTAAGAAGGACAGATAGAAATTAGTAGAGCGGTGTTTGCGTATAATTATATATAAATCAACAAGTACTGTCTCAATACACTGTATGATACAATAGCATGTGAACATGGTAAGCCCATATTCAAACAAGTGTGCAAATACACTGATCAGACTAACATTACTATTACTGCTTTTTTGCAATTGATTGCCTGTGCGCTTTAACTCGATATTTGTTTAAAGTGGCGTCTCTACAGTATAACAAAGGCACACAATAAAATCCTATGTAACATTAGAAGTGACAGACGGTTACTGGTAAATTATTATGTTGATGCAGCACTTTCAATTCTGCAGTGATGCGTACCTAAAATTTAGTCAAGTGTAAATTTGTAACAGGCACTGAACTTTTCTAAACTTTTACAGTGTCATTAATTTGTACTAATACAAACTTTTTTACTTTTGGAAGATACAAATAGTTTAATGTATAAGTTTGAATTATATCAACATCGAATTTTGAACAAAGGAACTGGCGAAAGCAAATGTTGCCGAAACATGATATTAGTCAAGTGAAAAACAAATTTCTGTGACAAAAGTATTTTCGCAATTCACTAAAAAAACATTTTGTGTTCTCTATCTTCATTAGCATAGTTTAAAGTAGAACATGCAAAACTTTTGTATTTTTTATCATGAATAGGAAAAGAAAAAATGCAATACACCATAATTTAAAGATAATTTTGCGTTCTGTATTTTGAAGCATATATGAAAAATACTATATACAATACTTTGTGCGTTGTATTTTGTAAAGTATAAGAGAAATAATAATACACAGTATCGAAAAAAAATGCAATACAAAACTTTTCGGCACATGCAAACAGTATGTGATTGTTATATCTCAATATTATGTTACAAAGTGCATTCTTTATATACCGAAAATATACAAACAAAATTTTAGCAACATACAAATGCTGCAATGATATAAAACG
Organism: Potamilus streckersoni; assembly: GCA_016746295.1. Classification (NCBI taxonomy): domain Eukaryota; kingdom Metazoa; phylum Mollusca; class Bivalvia; order Unionida; family Unionidae; genus Potamilus; species Potamilus streckersoni. The sequence goes on along the minus strand of JAEAOA010000858.1, from coordinate 1,947,329 downwards.
TGAAATTCGGGTGCTTAAATATACATTGCGTCACAAACGACAAACATACTGACAGCCTTTTAATACATGAAATAAAAAGCACAAATGCAAATTTTTAATACAAATATAAACTGTAAATTGGAACAACGATGTTAAACACAGAGGCCAAAGAGTGCATAAAACAATTTACACTGTCGATCAATAGCTACAAATTCAGTTCCTACGATACACCTGCCAATTGTATGTCAAAATTCTGGGGCATTGTGTTGTACAAATTATTCTAAGTTATATTATGACAAACGTCATGCTGCAAGAAGGAAACTTTGAAACTACTTTTCTTCGTTTTTATCAAACGCAAATCTTGCCGTTTAGTATAAAACAACATTTTAACGTCGTTGGTATGTAACTCAAGAACCCGCACGATTTCAATATGATTTAAGTTTTAATATGATACTAGGTAACATTCCTACGAATTTCAATCAAATTAGGCTCATCAGAGTTAGATCATAGGTAATAAGAAAGACCTCTAACACGCTCTACAACGAAATCAAAACTATTGACGAAGACACCATCTTAGATACATCTTCAGACGATGTATTCCCAAATGGCATTACTGTTAAGTTTCATCTGGAATGATTTAGTTGTTAATGTAATAAAGTGGACTTTCCAAAGGGAGCTGGATCAAACATGTATTAGGAACACGCAAGTGATTGGCCTAGTCAGTTTAGAGAAGTTGAAAACAGGTTCAACACATTGAAACGACTATCTCTAGACGGGTCACACTAACTGTAAAAAGCGGACAATGTTGAGGCAAGGCATATGCAAAACGTGCCTAAGGATCATATCAAAGGAAAACAGTTTACAGTTTAAATATATTGCCGTTCTTTTGGGGACAAATTAATTTACCTTACCTTGGTGTAGATTAAACATAGCTTTGATGACATATAAATTTGATAGGCAGGTTGAAGGTTATTAGGCAACCTCATATTATTTTCTCATAGACACCTATATTCGTCAGTCAATTTTTGACATAAGATTGTCATTTTGGGTTCAAGGGGCATCCTATACAACACAACTGCCATTGACGGAAAAACATACTCATACATATTTTGATAAGGCAGCTTCGTAAATTTACTACCGTCATTTTCTTTGCAAACTGGTTATGTGTGATACGAAAACGTTTAAAAGAAATTAATAAAACCATAGATAAAAACGCCTCAAACAGGTAGTTTAGTCGATCTGGAAGAACTAATAGATGGTTTTCCATCTCGAAGTTACTATATTTATTTTAGGTCATACCAAATCTAATTTAGGACATAGTTTTATCATAACTGGCTGAACAAATCTCAAAAATAAAAATATCAAGTTTTGACAATGTGCGATAAAAAGAACATATACACACGCAATATGGGTACATCCGTACCAGAAGTACATTTGACCTTACCATTAAAATTATTTAAAAGTAAACAGAAGAAATGAAAAGACAAAATGAAGGCAATTTTGTGGAAAGAGACGGACGTCTGAGCTAGGTGTATAGTAGACATCACATATATGACATTTCAAAGGCTCTGAAATAGTAACATTCTTTATTAGTAACGCCAATGCCGCAAATTACTCAGGAGTAATAAATAATAAATTTATCCGTCTGGTTGATGTGGATTCTAAAAGGTATAAAACACCTCTCCTTTTTAGTTAACCCAGTGTCCATCACTTGTTTCATCCCACAACAGAATATATGTACAGATTGTAAATAATATTAATATGCATGCTTTATGCTCACACTTCGTACATACCAACGTACAAAGAAGATATGTTCATATATATGTATGTGTGGATATATGAATGGATTAATGGATACATTCATGTATGAAGCTGTTTTGTTCAACTGTTCGCTTATGGCAAGGTAGATATATTATTGGTTTTTTGACAAACAGCATCAAGAAATTTTGTATATAATGTGTATTCGAATTAGGACAACAAAACGCATCCATCATTTAGAAATGACTTGCAAAATGAATTTAAGGACGGATACCAACTGAGTTTACGTGGCGAAGATCATTCAATTTCTAAAGTGTTTGTTGCTTAAATTTCAACTTGTTATTCGATGTTGCGTGTTGCATATGCCGTCATTTGTGACTTGTCATCGTCAAAGTGCATTCTATACACTAAAAAGTTAGTATTGCTAGTAAGTGTCATAATTGTTGAAAATGACGTCAAGCCTTCATCTTTACATGTGTCAGTGACTTTGTATGCAATGTGGTTTTATGTGTAATTTGCTTGCGTTTCTGACGAGATTGAGCTTATTTTCGACGGGAAAGATTTTAAAATGTAACAGCAGTTTTATATTCTTTTGTTTAGTTAGTTGTCGTGCCACTTGCAATCCCCAATAGCTCTATGTGTAGCAGATATCTGAGTCTCATTTGTAATGGCTTTCGCCTTGTCAGATTCACATATCTTCACCGCGTCGTTGAGTTGAACGTTGACAGTAAGGTATATAATTTGACGCAAAAGAAAGAACTGTCCACGGTTACAATCACATAATTCATATCACATGTGGCAGGTGCATTTCACAATTTGTTCAATGTAATAAAACCTGGTAACACGCATGGCAAGTTTCCTTCAAAGATTGTCACTTGGGATACTTGTTGGCAACGAAGCTATAGGACTTTACCAAACGTATCAAATATTACTTGAACTCACGCTTAATTTTGTAGTACATGAACTTGTCAAACTTTGTGAAAATCTGTTCTCACACATTAATGTTATTGCATAACATGGACAGCATGCAAAGAGACTTACTCATGGACAAAAGTAGTCTAATGATTGACACTGGTTAAGAACATAACGAATAACAGCATCACGAATGAAAGGAGCATGCACATCTTCCATTGATAAGCCTTCTATTTCCACCATAAGAGACATATGCTACCTAGTGAGATTTTCTAATAAAGCAAAAAGGTGGAGATGCCAGAATGAAAAAGATTCAATGAATGCCTACAGAAGCAAATTCGGGAATGTTTATGACAATCTCAAAGTTTTTGAATGTGGTCTCATTATCAATCCTGAATGTTCCCATATTGGAGCATCTCCAGATCCTCTTGTTTCGTGGGAACAGTGGAAGTGAAGTATCCATATTGTTTTAGAGATACTGGGATATAAAATGAAAATAATTCATACCTGGACAAAGACAACCGATTGAAAACAAGTAATCGGTATTATGATCAGGCACAAACACAACTAGTTTTAAAAAAATATAAATATGGTAAGGACATATATGTGGAAAGGATTCTGCCAAACTGCTAGCTATGGTAAGATATAGAAACAAAGTCAGACGCATTCTTCGTGCATGTTAATCTGCCTGAACTGAGAGGAAAATTGATCACCCGACTACAGTTCGCAGGTAATGAACCTACTGCGTAAATGGAAAGAAAGCTACATGCATCTGTGTTGCTACCTTCTCTCAACAATAATATTGGACAGCCTGTGTCAGCAAATAACAGTGACTTCATGTGTTTATGTCAAGTGCCCTAAGATGAAACATTTGATAATGTTGTAAGTTGTCATAATAAAAACTGCAGATTGAACTGGCTTCACTTTAGGTGAATTAATATGACTATAGCACCTACAACAAAATTGAAACCGAGAGGGTTTCTTTCCTTGGACTAAATGAACAACACAAACACAAAGAGATGGATGATGGAAATTTATTAAATGAATTAATAAGAATGTAAATAATACAAACACACTGAATCTCTCCAACTCCCATCATGCGATTGATCCATTCACTATACGAACATTCGAAAGGTATATATATATATATATATATATATATATATATATATATATATATATATATATATATATATATATATATATATATATATATATATATATATATATATATATATATATATATATATATATATATATATATATATATATATATATATATATAAAGAGTCTGTGATAGAATGAAATTTAATACTTTATAAATTAACCCCATAAAATGATTTTAACTATAATTACTTTTTAAATGTATTATACGAAATGGCATGAAGTAACAAATATAAAGAATCTCAATTCACCTTCACATTAAACGACAGCTTGATGTTTACTTCCACGGCAAGGACTTATTTCACCCATCCATTAACAAACTGGTTGCAAGCTTCAAGTGATTTGTAAGGTGTCAAATCATCTAAGGTGTAAGCATTTTTCGTGCTGTATTAAATCTTAACTATGTGCAAATGGCAAATATATGTATTTGTATGCGATATAAATAAAAAATATATATGCAGTATCTACGTTGTATCAATGACATACCACTCGTATAAACTTTTCATTGCAGAAACAATCACTAATATGATTGACGAGGTGTACCGAATTGAACATATAGACAGGCAAACGAAACTCTACTTTTGCCCAGGAAATCCAGGGGCAGATAGATTCTATCTTGTATCCAAAATACACAAAGAAACCCTGGAATTCCTATAATCTCCAGTAATGGGCATCACATAGAACGAATATCAGAATATGTGATCATTGTTTTATACCACATGTCCAAAAATTACTATCTGATCTTCTGAACACGGCAGATTACCTCATAAAAACAAAGCAATCGTACCATTACTGACAGATACATTGCTTGTTTCCTTAGACGCCCCATCGTTGTATAATATTATAGCGCGTGTAGAGAAGCAAGAGAAACAAGAACTGGAGACAATCCACCCACGCACTTCCTAATCCAACTCCTGGAGCCTGTCCTAAAACTCAGTAACGTTGCATTTAATGAGGAAAACTACCTCGAATCAATGGAATCACGATTGGTGCAAAAATGGCCCAATCGTTAGCTTATTTATTTTATGGCACAACAGGAGGGTCAACTTTAAGCATCAGTTGAACTTAGACCATTACTAGGGGTAAGCTTTATCGATGAAATAAAAATGAAGTTTAAACATGGAGAGAAATCTGGATGACTTATTATCAAAAGGAAACACCTTCCATCCATCAATAAAATTGATATCAGAAGTCTTTAGCTCAAACCACCTTTACCTGCACACAACAACCGGACTGGTAGAAAGCAACTCCACAAAGACGTCGACTAGAAACCATGGACAGACACCAGTATCTCATTCCAAACAGCTGTCATCCAATCCACTGCTTTGGGAGCATTCTATATACCCAGGTACTGAGGAAGCGCAGCATTTTCTCCGATAATGAAATATACCAAAAAATGAGCTGTAGATCTATCTAAACATTTATTTTACCGAGACTAAGACAAATACCTGATTGTATAGGCATAAAAAACTATACAAACAAACAAACCCATATGACCTACTAAAATATGATAAGAAACAAAAGACTGATAGGACAAAATATATCCAGACCTACCATCCTGACAACCCCAAAGTATAGAAAAAATCATTGCGAAACACTTGCCTTCATGGAATCGTCAAACGCACCAAAGTTAATACTTCTGAACAACCTGTACTAGCCTACCTGAAAACAAAATCCTCAAGGACATCCTAATCAGGGAGAATCTCATTAACCACGACCACCCTAGTCAATATGGCTATATACAGCCTATTGGTTGTGATCTTGTCATTTATAGCAACAGATTCCTATATTCCTACCGATAAACCGTTGGTGACAGTCGAAGAGGGAAGTCCGCAAATAGAGTTCAGACTAGAAGAGTCAGAGGCAGAACTAAGCGAGAATTCAGAATAGAAAGGTCATAGGAAGAGGCAAACATAAACGCTAGATGTGGAATACACACAATCAGTAGAGAAAACGAAGCCAGGTGATGCAAGTCAAGTGTAGACATTGTACTCTTTGCACCACCCGTTTATATGATGAACTAATCCTTAAATTAAACACTGCAGTTAAATTCCATTAATGTAAATCGGTTGGATTGTAATTGCAGTTTTACTTTTTGTATTAATGAATTAAATTGATTTATTCGTATTGTTGAAAGAACTCGCACTGGATAATAACATCGAGGGAGGTCATCTCTTAATAACGATTGCCAAATCAATTAACAGAGGGCACAAACACCAACCGCACGACTACACCTTTACAAAGTGACGGTCCATAGTCTGGCATATTTTGAAGAATTGTATGACAGAGGTGACTTAGGAGATATTGAAAAGTATTAGGTACCTTAGCAGTGATAAATGTGTTATTATATAAGCTTTAAATTGCGAGTGTATTCATGAATTTTGTAATTTGTGCATGACTTTTTATATTGTATTTAATGGTTCTCATGACATTGTAAGAAATTAGGATTCCGTACCTGAACTGATTGATAGTGTGTTCGTTGTCTGAATTCAGCTTAATTCAGAAGAAATTTTGGCTTTCTTTATTCTTGCGAGTAGAGCTAAATAAAACGTTCTCGGGGTAATATTTGTGAATCGTTGATGCGAGCAAGCTGAATTTGGGAAGAAATTCAGAATGTTGCACTGCCAAGAACTGTTAGGTTGTTTTAAATGATTTAAGTTACTCTGAGGTTAAGACATTACTATGATAGAATACGGGTAAGCATTCTTAGAGAAGCTGTTTCCTGTAAGGCAGTAAGACGTCAGTAAATACTTGAGCTAAGTAAATTGGTTGGTGATACTGTCGAGTACAGTTGGATGGCAATTGATAGGCAGATAATCTAAGAGTTTATGTCCATTGGAGCAGAAGAATAAAGTTACAAAGAGGACCATTTAGCGATATTTGCATAGCGAAGTCTCGAGGAATACAGAGAATGAGACAAGCCAATGAAAGAGAGAAAGAATCAGACAAGCAGAAAAAAGTGAAAAGAAACAGAAGTCGAATTAGCCAGCTTGCATGCCAAAGAAAGAGCCAGGGAGAGATAGTATGTTTTAGCCAAGGAGAGACTAAGATTAGAAGCGGAATCTAGGAGAGGCGAAGAGTGAATGAACATTTATGACACTAAAGTAAAAGAAGAGAGAAAAGATGCATCGTCCAGATAACAATGCTAATGTTTAACGAAAAGGACGAAATAATCGATGACTTTTTAAGTTAAGCGCAGTTTGAAAAATTAGCTTTAATACATTATATACTCAAAGAAAAGTGGGCAATTTATATTTCTACATTTTGCAAGGAGCTGCCAATGATGTCTACCATAACATGGCACCCAAAGAAGTATATGCCTTCGATGCGCTCAAGAAAGTGCTGTTTATGGCACTACGAGTTCTCAGCTGAAATCTTAGCAAACTTTTCAAAGTAGCCAAAATGATCCACAGAGACACACACATACAGTCGCTTGCTCGTGCTCGCGTGCTATTCCATAAATGAATTAAAATGACAATAGCCACAAACACCTATGATGGCATACGGAAAGAAATCTTGGAAGAATATCCCCGCAGTACGTATAGGAAAGACGTAATCATATTTTAGCGGAGCGTGAATTCTCAACCTTGTAAGATATAAATGTGATGGCTGAGGGATATGAGAGTGCACACTCTCGTTCGATCACCTCGAGTGGCAGGAGTCAAACCAGCGTCACCGATATTAAGAGAGATAACGGTGTGACACCTCTTGGGCGGAATGGTTAAAATAGTGGGAACCTAGGTGCTGATAAACTCAGCAGTGATCAGTTCCGTGGCTCAGGAAAGTACCAAGTGGCAGATCAAGGTACCTTTTTAAGACACATGAAGTTGTCTGCTATGATTGCAACAAACCTGACCATATTCTCAAGAACTGCAGGCAATATCGTCCCTCGATAAATGTAGTGACACCAGACACTGGTAGAAAATGAAAACCAGTAGAGTGGTCGAATGTAAATACAGTTACGGTAAATGGGTTGAAGGCTACTGTGTTGAATGACACTAGATGTAGGAATCCATCTCTGCTGATTATATAATGTTGAGACAGTGGAAGTTCAACTTGTTGATAGGAGTAAAGATTACCTTCCAGTTGTTTACATCGATCTTGATTCGCCGTATGAGAAAGGACGAAATCAAGCAGTATGCTTGTCCGGGTTGTCGCATGACGTACTTTTTGGATGTAGGTATGTGTTTCCACAGCCTAATCCTATGATGTGTACACCCGTACACATGGGGTCCGTTGATGACGAGGTCTATCAAGCGAAGGTCAGAATAGAATTTGCTTAACCCTTCTACTTCGCCCATATATAATTTGTCAACTTGTGAACTAAGGAGAACTCAAGAGAAATATTCTACCCTTAACAGGATACGCGGGAATGCAAAGGAGATATCCGTGCGGAACTTACATGACGGTGATGTAGAGTTTAGGCTGAAACGGAGTATCTTGTATCGATACGCCCAAAAAGGTTCTAAGAGGTATAAGCAGTAATTGTACCTCGATCTAAGAGAGAAGTGCTCAGGCTTCCACGTGATTGTCTACTCGGTAGTCTTATGGGTGTGGCAAAGACTATATATATATATATATATATATATATATATATATATATATATATATATATATATATATATATATATATATATATATATATATATATATATATATATATATATGTGTGTGTGTGTGTGTGTGTGTGTGTGTGTGTGTGTCTGTGTGTGTGACATTCCAGCCTTATGGCACAGAAAATGTCCGGAATTATTTCCTCAACGACAATAGTTAGTATTTTCTAGATATTAAGGGCTAAGTTTACATTATGGAATATACAGTAAATATTTTCAATCATATCAATAAGGGGATATTTGATGTGACAGCGATCTGACGCATTCCGTTATGATGTCATTTTTTTAATTTGATTCTCCAGACAAACTACAAAATTTACATTTATGAATGGGAAACATATCGTTCGGAATATATAATGTATACAGATAATGTCTACAAAAAATCATTGAATCGGTTATTAAGAAAGGTCACTAAGACCAACAATCTTTATAAGCTCATGTTGGAAAAATTTATAAAAGTGTTTCTCAATTTTAATCAGACTACAAAACGTATACAAGTCAATGGCTGTTAGGAGTAAATTGAGATTTATCCTTACATTATTCAAAGAAATGCAGTTAATATATGCCAACCTAGTTGCACCGTGCGATGTGTCTCTATTGTATCATGAAATTATGAAATCCTCTTTGCAGGAAAATGAATTCGTGCCATTTACTCACGGACCTGGGTTCCAAACTCAGTAGAGTACGAATTTAATTTCTCTGACCTGCATGACAGTATTGTTTGTATTAAACGATTATTTCTGCCCACTATTATCAAGATTCTACTACAGAATCCATGGATAGCACAGTCTGTTCTGTCTGGTATATATATATATATATATATATATATATATATATATATATATATATATATATATATATATATATATATATATATATATATATATATATATATATATATATATATTCCGTTCTGTTGATTAAATTTAATTCTACTGATTCAGTTCAACGCAACTGAATTTCGATATATAACATTTGTTACATAGACGGAGCCACTAAAACAAAGCACAATAAAAATTTTTAGATACTATAAATAAAGATATGTAGCTTTAATGGTGAGCATTGCAAATATTAAAACAAAACACCATATGACAAAACATACACACATTTTTATTTTGCACTAATTAACGGATAACAATGCAGTTGTTTTGTAGATAATAGAGGGAAAGTATTGATAACATCTACATGATTTCTACAAGTTAACATAGGGTGCCTAATTCATGCAAGTTGAAATATGACCGATTGCAAATACCTTTCTTTACTGACGAAGATTTCGAATAATCTTCACTTTCTCCTCTGTAATTGAGACATCAAAAACATTTCCTCTACATTAAGAGTTAACTAACTAATCATTTACGCAAAATACCATTCTTGATCGAATTTTGTATGTTGATTCGTGCTCAGTTCATGAAGTACATCTATAAAATATGCAGTAGGCCGTAGGAAGCCAATAAATCAGTCTCCTACCCTTGGTGATATTGATTTTCAGTTTAGTAGATGATATCTCCTACTCGTACAAATCTGCAAACATCTACCTAAAATAGTGGGAGCACTACTCTGTGTATATTTCGTACACTTACGGATATTTCTCACAGCTGTGTAGATATATATATATATATATATATATATATATATATATATATATATATATATATATATATATATATATATATATATATATATATATATATATATATAACATATACTTTATATTTTCTGAACGAATTCAATGGTAGATGACTTCTAAGTCCATGCGGAATATCAGAACCATCTGTACAGCGGTCTTTTCGAATATGGCTATTACCAATTACCGGTATGTGTCTATAATGTACACAGGTTTGTTCCGGAAAAAATTGCATGCAAATAAATCTACGTTGTAATGAATAAGTGACATCATACACACATATCGTCTATAAGTCAACCAAATCTTTTTTGGCTGATTTCTCGAACTGTAAAACATTTCTCTTTCGGGGTGAATAAGCTAATTTCGATTTAATTTGGAGTTATTGTTGTCCCTCAACTGGAACAAAAAAAAAACACAAGTTATTTCATACCTTGCAAGAAGCATATGCGGATACAGTTTAAGAACAGTTTATTTACTACAAAATAAAAATTTGTTTTCTTCTGCGTATACGAGAATAAACTCATTGACAAGACAAAAACGCAGAACATTGTGCATTGTGTAATAAATAATTCAGGATTTTGACAGAGTTAACATGGATGTGTTGTATATGTCTGTCATCAGCGAATATAAATCCATGTTCACTACTCCTTCGAGTGTCATTTTGCACAAGGTTTTTAGGTACGTAGCCATTGTTGCAATTTAAAAAACACACAAACACGCGATTACTAATTCCTTCCATTTCAAAACTTTACAGTTTGCCTGAAAAATTAAACGAGTGTCATAAATTGATCATATGAGTAACATTTAACTAATGATTTGAATCAATAATTTAAATTCGGTGATAAAATCAATTATAGTTTTCACTGATAGAGTAGCAGCGGCCTACGATGGAATATATAAACATCGATCCAAAAGTAACATCGGATGGATATTGTGATTGTAGTGTGCCTGATGAATTGCAAACTAAAAGTAAATATTTGAGCTTGATGCAGCCGCCAGGTCGAAGAATATTTCTAACATCAGAAGAAGAACGAAACTTTTATCACTAAAACACATCTGTTGCGGTGGAGGTACTTTAGAAGAAGCGATAAATCTCCTTATAGAGTAGTTAAATAAGAACTCAAAAGAGATAAGTGCAAAATGTATTTCCAGGTTACGAATAACAGGTATTAGTAAACATGGGTAATGTAACTACACAACAGAAAAGTCAAGATCACGATGCAGGTCAGTCATTTTAAAGTTTTCAACAAGTTTAGGAATTTCCAAGTATAAACCATGTCCTATACTAGGATTCAAACAAGCCTCCAAATATAACTAAATATTTAGCGTATGCTCGTAGAGAAAAATTAATTATATATTATCTTCATTAAACAATAAATATAACTGGTCAGGTACACTATAAACTTGTCGTTGGCAAAGGTCAGGATAACAGGAATATAACACATACCATATAATCATTTAGAAAAACCAACGAATTATATGAATTAAATCTACATAAAATTTATGATGAGAACTACATCTAACTACGAACTACATTTATTTATATATCACGATAAATGGAATATATACATAAATACCACTACATCAAAACACAATTAATAATTCGGGTTCAGTACCCACGAATATAGTCCCAGTCTATCTTTAGATCATTTTTTTCCTGTCTCGGTTTGGTGGTGATAAAATAGTTAGCTTTTGGCATTCATGGTAAGGATTTAAAGGCAATTTTATATTCTTTAAAATGTGAGCTTATGGTGTGGTTGTCTGTGTGTAGTTAGGCGACAGTGCACATTGAGTAATAAGGCCATGGTGATGATTCGGAAGTGATATCTATGTTCCGTTGCATGGTGTTTTGTTTACAATTCAGCCTCTTAAAACAATGCAGATCAACCCTTGACAAGAACTTCACCATAAAGTCATCTTTGAAGGTATTTTAGATTAACATATGATTTGTATTGATTGTCACACAGTGCAAAGTTCAGTACTGAGAAGAAAAAAGTAGAGACTATATATTAAAATTAATTGTTTTATATGCCCTGTCAGTACTGCATTTGAGTAAAGTTTAAATTGATATACAATCTATATTGTTAATGATAGAGACATGAAATTTTAATATGTTATGCATATTGAGTTTAGAAATATGAAAATGAATTCAAAAATAAGAAAATAATTTTAATTTTAAAAATTTGAAAGAAAATTTTTAAACAACTGAAAAATAAAATTTTTCCGCCAAGTATGCATATATATATATATATATATATATATATATATATATATATATATATATATATATATATATATATATATATATATATATATATATATATATATATATATATATATAATATTTATTGGGAATGATATTAAATGATATCAGCATGTATACTCTCCTACACCATATACAATCTTAAATAATGGATATTTGTCAAATTTTATCAGAGAATATACCTTTGTTAGTCAAAATGAGACCCTTTTTTGAAAGTCATGAAGCCAAAATTATATTTTGCTTTGCACCTTTAGGTCATTGAAACTGTTTATTTAGGATCCAAACAGTTAATGTATGTGTTCATAATGTAGTGACTTCCTGAATAATACCTATCTGATTGTATAGCTCTCAGTAATTGTTTATAAACAAAGATATAGGGTATTTAGTGAGAGGACAGAGATGAAGACTTTATACTAGAACCTGCTCATGTTCTCTACAAAACCATATTAAGCTGTCAGAGAATGAAATACAGGTCAGAGGTGTAAAATATACTTTACCCAGGTATATTTACCATTGCATGTAAGAAAACAGCAAAATGATGTAAGTTGAACACAGAATGAATTCCATTTTATTGTTCAGTTTCTTTAAGATATTTATTGATTTAGTGCGGCATTGTGGCCCAGATGATATTATGGGAATTCTAATGTTCCATTTTTGCTTTATGCATTATTAATTACTAATAATATTTGTTAACTGAGACTTTAAAGATTACATAAGAAATATTCAAACAGATTATTTGAATTTAACTCTCTACAACTGATCCTAACAAGGGTACGTACCTGACATGAACAAGTATGCATATATTTTGGAATGCTTGTGATCAAAAGTTGACATTGATAGGCTGACATAATACCTATAGTGAATCTGTAAGGCTCAGGTCTGACTGTGTGCACTTCAAATATCACAAGATGTTAATCGTCATCATGAATATGCCTCTGTAAGGTAACACATGTCAAGTTAGTACTTTGACAGAGTGCGGTATTGTAGCATCAACTGATATATCATTCGATTGAATCATTGAGCTTAATAACTTGGTAACAAACACTCTTAAAAATAGACTAAAAATGTTCAAACGTAGTATTTGCATTATGTTTGCTCATGTGATTTTAACAAGTACATTGCATATGTCCCACACATGCAAATGTCCATCTTTGTTTACAAGTTTTCGGAATTAAAATTTCACATTTAGTTGATGACATATGATTTATTGGTACCTATAGTTGATCTGTGTTGCCACATTTCGCAGTATTCACTCGCAATATCTAACATTGTTTTTCTTCATGAATAAAATTGCATATAGTAATAAATTGTAATTTGGTGTATTTTCATTTGACTTTCCATTATACTGGTATTTATTAATGTTTGCACCAATAATCAAACCTCACCGTTCCAACAGTGCCTTAAACTTTATGATACATGATCAACCTGATTAGTTATTTAACCTGTAAATGGCTAAATATGCTTGTAGAAACTTCATCTATATTTAGAATGCATTTATCACTTTAATATATAACCATTCCTTCACATCTCTGAGTGTCACTCTGTCAAGTTTTACCCATATTTGCAACCTGAATGTTATTTTGAAATCACCATATCTAACACATGTTAACTTCATTTGCCAACGCCTTACTTTTATTTTAGAATTAAGTGAAACATGTTATATTTTTCAGGTCTAGCCTGGTATCTGGAACAAAGTATTAGAGTTGGATCAATTTGGATGGTGATAACAAGGTCTCATAAGGACATGTACAGTGTGCTGCTAAAAGTGACAATTATGAGTTCATATCAGCACACTGATATATAGCATCTCAAGGACATAGCTTATATCATCATGAGAGAGATTCGCATCATTTTAATTTCAACTTTCTTGAGACCCAAAAATTAACCATATCATTCCTCTAGTGAATATCAGATAACGGGTCATCTAATTAAATATAATATCAAATGTCAATAATATACGTTAATTTTCTGCACACCTAGTGAACCTCATAGAAATTCAATTAAAGAGTAATAAAAATGAAAGTAAAATAGTGATGTCATCTTTGTCGAAAGATGAAATAGATTGTCAAATCTTTATTTGAAGCACATTATGTTGTTTCCTTATTGTGAATTCGCTACTGAAGCATTTAACAGTATTCAAGTTAGTAACTGCAAAACATCATGGAAATAGAGAGAGAGAGAAAAAGAGAGAGAAAATCGTTTGGAAACGTACGACTTATTCATATATTCATTCAAGTCATGCATTTGGACACTTTATTGCTTTCAAACCTTGGAACAAATGATTCTGGAACATTGGTCATTGACTCTAAGGCAATTTTTAACAAAGGCAAATTCCTACAGCCACAGAGTTGATGGCATCATATATATCCTCACGCCACCAAAAATCCGAACAATAGATAAGCTAGGAAATAAGATAATAAATTAAATGAATTCAAAAATGATACTATGCCTAGTAAGTCTGTTGTGGATCACAATAAGCATCAACGCATCTGTAACTAGTGAACCGATGCATAATCGCTTAAACAGGAAACAGTTATTATCTGCTCATCAAAATGAACAATTCAGAATTCTAATTTACATTCTGGGTGTTAGTTATGATATATCGTCGTTCAAACATACAGAATAAATATAGCTTAATACAAGCAAGCATAGGACGATGTTATGACACTATATGTGAAATGTCCAAACTAAATGGTATTTGTACTAGAAGTTAAAAATGCTACTACTACTACTGCTGCTGCTGCTTCTACTTCTACTACTACTATCATTAATAATAGTAACAATAATAATATCATAAGCAATTCAGCTATGCATTACGCATTACACAGGTCGCTCTGGACACCGCTCCGGTGGCCTAAATGATTAGAGCGTCCGCCTCAGATGTGAGAGGTTGCGAGTTCGAACGCCGGCCGAGTTATAACAAAGACTTAAAAATGATAGTAGCAGCTGCAGCTCCTGGGTCTCAGCATTAGGAACTTAATATTAGGATTGGTCGGCTTGGTTTCATGATAATGTTACTAGGTGGGACATGATGCCCCAGTGCAAGAAGTAGTAAAGGGAAAGAACATTTTTAGCTCAGAAACCCTCGTTTCTCCTCCAAAAGCCTTCGACGTTGATATTCTCTTTAGCTCCGATGACGACTTTCACCTGTCAAAATATGAGGGTTACTGATCTACAAACCTCTAATTTTCTATTACTACTGTTACAATCATTTTTATTTTCATACTTTCTAACTCTCATTGGCTGAATATCTGTTAAAATGCTCTCTATAATACGGAACTCTCGCATTACGTGGCACTTATCATATTTTACTCATGGCAAATAAGATTGGATCTAATAAAATAAATTTGTAAAAGTGATACATGCTGCTTTTTTGTTTTTGGTCTCAAGTCTAGGCTTAAAATACACCTGATATTATTAACAAAAATGGACTTAACAATGCGCCACTTGAAATTATGCCATAGCTTGTCATCATCAGTGGTAAATGTATATTACTCGAAATATTCTACTGTAATACTTGCATCATTGTGTTACACACTAAAAGTTTTGGTGATAATATTTGTAATATTACATTGGAGCCTCGATATCTTGTTTAGGAATTTTTACTGAAATATGATTGAAATCTATAATCTCTTTTTTCATTATGCTGCTTACTATTTTTATTTAATATTAAAATCTGTAGCCCCGACAATCGATTCAAGACATTCACGAAACTTATTATTGATAGGATCAGCTAAACAATTTTTGTACTTTTCATAAACATCTGAAGAATTGTTTATATATGGTTCATCTGTCAATACCTGATTTTTCTTTAAACAACTGTAGGAATCAAACGTGTACTCTACTTCGCTTTCATAAAGATCTATTTAGTTCACAAAATAACAGAATTTTTTATTGTTTATCAATAATACCGAGTACAATGCTTATTTGATTCAAATTAAACTTTTTGAGGACAAGATATTGTCTGATAACTGAATATGCGACTACGAAATTTGTCAGCATTAAATTTTGAAGTGATTTTCGCCCAAGAAAGGATGTGTGTGTAATTATATTTACTTTAATGTTTCTTATTTTCTCTTGACTACTTTGTACTAATTGTTTTAATGATAATTGTCTTTAGCGTTGGAGTGATGGGAGTGTAACATAATGTTCTTCACCTAAGTAGCAATAGGAACCAATCACTACACTATACGTTGTTCGAGTGACTTCCTCACAAAACTGTTCTCGCTTATCATCACTGAGATTACCAATGTCATTCTCAAATTCTTTGATTATCACTAGAGATTTGATAACAATAATTGGATGAAATTCTGGAGCTTTTATACGCATCATCGGTAGAAATGCATTCGAGTATACTTTTATAATTAAATCCTAATCCGGCGTAATTATAAGAACTTTAACTATGGTTTTCTTGCCGTGGTAGCACATATCAAGATGTTTAAAACATTTTCGTTTTTAAAAACTACTGTATTACTTATTGTTGCTTCTGATTCATATTAGTTTTTTATTCCGCTAGTTTGACGCGGTTATAATGTATATTGTTTACCCCTTCTTCTTCCTTTACTGTTTCACTATCAGCTCGTTCTTTTATTAAGCTTGATTTATAATCAAATCTAGATTTTCGAGATTAAGCTCGAACAATATTTATTTTAGCAGGATCTCAATTTGTTTATATTCTTCTATACAATCATCAGAATGACAGGAACTGCTTATAATATCAACGTCTCTTATTGTTTCAAGTAGGTGTGGTCGTTGATCATGCATAACGAAAAGAGTTTTGCTCTTTTGAAAATGGAGAGTTTATCATTGGAATTAAAAATATTACTTTGCATTTATATACGTGCTAATAGTTATTCCAACCCAAAATCTTTTTTGGGGTTGAACTATTATAAAATTATTGTGCAATGATCGTAAATAATTGCCTTGACATTTATGTTACAAAGTTAGATTAAATCTGATCATCAAGTGTGTATGTTTGAAGTGCTTTCAGTCCTGGAAACTAATGTTCAGCAGCGATGACCTAAACGCGGAAATACAAGTACTTGCTAACAGTATTTGCAGAATTGTAAATCATAGTGTTGTTGTTATATACATATTTGTTGTACTGTATAGTATTACCCAGTCGATATCATTGATTCTTCCAATCGCCAATTATAAATTCAACCAACACACGAGTTTAATCGACCTCGCAAACGAAATTGCCAATTAGCAACTGCAATGGGGCATTTAATTTTAATCCAAAGGTTTTGAACTTCTCTGCTAGTAGACCATTCAGGTCTGTTATATAAAGCTTGATTATGATAATTATCAGATAGTATAATGATGTATTTATCTCAAACCCAACTCGGTTATCTGTTGCCTTAGAAAGTTGCAATATACTGAAAATTGTTTCTGGTTCGTTTTATAACACCACCATATACCCTATCAGCGTACGCTTTATTCGTTAGATCATTATTGTTAAATGGAAAATATGTTTAAGTTATTTTCTTTCTTATATTAATATTGCTGACATTGATCTACAGGATCGGCTTATAAACCAAACCAGTGCTCCTTTTAACTGAGCGTACCTAATAGCATTAGTTTTATTAGCTAGTAGTTAAGTTGTCGGTAATCCAGTTATTTTGAGTTATTGCTCTTACAAGGCTACCTTTCATTGTATCGCCAACTTTCACGTCAGTAGATTTTAGTTGCCTATGACTTATCATTTGTGTGCTATCAAAATGTGCTGGTGGATACTCGGCTTCCAGCACAATAATTGTTTAACTTGACATGTTAATATAACTTGTAACAGTTCCACCGGTTTTATTAAGCATGTTATCGTCAATATACTTCAAATGTAAATAACTTAACGCAGGTGTTTGATTTAAGTTTATTGGCGGATACCCGGTTTCTAAACTTTATCCCTGGCATATCCAAGTTAGCGATTAAAGTTTCTTATGTCAGTGATAGTTTGTAATTATTGATAGTTTTTACTTCAGCATAACTTACAGTTTATGTAACATTTATATAACAAAATTTATTGGCCAATATTTTGTTTCTAAACATAGAACTCGTTGATTTGACATAACTAAGTTCCATGTCATTGTGTAACCAATTTTTCATTAACTGGTAATGACGTATGCTTTAATATAAGTTCGTCAGCGGAATTTTATCCCATATGAGAAGTTCAAAAGTTTGTGGAATAGACCATATTATGTAAATTATATAATATAAAAATGTATCAGAAAAATGGTGACATAAACGATATTATATTTTCACAGCAAATGATTATTCAAACATAAACATAATAACGAACTTTCAGATTTTCACTAGGTAAAACAAATATTTTGCTAAATCTCTTAGCGATAAATTCTATTGCGATAAGGTATATATTAATATATCTAATGCACAGCAAGACAAATACGAGTTATTGCGTGAATACAACGTTAAACTTATGTGATGAGCTTGTCAATGTCGATGATATTTTTTAATGAAACAACCAAAGTAATTAATCTCTAAACAACGAGAAGATAAGATAAGTCACATTTCCATTATCGCGTAATAATGTAAATCGATTTGTCTCGCGGAAGGCATTTATAACGTTTAGATGTTTATTAGGCGAAATAGGGGTCGTTTGATACTGTTTCCAGGACCAGAAGAGGTTTTGGTGATAAATACTGCCAATGATGTGATTTGACAAAAAAATAAATTTATTGAATTATACCACCAAGATGCTAAAGAAAAATACAATTTATTTTTGTTTTATAAACTAGCTCGTGATTGAAGTAAAATGTTTCTTTTTTTATCGTTATCTTTCTATCGACATATTTTATATCGCGTATAATAAATAAACAATGGACAAGCATAAATAAATATTTGGATTACTGAAGAAATATTTTACAAATCGAGCAGATTTAAAGAAGAAATCTCCAAACGTTATGATACTTTGCTGTTATACAGTTTTTATCCAAAATATTAGATAAAATAACAATGGATGGTTCTAAATTTAGCATATTGGAGGGGAGTAGTTGATCTGGGATCAAAGCTTCGAAACTAATGATAATGTAAATACTTAAAACATATCATTTTATGAACCTATTTTAGGAAAATATTAATAGCGTTAACATTTTAATGTAGACGCACAAGCAGCTGAAAACCGAATAGCATACCTGTTTATTTGTATTATGTTGGTCATAACAGCACGTTGTAAATATCTTTGTGTTTTACTCATACCAACACAATATTGTGTTGCTATATATTGACGAGGAAATAGAAGTTAAGTGCCATTCTCAGGAGAAAAGCCCAGGCAGCTGACCTGACCTGGGATAGACTTGCTTGGTCTCGAGATATTGACTCTTGAATTACTAATCCGACGCTCTACCAGCTGAGCTACGTCAGCATTGTGCATCATAAACGCATAATCAGTAACTGGTTCTGGATGTGAAGAGATTTTTTAAGGTATTCTACCTACAAGACGTTTTGCCCAGCCGTATGCTGGACAAGTTCTACTTGATTAAACGTAACCACAAAATAAGTACAAACCTGTACATTACAATGGTGTATTTCCTATGTTAATACATTTTACCCGCATGAGCTTTAAAATAAAAAGCTAATGATTGTGTGGTGTTGCTTTTCATTAACTACATATCACTAAAACTAGGGACGTTCACAAAGTTGACAGAGTTTCTTGGTCTCTTAAAGTTCGTCAATATTCAGTTTGTATAATCAAAGAATTTTCAAAAGTTAAAAAAATTTAGTGTTAATTAGTATGTGTACTTATTTTAAATTCAGTGCTTGTAAATTGTGTAAGTTCTTCACTTCCATTTAAGAGAATGTCACCATTATGTATTTACGGGATGAGGGATCATTTTATATATTTGCCATGATTTTAAAGAATGCTCACGAAGCATTTACAAGTAAATTGTATATCTATACAAAAAGAACCACAGTATATATGTTAATTAGTCCGATAATTTTACATTTCTAAGTTGACATTATATCACAAGATATTTGCAGCATCGTTCCATACTACACGGTTTCATATGGCACGACCATAAATCGTATTGTGCAAAAGGAACAACTTTGCAAAACACGTTACCGGAATGATTTCGCTCATTGATGCAAGATTTAGTTCGAAGATGAACACGACTATACGTGTTGTGAAAACGTGCTGGTCAAGCATATTTGTGCTCTTTACCGTCTGTTGCACGCTTGATAGGAGATGATGCAAGGGCTTGCTTAGTATAGGTCGTAGATATTATATTATATATTGCCAATATATTTCTCTTCAAATGTATCAGCTTATCATCCTGTCTGATTTAGAATGTTGCATAATTATGGAAATCAATATTGTTTACAATATAAAAAGACAGAATCCATTGTTTAAATAAGGGCAAGGTTAGACATGAAATGTGTATTATTGACATTCGTCACCTACAAGTTTGACACTTCAGCTGCTAATTTCGTTCGAGACTAAATTTGGTCTGGTACTGCGCGTCAAAGTACTACGTTTGTTTTTACGGCTTTTTCTTTTTCTTTTAAATTTGTTATCAATATTATTCTCTAACTCCGAATATGATGCGGAAGGAAAATTCGCAATTGTAACGTCAACATGAGATAGAAAATTGTATTATAAGTATTGACTGTACTATCAAAGACCAAATTTAAAAATGTTAGACAATAGCCCGTCATCCAGCATATGGGGTCCGTCTGGCTTTAGAATGAATTTGTTGTCTCAACTACACCGACACTGAAGAATGGGCATGAAACAAAACATACACACATACAATCATCGAAAGTCCGGCTGGTCCTAAGTACAAGCGCGTGTCATGCAGAAGTCATTATGACCTCTACGGACATGGATTTTTTAATTAAAATAATTTGTGTGATGTCCATAGGATAGTAGATATAATTATACCAATCTGACTTTACATAAAGGTCGTGCGGTTATCTTGAATAAATTGCTATTTCTACTTCTTCTGCAGTGATTGTCCTAGCGACATGAGGTTCCCATGAACAGACATAATCAATTCGTGTTTGGTTCAAACCAAAACTATGGTCCGCATGGTAGCTTTCTTGAAACTCCATTAATCGCTCTTTCTTCTAAACAATTGGTCAAATTTATATTTGGTCGTAAATGAAACTAACGCTGATTCAACTTACAAAATCACGGTGGCCATCTTGTAATTCTTGTAATTATAACTCCTCATAAAGGGTTGGACTTATGGAAATTAGATTTTCATTTAAACACGTTTAACTTTAGTTAATCTTGAATGACAAAATGATACCGATTTGGTCCAACAAAAATAGGCTCCAATATATCGAGACAGAAACGAGCGATGAAACGAAAATACACTTCGCCAATGTTTGTCTGTCAAGTCGTCATTTATGCCTATCAAACAAATATATTTTCTGTACATACATATTTTAATAAAAATAAAGCCAGATTTTTCGTTTAGGTTTGTCACCGGTCTTTCATCAGAATTACAGAAAATATAGGACCATCCGTTCAGAAAAGCCACATGCTGATTTGTAGGATGGCTATCAAGATATCCATGAATTACGAACATTTTTAAATAGTGGAATAACGCTTTAATGCAAGAAAGAAGTTACATCAAATTTGAAATCAGCTTATTCCCACAATCCGTTCGTGAGAGGTAGCTTTAATGAGATTTTGTCACCTTTGTTTTGTTGAGGGCGATTGGGAGTGGGGCGATGGTGGTTACATCAGCTTTATTTTGATATATGGATTTAGGCTTGTGGGTGGTTCTTCATTAGGTCCATTTCTACATCCTTTATCTGACCTTGCGCAACACAAAATGATGTCATATTTTACATGTCAGGATATTGATATCTCCCTTAAGTTTTTTATAAGATAGCGTCGCGTCTCATATTTCGTTCAGATTTGACCACTAAAGTAAAGATTTCATCTTTTATATTTCACAATGAAAAGATATGAGAAAAGAGAACAGAAGTCAACATAAGAAACAAAACCGAAAATCGTAAACATAGGGCAACTCGTTCTTTTTGTTGCAAGTTGTGTCAAAAATACGAATAATTCATATTCACCTAATCTGAATAATGAATAACTGTGTAGAAAGGTGCTGTACGCATAAGGAGCATATAATCACATTAAATAATATCTATAACCTTAGCGCACACTTAAACTCACACCAATTTTGATTGTTTAAATTGTTGAAATATAATATATTTCAAAGTAGAATTTAAATACAACATTTTTGGCAAAGGTAATATTGGTATGAGTAATAACTATTTTTCTAGAGAATGGGGTCTGGTTACACATGATTGGATATAATTGATGAGAACCGTTGGCATGAGAATGGGGTCTGGTTACACATGAATGTATGTTAATTGTTGAGAACAGTAGGCATGAGAATGGGGTCTGATTACACATGACTGGATGTTAATTGTTGAAAACAGTAGGCATGGGATTGGAGTCTGGTTACGCACGACTGAGTGTTAATTGTTTAGCACAGTTGGCGTGAGAATGGCGTCTGGTTACGCATGACTGGGTGTTAATTGTTTAGCACAGTTGGCGGGAGAATGGGGTCTGGTTACAAATGACTGCGTGTTGGCATGAGAATGGGGTCTTGTTACAGATGACTGGGTGTTAGCTGTTGAAAATAGTAGGCATTAGAGAGAGTATTCAAGGTTAAGAAGTAAATGAGATATATTTCAACATATTCCACCATTTCTCCCTAACTACGCAAGTTTCGTTTTTTTCTCTATAATTAATCGATAAGTGAGAATTCAAAACATAATGCTTATATATATATATATATATATATATATATATATATATATATATATATATATATATATATATATATATATATATATATATATATATACGTTTCCAAAGCAATATTAGATTATATAAACCCAAAGTGTCTTTAGAAAACGAAGATGACACTGTCACTTCTTTTTCATTCTCAGACGGGTAGCTATAAAGTTGAAAACATATTCGTTCACGGAAGCCTCCCAATTAGCTACACTTGCTACATTAATTAAGGAATTTGATTTTTGTTTAGATTCGACATTACAGTTTATATTTAATTCAATTGTTATTTGTTTTAATTTTTTTTATTTCAGTTACATGTTAATGTGATGTAATACTGTTTTCTGTTCTTGATCTGGTTCAAACATGAGCTCTTTTCTGCTTGACCTGCTTTACCTTTTATTTTTTTTTTTGTTTCATTTATTTAAACAACTGATAATAGCGTCATTATTTTATATGTGTATTAGCTTATTAAACGAAAGTATTATTCAGGTCAACAAAGAAGGAGCAAATCTGGTAATAATTGCCACGTTTTCAGAGATTCCTAAGTGAATTTTAAAACGTTATCGTACTGTAAATAAGCAAGGCTAGTTAGATGATTCTAGAAGGTCATATTTCATTAGATAAATGTTACTTTGAGATAATACTATTTGTGACTGGGTATCAAGCAGAGAACCACATTATCTTCTGAATGTGAGAATATTATCAGTATTGGTTTAACACCTAGGACTTTAAGATGTATGATGTTGTGACCAGTTTGGGCTGAATTTTATTTTCTTCATGATATTGATTTCAAGTGATTATTTTCTCTTGAAATGCAAATGTTCTCGGCAAATATTCAATATCGTTGGTTAAAGACATTTATTGGAATTTATAGTGAATTCCAACCTGAAATAATAGTTATGTGATACAACAAGAGATTTTGACACACCAACACTTCACAGATCAAAACAGATACGTCGTCGCCTTTAATTTTGGATTTCTTCGGGACTTGAACTGAGTTTTATTCCAGAATTTTTATTATGAGGACTTGTGCCTTTATTTCATGGATCAATTTTTGATTTAATTTACAATATCATATTTTATTTTTTTTTAATTTTCCACTTTGTATTCTAGGAAAATAATATTTTTGTTAAATTGTACAAGGATTGATGTCATTACTATTTTCTCGTACTTTTTTAATGCAGAGACTCGCAATATAGTACTTAAATCAGAAGATCATGACGCATTGTTTCATTTTTTTAGAGTGCTGTTTAGCTCAATTAATTTTTATCTCTCATATATATTTAGCTTTTTGTTTAATGTAAATTATTCTGAACTGATTATGAGCAAGACAGAATGGACTTGTTGCATATATGTATACATGTCATTACTTATGAGTTAGATTCCAATTCTTTTTCATTTTAATTTTGTTTCACTACATTTTATATGATGATGATAATTTTCATTAGAATTGAATCTTATTCGGAAAAGTCACTTCAGCTATTTTGAATGCAATCGTTGCTTGGCACTATTTTTAGAACTTTGGTTCATAGATTTTGTAAACACTACGGGAAAATGATTGGATATTAGCAAGGTCATTTTCGTCCCATGTATTAGATGAGTTGCAAACAGTCTTTCTTTGTTATTTCTCCAGCGTGACAGACTGATTCTTAAATAGGGATTTTCTTGAGTACGTTATGAATTGCATTTTTTTTATTAGAACTGTTCAAATTAGTAAATCATGTAGCCCATCATATGACCCACCGTATGTTCTAAAATCGAAGCTTAAAACATCCAATTGGTAGTAGATTGATCAGCCATAATTTTTACACCTTAGAGATCAAGATGTTTTATTGCAGTTGCCAGCTTGTTTTGAAGTTCATCTGTTTATTAAATTTAATAATTTTTTCTCTAGAAAACTAAACATGTGCTTCAGATTTATAAACGTTCTGGGAGACAGATAGTGAGTGGAATTTTATTTTGTAAATTCTAAACGGAAAACTTGTAAACTGTGATTCAATCAAGGGCCTTTTTCTGCCAATACAGTGACCAATCTGAAGTCATATCCTTTCATATTGGAACGCCATCGCGATTCGAACCTAAATTCAGTTCGAACTAGTTAGCGATTTTTCAACTCTATGATTAATATTTAGATTATATTCACAAACCGAAAGTCCTATTTCCTATTTTTGTTAAATGTTCAAAGCTTGTTAGCTTCACTCATTTTGTTTTGTTACTTTTGAAAGAGCATACACGTAACACACATTTCTATTTCCATCTAAACAACAAGTCTAGCCGCATGTCTTATTTTAGGTTTGCAGCATATGTATATAAATATAACCTTTTCGCGCAGAAAACTGACAGTTTTAATTAATCGTGTCCGTTCGTCTATTTCAGTCCGTCACACTCTCTTGTGTTTTAAATCAGACTTTGCAGGGTAGTGCATTGCTATCTAACGTGATAAACATTATGGTGATCAGCTAAATATAAAGGTTCAATATATCACTTGCATTTAGTGTTATTGTCATTTTTGGTTTGCAGTTCAATGCAAGATATGACATAATATACTTAACTCACCAGGTCCCAACGATTTTGATGGGGCATTGTAGAAAATTAGAACATATTACAGACATCATCTAAAATTGTGCATATCGACAAAGCATCACCTGTTATTAGAGTAATTGTCATTTCTGCAGTTTATAATCAAATCGTGAGTTTCCAATGGATTGCTATAAAACTTTGTACATGTTTAGTAATCAACACTAGTGATGTACATGTCGATAGATCACAATGAGCTTTGAATTCTAATTAGAGTTCTATTCTTTTCTTCTGGTAACTCATTTAATTATGAGACATAATCAGGTGTCATTCATACTATATGGATGGCTTTGAAATTTGATACATATAGTCGTCATCTGAAGATGAATTTAATCGTCTAAACCACAGAAATGCAATTCAACGATACAGTACGGGCAATCTCTCTGACCATATCAATTATGAGGTGTAGGTTTATGATGAAGGGAACATGTTATATTCTTATGTGTGCAAACGGTTGCCTCATTCGTTTAGTTTTTCAACTGAAAGCATATGAAACGTAATTATAAAAAATATTTGAAGAAAAAGTAACAGAAGCAAATAGCATCATATGATAATACTTGGAAATAGATATTTAAGCCAATTGTAATAATACATCTCTTAATTGCAATGGCCTAGCATTACTGAATCAGCCTAGTTTATAGGGCGTACTTTATATGTTAATAGGAACATAGTCAATTATATTATATTTTAAAGAACTAAACTATCATAAGTTTACATCTTTCTTTTTTCTTTTTTGATTTACTATTGCTAAATCATATATCAACTTTGTGCTTACGTTATATCGTTAGTTTAGTAGAATCAAATTGCAATGGTACTGAAGAAATGTCCAGTAAAATAATAAAAGGCATAAATATTATTTTTAATTAATAATGCCATGGAGATTGAACATAATTATGTAGACTTGAACAATCATTAAGATTTCACGTGCTTTAGAAATTGTGTTTAAATTATTTCAATAAATATCATCTGATTATACACAAATATAAGTACAAGAAACACTTCTATCATTTGTATACTATGATTATGGACATAAATCTATAATGTATATACAATTTAATTACAAACCCGCTAAAGCAGCTTGAATAACGTTTACGCTCATTGAATCGTAAATATTACCCTACCTTTACTTAATTAAATATAAAATTATGAAATTCATGTCCATTATGCTAGATCTTCACATGTTCATAGAATTTCTATAATGTAGGTATTATATACAATGCTGTAAATGATTATTCAATTTTGATTCACGATTGGTGGTTATCCTGAACTAGAACAATAAGTAGCACATGTTCACACATTTCTACGTCAAAATTCAGTTCAAGTTACAATTAAAACATGTCAGCATAGCTTTGTGAAATCAACACGACAAAAAATTTAATGAGTTAATTGGGTAAAACTATTTTGTTGGATTTTTAACATACATATGTGTTTGCCAAGGTGACACGAGGTGTATTTTGAATAAAATATATAGATCATCGCAAATGAATAATTATTTATTATTTAATTTGTGAAAATAGTTAAATAACGTACAAATAATGTGAGCCTTGGCGATCAACAGATGGACATTGCTCGAGGAGTTTCATAACTAATATGTAATCATTACCCATTTTAGATCCTTTTTATCATATTTTCTATTTTACAGTAAATAGATTATAGAGATATGGTTAGATTTAATTTCGTTCATTCTGACTCAACTGATTAACCTTTAATTATTCTGCCGCATAAGTTATCTGCATCCTTTAATCTAATGTCTCTGCAGTTTGATGAGCAGTCTATAATCAGTAACATTTAAAAATATATTTCTTTGACAACCTATCATGGAAATAGCAACACTACATTTGAATAAATATTACCTTTGGCTCCGATAACATCATTTGACAACACAGGATGTCCAATGGCAGTTAAGGGTGTTGACATCTAGTTTGATTATATGGTCTCTTCCGCTATTTATTGTTGGAGATTCAAATATATGGAAGATCATCACTTGATGCAGAAATTCCAGATAATGTATTTGTGACCGGATATTTGTATTATTTGATTTTGGAACAGTAAACTACAGTAGACATAGACAAATTTTATTGAGAGGGTGAATCGCATCAAATAGGAAGGAATATCTGATAGTTTGAACTATTTTACCTCAGAAATAGGTTGTGGATGGACAACGTTCTCTAATTTGAGAGACTGGTTTATGTCCACATTGTAATGTAAATTAACATTTTATCCACTCTTGACTAGTTAAGATTTCATGTTATAGATATTCAGTCCGCCCATCTCTCGCGACCTCTTTCAATTCACCTATACCACTAATTTTTGTTTATGTTTTCTATTTTGTTGTGTTTACGCTATATTGAGCACACTATAAGCTATACATGACTATATGACGTAACTAGCACCTGTGGAATGAAATGGTCATATTCAAGCTCACGGTCCCTTTTCTCCAATTCCCTTTGGGCAATCGATTCGAAAGATGGCCGCCAAAATGTTGATAGACAGAGTACAATGAAACATTCAAGACGGCTTGGTAAGGAACATTAGTAGAAGGAATTTATCTGGTTTCTACGTCAGGGGCCCCACCCCACTCCAAACAAATAAAATTTAGTTTTTTCATAACCTTTTTGACCCTCTGAGCTAGAAGTCCATGGGTTTTCTAGCCAAGAGCAATATTTTTGGTAACAAAAATGTATGATGATTTAAGTCTGTTTGGGGGTAGAATCACTGATGAAAAAATACCCATAGGTGGTAATCATTGGGGTTCTATTTTATAATTTCAAACAAATTTTCTAATGATAGATAAAAATACTATAATAATAAAATGTTAAAATTAAAGGATATGGGTAAAAATTTTACAAAATGCTACAGCATTTGCAGGACATGCTAACAGCTGCGCATTTGATGACCAAAACGTACTTAAAATTTTTAGCTCTGAAAAAATACTTAATTTATTAAAACCAATACTATCATATCAACTTGCTTTACATTAAAATATTATATGAATTGTCCAATAATATGCAATCGTTTCTAAATTACATGTTATTTCAGATCCTAAGGATATAATAAAATGGCTCATCCTTATTTATCGGCTAAACCCTGTAGGATATTAGTTGGAACATATGTTTCTTTAGTGGCTGATGTAATACATCAATAAATTAGTAATTAATAAGCAAACAATGGAGTGTACTTCATTATGTGCATGCTGAAAGGTTCAAATGATAAAATAAATTTTGTGTTACAAAATATTATGTACTGATATTTAGTTTCTATGTTGATCTTCTTCAAAAAAGATAAAAATAGGAAATCTTGCATTAATATAAAAGTGCTAATAATAAATGATTTACATGGGAAGTTTCATCTGCACTACATCCATATGATACAAATTCAGATTGTGTAAGAAATACATGCCATATGCTAATCATCTTTATTGTGATGGAATAATTTTCCTTGTAGATTAAAATCAAATACTAAAATTTAAAAACAAAATATTTCTATCAATATATTGGGCTTGACGAAAAATGTTTATCTTTGATATAGTTATGAAAATACTAGCCAATCAACAACAAGTTTATTGCTTTATAAAAAATCATTATTGATCGATAGAAAATCTTGAATGGTCTAGTTGGTCAACAACAAAACAAACAAAAATAATATATACATTTGTAACAGATGCTTACAATGTTTTTCAGGAGATATAAAATCAAGTCAACTTGACAGAAGATTAAAAGAGCATAGTAAATACAGAATAATATTCTACAAATAGCAATGCCATGTGAGAAAGCAAAATACTAAATTAAAATATTTTAATCATGAGCTAAAATAACGTTTTATTATTTATGCTGATTTCAAATCGTTACTTCTTCCAGTATATGAAATGGAAAATAACACGAATATATCAACTTTAATAAAAAAATAATATGTTCCTAGTGTGGTAGCTTATAAAATAGTTTGCTGTGTTAGCAGTAATTTGTCTACACCAGTAAAACTTTATAGAGGAAAAAATATGGACTTGAAGTGTACTGCAATTTGGTTATTAAAACATCTTATAGATGATGTTGATACAATGCCATACAATCTAAAATACATTGATAAAAAAAACTAAAAAACAAGAAACTTAATTTCATGTAGCTGTTTGTTGTCATAAGCATTGCTTGAACAAAGTTTGGGTAACAAAGTTCGCGAAAACTGTCATATTACTGGACAATATCGTGGAGGGAATCATAACAATTGCAATCTAAAATTTCATGCACCAGATTTTATTCCTGTTATTTTACATAATATAATAGTCACTTTATAGTAGAAGCTTTTGGTAATGATGAAATTAAACTATATTGATATTAATACTATTATAAAATGCAATCCAAATATCTTTGAAACATACGTAAGATACATTAGGAAAAATTAGTTTTATTGGCAGCCTCTAGTTTATGTCAGCTTCGCTAGATGAACATGCACGTGGTTGCAGTAATTTTGATAACCTTAAAGATTGTTTTAATTACAAATTTAATTTGATAACAAAAAAGGGTATATTTCCGTGTTAGTAAACTGATGATTAGAGCAGAGAGAGATTTAATCAAACTTCTCTACCTGAAAAGACAAATATTCTTTTCAACTAAAAACATGAAAATATAACTGGTGATGAATATAATGATGCACAAGAAATTCTGAATAATTTTGATTGCAAAACATTTGGTGCCTATCATGATTGTTATCTGAACACTGACATGCTATTACTGGCGAATGTTTTTTAAAGCTTAAGGTAACCTGCAACAACTACTGACTAGATCCGTGCTGGTATTATTATGCCCACAGCATAACTTGGAACGCTCTACTAAGAACAATTAAAGTCGACCTAAAGCTGTTAACTGATGTTGAGATGTCTAATTTTATCGACAATTTTATCAGACGTGTAATTAGTGCTACATCACAAAATATGAAGATTCTAACAATAAATATCGTAAAGAATACAATAAAAATATTCCATCAAATTATATTATTTATTTTGCACATCTCTTTGATTATGCTATGTCAGAGCCAATTACATGAATTGGATTTCGTTAAATTTTTCAAGATTAGTTTTTAAGAGAAAACGAACAAGATCTTTTAGATGACATTAGCTATTTTGTTAAAGTTGATCTTGACTAGCCACAACAAAATCCATTATTTACATAATCACTTTCCATTTTGTGCCGACTCTATGACAATTTTGTTATAGTTTATTATCTTACGAAAAGCTATCAATGACAACTTGAGCTGAAGCAATAGTTAAAAAACATGTTATAAATATATTTAAACAAGTTATGTTCTTAATTATAAAAACTTAAGCAAGCTGTAGCTTCTGGTTTAATCTTGACTAAAAATTCAATGTGTGCTAAAATTAAAACAAATTAATGCATGTCAGATTATTTTGATTTAAGAAACGCAAGGCAAGTGCTAAAACAGATTTTGAAAAACTAACAAAATTCAGTCTTTGTTAAACTGTTGAAAATATAAGAGAACTATCAAATGTTAAGGCACTAAATGATTAACTCGAATAATTAACTTGTAACTGATGATGATATCATTAGCATTATAATGTGTAATAAAAATCTTGCTGCAGTACATAAGTGAAAAACAAACTTCAAGTTAGATTCGCCAATCTATGTTGGAGCCGCTGTATTTTATCTTTCAAAGGGCTGATACATTACCTCCATTATAATTTTGTTAAAAATGGATGGCCAGATGTCGAACTACTATTTAATGATCCCGATTCATTAGTTTTTAATATAAAATGTTACCATGTTTATCAAGATATTTATAATAATGAAGATTTATTTGATCTCAGATTGTCCGCAAGATAGCGGATTTAATGACAACAAAAACAAAATATGTTCTTAGGAAAATGAATATATAATTATACCGGTACGAAAATTTATTGGACTTAGAAGTAAAATGTACGCCGTAGGTCTAGATAACAATACATTAACCAGAAAAGCACCCTAAATTCCAAAAGGTCTTGTTAAAAAATACACAGTTTGAAAATTATAAAGGTCTGATGGAATAAAATTATCTTTAAAAAACAAATATTATTTGATCAAATTATCGCAACGTTGAAACTGATCCAATAATAAAACGCGGCCTATGCATTTTTAATGCCAAAACGATATTACAATGATGAAATAAATAAATTTGTAATTGAATGCCATGACATTTTTTCTAACAAAATGAATAATATATAAAATTCTGACAGTAGTTGATGAAAATTGTGGCAAAATTAAACAATTAATATTTCATGGTGATCTGATAAATGATCACATTCCCGATGAAGTATATGGCATATATTTTAGTAAATTTGACAAACTAAAACGTTCACTTATAAAATCGGATGATGACGATACAAATGTCAATTAACTTAACAATCAACTGATGAGATTTTTATCAGATATGAAATCTGTCATGCTCCCATTAGTCAACTAAAATATACAAAAGTAAATATTGATTTTTATCGGTCAAAAACTTATTCCAAGAAAGCATAAAATGTAAGGAAATAAATCCGATCAAGTTATTATTTATCACATCGCTTTATTTATGAAATATTAAATGGACCAATTTTAGATGGTCTAATTTTGATCATGCAAACAAAAGAAAAACTGACAGAAGAATTGAAAATCTTGATCTTGTTACACAACAATAAAAAGAAGAGGAGGATTAGCAGATGAATTTTTTTATTATGCAAAGATCTGTATTATAAAATAAATCATTATACTGCAGGAGAATATAACTTTAAATCAACATATACAGCTGGACAACATTTTAAAATTCAGTGACAATCAATACACTTTGTAACAGAGGAATGTATAAATCAACTACAATATTTCACATAATCATATTTGAACACGACGACTAATGATATTCTAAAGTTCGGCTTTAGAAAGGCAAATATGAGCAAATAGTAGCATTTCATCTCTATCATATTTAATTATTTTTAAATTATTTTCACTTAATTTATTTCGTTTTTCTTCTTCATTTATCAAAATTTTAGGAAAATATGTCTGGCATAACAATGTCATCAACTAGAAAAATATTGTAGCTGAAAAATATTTTTCTCAGCATCATCTAGGTCTCAGCAATTTAAAATATTTACTTTTGGTGATATTTGATTTGCACCATTTTATTTAATAATTGGACAGTAGTATATTTAAATGAAAATAATGATGAAGAAGAGGATAGATGATATTTATGATGATACTGAAATTTTAAATAATTATAATTCCAAAATGGTAAAATAAAACATTAACACTTTCAGAACATGATATTTTATTTGACAACAAAAACAATGATGTAGGTGATGGTGATAATGTAATTAATTAAAGAACTTATAGTGAGTTCACAACTCTAAGATATAATGTTGACACTTGATTTTACAGTGGATGAGCAACAAATATTTTGCAGCTTATAAAACCGTTTCTAGTTATTGAAAACAATCACTATTTGTTTTATAATTGCTAAAGAGAATTATTTAATTCAAGCAGCTTATGTTATTAATAACGAAAGAAAATTATATTTAATCTGATTATGTTGATCTGCCACGTAACAAATGTAGTTACAAAATACGAACAAATTTATAATAATATTACTTCTTTGTTGTAACTAGACTAATAATTGGAAACCATTTATTAAATTTTACACCATAGTCCGTCCATTTGAATAAACCTTTATTTCCTTTTTATTTAATAAGTATTTAGATAACTAATATAGTTTGTTCAATTTTCTGCATTTCATGTTCATAAAAACTACCAATAACAGGTTCTCCATCTAAATCAACTAACGAATACGTTACATGCATTGTCAATACAACTTTGTCAATAGCAATTACATCTTCACTCCAGTTTGGCGTAAAACCATTTTTATATACAATTAAAAACGAAATTATAATCTTATCATCAACCTTTAACTTATGTATGCAGTACATGTTTTCGTTTGCTAATATAGGATCTGTAATATCATCATTTTGGTGACATCATGATTGTTTTGTGTACACTATTATTATATTTATTAAAAAATATCTTGAAGGCTATCAACACAATTACTTGTATTTTTATTTAGTAAGTTTATAACATTTTTTTCTTTTAATGTCCTATTAAATCTCTCAATAACTACACTTTTATCTTCATTTTCAGTAACATATTTTTATGTAATTTTCCTCAAGAAACTGTTCATTAAAAAATTACTTCCATGATATATATATATATATATATATATATATATATATATATATATATATATATAATTAATCGCTGACAAACGTGATCCCTTGGTGGATCCAGTACGCTTGAGAGGGTGGTTATTCGCCATATGATTTGTATTCTTTATATATATATATATATATATATATATATATATATATATATATATATATATATATATATATATATATATATATATATATATATATATATATATATATATATATATATATATATATATATATATATATTCTGCATCAACAATAATTGGTTATTGTGCATTTCTTATTATTGCTACAGTTATTTCAGTAACTTGAATACTTAAAGCATATTTACTTAAAATATATACAACAGAAAATAAATATTTTTAATCGTTATTAAAGTGAGATAAATTTCACATATCAACTAAATCTACAGCACAAGCATAAATCAGCAGTATTTGCAAAAACATTTCAGAGTGAACGTTTCTTTTAGGCTTGGGTAGTTTAACAGCTAGTGACTCCAACGCTGGATTTTTACTAAAACCTAATCTACATTTTGCCCCAACTAAACCTAATTCTTATCCTCTGTCAATAACATATCTAACGACAATATGTCTCATATCACAAAGTTTATTTAACATTATCTAATTACAGCCATGTGCACCTTGCTTATTATCACGATAACAAATATTTCGCCTTACTATTTAATCAACCTGATTATAAGGTGCCTGTCTTGTTTAGATTATCATTTTCATCAAACTGTTTATCAAGCGAATTATAACGACTAGAGTATTTGTGCGTTGGAAGCGCCTAACCGTGTTTTCGTTTAAGTAGTTTTCCAATTAGCTTGTGAACATATAGTCCAGATCCAATTATTTCTCCTTTTATACAGTTTTGACAATACACAAGAATTCTATTTTGTTCTAAAGAATGATTGTTAGCACAAACACATCCTCATTTCATTATTTATTAGTCATCAACCAAAACACTTTATCTCAACCAATATCGGAGGCTATTATCGTAGATAATTAAGGTTCCAATGAAGACTTAATAAATATACTTTTTCGCCTTCCCAAGTCAGCGCAAGTTCGCTTAAACATTAATTTGTTATTGTTTTGTTTTTATGCTTTTCATTATCATTTTCTGTTTTATTTCAACATTTGAGACAATATGTTAGCATCTTATTGTTGATGTTTAGAGAACATTTATTGCAATATTACCATTCTTAATAAATGGTTGTTTATCAAATTAGAAAAAATAATAAACTACGAATTTTATTTATCTGTTTAATGAACAATATGCAATAATATCCGCAAGCTGATGTTACAACAGGATGAAGTTGATTAGATGAACAATTATTTTATATTCAATTTTTGCTCATATATTTTTCATTGAGTCACGCGCGGGAGACCAAATGAAACAAAATAAGTATCATTATAAACAGCAAACCAATGAGTACCATCATTAAAATCTTGCATTTTATATATATATTCTTTCAACAGCTTTGCTGTTAAGCAACGAAGTTGCTTACAGTTCATATTTAGAATAAACTCCATGAATATTTTTATTGATTTTAGTTTATCATGTATATCACAATTACATAGTGGAAACTTTGTTGTTGATATCATTGAGGAAGGTTTCATCTTCTTGTTCCGGGCTGCGTTAGTCCTCGACTTATTCCCAGCAGATTTGGAAGCAAACTCCCTGATATTCCTGCCATTTACGGTCCGATCAATCCGCTAATCACAGCTTAACAGTGGTTTATTGCTTGCATTGTGGTTGTCTTCCTTTTCTTTGGATTTTGTTTTATAGCTGTCTTCCATTTGGCATTCTCTAAAAATATTATCCGTACAAATTCATTTGTTATTCCACTTCGTTCAACAGCATTTTAATCTCAACCAGATATAGCCCCATATGTTGCCGCTATTACCAATGTTCCAAAGGAAAGACTAAACTTTTTGTAACAATTCTTTTGGTTAAAGTCGCGAGTGCCGGTCCTAATAAACCACCATGGTACTCCATTGCAACTACTTGAATTCAAATTTTTGTATCAAGTTCATTTAATAATTTCTTTTAATCGACATTTTGTTAAAATACTAGTCGACATCTTTCCAGATGATGATATGTAATCAATTCGTATTGGAACAACACGTTGCTGGCTCACTGCGGCTGATAGTTTCTTAATTTTTTTTCTGGAGTTAAGTGTATTTCTTTTATAATGCATTTCATAGCTATACTCTTATTGTTTACTAAACTTGCACTCGTAATTTTCCACTAATTGCATAAAAAGTTATTTAACGGTTGCTTATAACTAATGCACAAAAAAGAATTGGCAAAATCTGGAATAGCACCGAATGTCCAAATAACTTTTATATCTGCAGTTGATAAAATATCACGTTCTGTTTGTTTACTAAACCAAATAAAATATTGCATAAGCGTCCGAAATACTTCAGCAGAAATCTGAAAACCACTATCAACATCTTGATATTTTTGCATGACGTCCATAAGGAACATGTACTGTCTAGACACAATTTTTCTTTGATCATTATCAAAATTACATTCAGAATTTTTTGTGCATCATTATATTCTATCTGGAAATTGTTCTGAGCTTATCGTAACATCAAAAGCGTCAAATATAGAGTTATTAAATATGTGATTGTTACGACGTACTTGTCGCTGAAATACAATAAGCAAACATCGCGTTAGTCGTTCAGATGATATAGTTGTAACGAGTAAACAGATGTTTTTGCAACATATGTTTGATATATGTTATGTTGTTGAAAATAAATCTTTCTGGAACATCTCATTTTATTACATTTGTTTGTTAAATGACGTGGTTATTCGTGTTTACATAACGCGAGTCTGATGGTAACAAATTGCCTTTTAACTATTTCATCTGTACAAAACTTTCCATCATTCCAAAATGCTGTCAAGTGCACTAACTCCACGAAACACTATACTGTAATCTCGACAAGATCCTAAAATTGTAATTAGCTTCAACATCATTGTAATTTACTTAGAATCAGCTGTAGAAGTTTTCATTTAGCAACACCGTCATTATAAGATTCTTGCAAATTTTCAAGGGCTGTTCTTAATGTATAGCCAATGTTACCAGCAGCATTAAAACTGAATTAGCAAAACGATTATTATTACTAAATGGAAAGAACATTATTTCCTTTACAAAATTGATTTGTCATAGATGTTTCCAATTCAACCATATACAATTAGTTGGATCTATAGTAATCATCACTAAATGAAACAATATTTACTTGCAAATTCATCAAACAAACTGTATAGTTTAATTAGCTAGCAGATAATGTGCACCTATACATCAGCTCCAGCTTTTATTAACAAGTCCAATTTCTTTTCCAGCTGGAATAACATTGATATATTTTAAATTGCAACATACATTTTTATTAATTTATTAAACAATATTTTTAGCTAAAATGATGTAATAGTTGAAGTAGAGTTTGTAGATTTTTTTATAATTTACTAGTCTTTCGGCATACAAAAGCTTTTACGTTTTCTGTTATCATAACACGTTTAGTATATTCTGTTGGAGCAATTTCTTAAATAACCTGTTGATTTTATCACAGAACACCAATAGTGCCTTTTCTTTTATTTTATAACCAATCTTTTTGCCCAACAGCAATTCAAGCTGCAGATGTAGCTGCAGTTGCAAAAACATTACTGGCGTTTAGCCTGATAGGAGCAACTGTTTTAGCAATCCCCGTTATATTATCAACAGTTTATGTAAATATTTTCCATAACAAAATCCGCCTAATATTTTTTCTTATGTATTTTTTATATCATAGTTACACACTATATTTAGACACAACAAAATAGCAGAACAGATTCTAAGTGTACAAAATATATTACAATCTCGTTGTTAAGATAAAGTTGTCGTCTAGATTGATGTGTCAATTTAATGTTAATTTCATGTATTTGATTTTCAGCACCAAGCAGATAATAAATAACTTTCTGATGGTTAATTTGCATTAGCAAACCTCGCGGAACATTAGGCTCAAAACTATATAGTATTTTCCTTAGCTAACACGAGCACAATAAGATCCGGATGAGATAGAACATATTATTAATATTACATTTACATCTGCTAGATTTACTGGAAGATTTCCATCATATGTTATAGTTTTTTCTGTTAAGGATCCCTATTTCTGGCGAGTAAAACCCAACATTTATGAAATACATGTTGTTGAAAAATGAACTAACAAATTATTTCGTGTTATAAAAAATATGTTTTTGGATATGAAGGTTAAGGTGTTATTCTACCTCGTATTGTATTTTAATTCTAATTAAGCTCAAAATAATCTGAGACACCGTTGTTTTCTGTTATAATCAATTTTGTTATTTTTTATATCTGACACATTATGAGATCCTTGTGATATTTTAAATAATATCCATTGCGCTGGAAGTGCTTGCGTAGATGCTTGTGCTTGGGATGCTATATTTTTCATGGTACGCAAGAAACTAAACCAATTGTGGATTACAAATCTAGGTAACGTTGTACTAATTGTATATTTAACATAAAAAGTGCGCCTCCTCTTCATGTTTGTGACGAATCTAACAACAATGTTGTTGACATTTATTTATTTATTTCTATTTAAAATAATATATATATAAAATAATTATTTATAAAATGTATTGTTTAACTGAATAGATCAAGGTATAAGTTTGACATTCATCTAGCGATATTTATCAGATGCACAAAATACTATTTTTAAAACTTCATCAAGCACCAAAACGTTTATTATCTTTCAGTCTTTCTGATACGTCTTTAAAAGGCTTAGCAATAGCACCAGGTCTAATTATATCACGAGGTTGAATCAATTCACTAGAGTAATCGCTATCTAAATATATAATAGCAGCGTTACCCTCTTGTACAAATTGGTCAGGTTCAGCAGCAAATCTTTCGTAAATATCATCATGCTAAGTATTTTTAATGTTTCTCTCTGGTAGTGTTTTATCGTCTGGTTGTTTTTCAATAATTGCTTTTATAATTGGTTTTTGAGGTTTAGCAGCTACTTCTTAAGAACCTACTTGTCTACAACAAACGTCCTTTACATTATTTTAAACTCAGCTTTAGATTAACAAATAATTTATCAAATAAAGAAAAATTATATTTACATTCATGTTTGCTTCTTGTAGTTTGTGATAACGTTCGATAAATTTACCTTGTATTACATCTCCACATTTCTCATTCGCAATAGTCCACAATTCAACATTATCTAGTCCGGGAAATAGTAACAAATACAGCCTATATTTCGTCTGAAAAATCTGTCAACATTACAACATCTTGCGCGAGATAATTCGAATTGCAATTTTTTATTTCTTGACAACGAAAAACCTAAGGTCTTATTTTATTGATTTCTTTCTTCGTTGAAAATCATCAGAAACAACTATTTTATGTTCCATGGTGTTAAATTATTTGCCGGAATTAAATTCTCAGGTTGACTAATCATACAACAATCTTCACCAGCGTCATGATCGTCGTGCATATTATCATTATGTTCATTTAGTAGCTCGCATTTATCTTGTTGCGGTTTAAAGGTATAGATATATAATTAGTCAAATTAAAGTTGTCCCCGAGAATTCGTTTTTTCTGGTCCAATCATATCAAAAATAAGATAATGACAGTATGGATGTTATTTGCATGTTTGTGTTTTACTAGTCGCTCAGTATCACAATTTATTATCGACATATATAAATTTTGCTTATATAAATTTCTTTAGAAACATAACAATAATGATTTAATACACAAAATTTGGAACGTCACATAACGGATCAGTTTCAGAGACTGGTAATAAAATGTTTGAGTTATCAGGTATTTTAAAACCATCTGGAAACACTATGACTGGCAACCTCTCAATGACAAATATGATAATTCTAGATTTAGAAATAGAATATCCACCAATTGACCCTGAAAATACACAAGATATAGTTATTTAATGTTAGAAATTGTTGATGATGAAAAAGTTGATAAACTTGTATGAACAGTTACTGGCATTACCAAAACGTCAGGTAATAAATTAATAGGGTTAGAAACCGCACATGTACCTTGAGTTTGTGATCCAACTCAAGCTGTAAGTTATACATAGTTATTATTTGTTGAAGATAATAAGGTTTACAAAGCTGTTAAAGCTATGCTTGGTTATGTAAGTATGTCAGGTGAGAAAAAATAAATTTAGAAACTTGATGATGAAAAACATGATAAAACTGGAGGAGTTGTTTTTAGCGACATCAGTATGTCGATTACAAAAAACCTTAGAAACTTCAATATCCATCTCAAAAATTAGTTAGCACGCAAGCTGTAAGTTTAGCTCCGCTAACATCTGTTTGATGACATTAAATTTGATAAAGCTTTAGGAACCGTTATAGGTGATATCAGTATATTAAATGGAAAAATAACACATTTAGAAACTGTATATCCACCTCAAAATTTAGTTAACTCACAATTTATAAGTTATTTACAATTAAAAACTGTAAATGACGAAATTGGTGAAACAGTTATTGGTAATATTACAATGTCAAATGCAAAAATACAGGATTATCATTGACTTCAGATCCAGCTACTGATACAGATATATTAGTTTCGCACAACTACGCAGAGCGCTTACGACTTATTTACATTTAGTTGGTGGTTTTATGGCAGCATCTATCGATATGGGAGGATTTGTTGTGTTTAATACTTAACTTGATAACACAGCGTTGACTGATGATGGTCGTCTAACAAACGTCAAATTTGTTAAAGATAATTTTCTCAAAAAATGTTGGCAGACCGATGACTGGAACGTTAGATATGGGATCTAATAAAATAATATCATCGCATGTTTAACACAAGTTTAATAAATAAAAAATATATAGGTGACGCAAATACGGAAATATCGAATAATATTAGGTATATTACAGCAAAGTATTAATGCTCCCTGGAGGTTTGATGAAGGGGATGATAGAAATTGGATTAAAGAGAATAACAAACGCATATGTTCTAACTGTAGCAAACGATTTGGTACATAAAGCATATATCGACTGCGTTTCAACCTGAGCAGTAAAAAGATCAAGAACAAAAATGTTGGATTCATTCCAAATTTAGTTGATTCACTATCAATTCGAGTTGTATTTATTGCTAGCGCATCTACACAAAATCCAGGAAATTACCCAAATCAAGCTTTTATTTACAAGTGCGATATCAGCAGGACCTGAGTGGACAATACCTGGAAAAACATCAAATATTTGGTTAAACATACAATGTCCGTATACTGTTGCTATTTGGCAGTCTCAGCTGCGTGGAAAGATTAAATTCTGGAGTTGGCAAAATATATACCTGTAAATTGCAAGAATCAAATAATGATTCGACTTGGACTGACTTGTATGCGGCAAATGTATCATATATTTCAGTTTCGCAAAAAATTACTTTAACAGCTGTGAACACGACAAATAAGTATATATATTTCAGGACATTTCTTAGCAATGTAGGTAAATTCGTTACAATTTTAAGAAAAATTGGTGCGTATTATGATAATGATAAGGTTCAATATTTACCACCAACATTTCGGCAATCAAAGCTAACTGTTTATACAACAATATATAACAAAATAAAAGAACAGTTTAATAATTTATTAAAAGACTCACAAGACAAAAATACATTGAAAGGATTATTTGTAATAAACTTTATGCCTGCGTATACTATATGAAGAAAATATCTACTTGTTAAAAATAGTACACTAAATGACATTCCTCTAGTTTAAAATATATTAATGAAGCAAAAGAAAAACTAAAATTTTATAAATAGTTCAGTTTCTTTTATTATCATTGGAAAACGAGACTTTTTAAACACATATATGTTGGTTAAATAAAAATTATATTTTAACAAATATATGATAAACTTATAAAAACTCAGAGGTTTATCATAAGTATAAAGATTGGATAGCTGCAGCCATCAATACTAAATTTAGAAATGTTGTAGATATTGTTGCTGGAACTAAAGTATTAATTATTTTGTAAACAATATTTTTGTAAACAGTAAAACAAATAAAAATGGAAAAGGAAATTATTGATTTTAATATAATTTCACAAACCATTACAATATCTGATCTCGAGCTGCTGAAAGAATATTATAAATTACATAAAAAAGTTTTTTGTGCACCAAAAAATGTTATGAAAATTGTCGAATTTTGATCAGTGCAATTTCATATTTGTCTTTGCCAAAGACAGGATCGGTTATAAAATGTAGTGGAGAAATGATAGATCCGTTATGATTGATTATCTGTTTAATTGGGATTAGTTTATCAAGAATAAGTAAGCGAATAGAGCTATATTTAACAACAAGAAGCATCTTGTTGATTATGATCAATTGGTTATGTTTTAGAAGACAATATTAAATCAGATTCGATCTTATATTCGTGGTGTTAAATATGATTTGAAGGATCTAGTTCGTGATTTTCATGCAATAGATATCGTTTTAATAGATATACTGCCAAGCAGGGTATGCAAATAAGAAAAATGTTTTCAAAAGATTTTTAAACAATCATCATCACTACCATATGATTCATATTTATCCAATTCGTTATCGACACCTACAAAATCTTCTAGGTCTTCAAGCATATCACGTCTAAGTTTTAAATTATTTAATAGTTTATACAATTAATATTTTCTTTTCATCACAAAAATTTAGTTCATATTTAAAACTTTGCATAAAATCTTTAATAAAAGTAATATATTTGCTAATGAGAAATACATCTTCAATTTCATTATATATAAATTTAGCTATTACATTTCCAATAAAAATTCTGGGAAAAAAATTGATCAAACATTACATCAGCATAATATATTTTCTACATTTAAAAAATTATTTGTTATGCAATGATGTAATTTGCCTCCATATTCATTAAAGTTTGATACATCATCAATAATTTCAACTGCTTCAATCAAACATCATAGCATGTCATCATAGCATGTCACCAAGAGATACATTATGTACTTCAACACTTTTTGAACACTTCTGA
Organism: Potamilus streckersoni; assembly: GCA_016746295.1. Taxonomy (NCBI): domain Eukaryota; kingdom Metazoa; phylum Mollusca; class Bivalvia; order Unionida; family Unionidae; genus Potamilus; species Potamilus streckersoni. The sequence continues at coordinate 1,904,439 of JAEAOA010000858.1, read as the reverse complement.
ACTTATAATATATCATACTCAGTAATATATTGTGGATCAATAAAATCTCATGAAGATCAAAGTTTTAATTATATCCATCCATTATATTTATAATAGTATTTTGTATCTTTGTTTAAAAATGTTTTTCAAAAAATATGTAATAAAATCCCAGTAGTAGGCACATTTTGTTGTTTCTAAATCGGAGAACCCACCCCAAATCAAAATTAAATCATTATTCATTTGCTAACGTAAAATATTTCTCTGTGAACTTCTAGCTCAACGGATTAAAGATATGATTAAAAAAGTAAATTATATTTGTTTGGAGGTTTGAGTTCATCACGTGAGGTAGAAATCATATCATCGGCTACTACTGCATTTTACCAAGATATCAGCCAATTTGTAGAGTACACTATAGTATAATGTACAGATTATGTGATAAATGGATGTGTGGAAGGTGATAGGGAATGTAGGACTGGTTCAACAGGATAGGAGAAACGACAGATACATTGATCTAACGGTTAATTGACGGAACAATGTCTAAATGACAAAAAACAGATGAATGAATTTAAGGAATACATGAAAGATTAATGAATATACGGAGAAGTGACAGATGAATGAATGTCAGTAGTCCGTGCGATTGCTATTTGAGCTTTCTTTATATGGAATGAAATAATGATGTATGTTAGCTCACAACATGTCTTTCGATATTGACTACTAATTTTCTGACACTTCAAAACTGAAAAAGAAAGCAAACTGAAATGATAATTTTGTATTAGATCAACAAGTACTTATCTGTTCATGGAAAACGTTGCTTATCATAAAGTAGGTAAACCGAAAGACAGAAGGACAGTTAACTATTGGTAGTAAGGTGTGCATATAATTATATATCATTATTTATTAATAAAAAAAGAACTGTCTCAATGCATTGTGCGATTGTTGTGCTACACAATCGCATGTGAAATGGTAAGCCCATTTATAAACAAGTGGGTAATTAAACTGATCAGACTAACGGTACACTAGCTGCTTTAATTTGCAGCAGATTGCCTATGCACTTTAACTCGATATTTGTGTTCCAAATTTCCGTCTCTACAGAATACAAAAAGCACAAAATAAAATCCTGTCCAATATTAAAAGAGACAGACGGATAACATGTTGATGCAGCTCTTTCCGTTCTACTGAAGTGCATACCTAAAATTTACCCAATTATAAATTTGTAGTTTGCTACAATTTTACCGTGTTATTAAACTATGACTTTTTCTGAGACCTCATGTTCTAATGATAGTGTTCTCAATTAGGAAAAAGGGTGAGGCTTTCTTAATGTTAGTCTCCATTGTGTAATTTTGTCAACAGAATTAGTTTCTGGAACTATAACAGTCGGTATATTGTATTTTTTACCTCATATCAGTTTTCCATACACACTTATATTGCCCAGACAATCTTTCAAAGTGACTAGATTGAAATTAGGTCACACCAAAAAAAAATATGACATAGATTGGTCATGATTGGCTGAACGAATCACGAGAACGTTGTATACACTAACACGCAATATGGACATAGCCATACCAGAAATATGTTGGACCTTTCCTCATAGTTATTTAAAAGTTAACAGTAGGAAAGAAAAGACAAAACGAATGTAATATTGTGGGAACAGACGGATGAGCGTGTCAGGCGTAGATTACACATTACTTTTTTGACATATAAAAGGTAAGCTGGAGGCGCAATTTATATCAGCAAGACCGCTATTTCCTCAAATAATTACACAGTCCCCATTAACTTCATCGTATGGTTGTCCTGGCTCCCAAAAGAGATCAAGCGCCTCTCCTTTCCAATTCACCCAGTGTCCGTCACTAGTTTCATCCAACAAACCAATGTACGTCCACTCTGTGTAAATAATAAATATTAATATGCAGGTATCATGCTTCGTACACACCTACGTATATAAGTACATTAACATACATTTATATATACATGTGAATGTATGGTTGGATGGGTGCATGAATGTATGTATGAAGCTGTTTCTTTCAAAGTGATTACTTGTGGAAAGGTGGACATATTGTTCGTTTATGTCACAAAACGTGTCACAAGATTTGAATTTAATGTGCATTCGAATTAGGAAAACAAAATGCCTTTATCAGTTAGAAAGGTCTTAAGGGAAAACGATAACTATATGCATTCTTGCGTACTGATTTTTCCGTCTATACTATTGTTATGTATATGTGATTGGCATATCTTTATTTAGAACTTATGTCCAAAATCAAGTTGATAGTGACATTTAATTCATAGACACAATTTCTAATATTTATCTATGAATATATATTAAATGATCTGATTATTATTAATGGTTAACATTCTGATAGCAGAGTATACTAAGAAATGGTAATTTCTATATTGGTCAAATTAAAGGATATTAAGCTTTTTGGCAATAGGTTTATTCATTCTTGCCTGAACATTTTTAGTAGAATCAGTTTTAGTTTTTCTTCAATATTTGTAGAGGGGGTAATTATTCTTTGGAATTACAGGATACAATTCTTGAACTCAATCATACATTTCGAACTATAGTGAATCCAAACAAGGACATTGTGGATTATAATGCTGTAATACACCTAAAGACTGTTAGCGCATCGCCACACTCCATGTTATTGGCGTAATAACACATTCGAGACTACAGGCATATCAACACATTAGACATTGGAATGTATCTGGAACACCACTGGAGTTCAATTGCAATTTAATATATTTGGACATGTGATATGACTAGCAAGAATATTACGGATTTAATTCATAATATCATAATGTACTTTAATAATTTAAATTTGCATTCTATAGAAATACATTATTTGTTCTATTTCGCTCTTTTCTGTTACTTTGCTCAAGACGATAGAGTTATAGCATTTGCACTTACAGGTACCAATCATTCATGCAATAGGCTTACCTATATTTGACAAACATGTGTTGCACAACAACAACATTACAGAAGAAGTGAAGACAATTTAATACTCAGAACACCCAAAGGACTTCATAACGTGGAAAAAATAATTATTCAGATTGGACACAATATTCATCTCTGTCAAAATCGTATATCCTTTTCAGAATGAACACATGATACAAGCTGTTTAAATTTAGAGCTTTCATGTTAGGATCTTCAAATGAATAATATTCTTAATAGCTGGCTATAGTTCATTGCTTTTTAGATCATCTACTTATTTCGTAGATACTCTTAATTCAATGACTTTCTAACAAGAACAATTATGTGATATATCTCAAACAGAAATAACATATTTTACATACAGAATTTCATTTTAATGTTACGTAAAGCAAGCAAATAAATTCTATTTTATCATCTTGCTTTTAATCCTCAATCAAAACGCTTATGTCATTAATAATGAATGCAACACGTTATAACTTATAAGTCTGACTAATTCTTGGCAGTCACTCACTAAAACGCTTCTATATTCAGTTCAAACAGTCGCTAAAAGGTCCAAGCAAATAAACCATTTGCAATACACAATAATTAGAAAAAAGCTCTGTACAAAACGTTACAAACTTTTATACACGGATTCCAGATATTAAATCTGGATGAATATTTTTAAATTAGATAAACTCTGAAACATTTATTTTCATAAGATATGCTTTAAATATTATTGTAAGATATTTCAACAGAAAGCATGTTACAGATGCAAAATGCTTACCGGCCGCTCTTCCATTCTGTTCTTAGTAATACGTCCGTTTATTCGGTAATGTTAGGAACACGAGGAAGTCTTGTTAAAATACCTTTGGTTAAGAGATATCTTGTTCTTTCAAGACGTCGAAATAGCGTCATGACCAAATTAACATTCAACAACACCTAAAGGGGCCTAGCTTAGCCCCACCACCTCCCGATGCTCCAATATACCATACATGTCATACTTGGAGTGTACTTACAGAAAAGATATGTTTATGGTTGTGTTGTGCTTTTTCATTATTTAACGTAACTTTAACATTATGGGTCGTATCACTACGGTGTCTATAGCGGAGTTGTTTATAATGCTTTCCATCAATTACGGCATTATGCTGAAAACATGCAGCATCTCTGTTTCTCTGCCTATATATTCACATGCAAAAAAAGAAAGAAGGCACGGACACCAACTGTGTCCAGTTGGTGAAGTTCATTCAATTTGTTAAGCGTTTGGTACTTCAATTTCAATTCATTATTCGATGTCACGTATTACATATGCCGTCATTTGTGATATTTATGTCATCGCAAATTGAATTGTAAAATCTGAACAAATACTACTGCTACGATTGAAAATGATGTTACATGTATCAGTGAATTTGTATACGATGTCGTCCTTATGTGTCACTTTCTTGCATTTCTGGCGCTGACAAATTCTTACATTATTATACTTTCTTGCTAATTTTACCGAAGGTTTCAAAACTTTAAGACTTTAAAGTTGAGCTTACTTTCGAGGTGAAAGATTTTAAAATATAATAGCAGTTTTCGATTCTTCTATATAGTTAGTTGTTGTGCCACTTACCTCTCCCAAAAATGTAAACTGCATCTAGTATCTGAGCCTTGGTAGTGATGACAAGAAGTTTCGCCTTTTCAGATTCGCATATTTCCATCGCATAGTTGAACGTTGTAGAACTTGTATAGTGCTTGACGCAGAAGTTTTTGCCGCCCAAGTTTACATTCCTATAATTCATATCACAAGAGGCTGAAGGCGCTGTAAGATACGTTTCATAATTTGTTCATTGACCGTTTCCATAGTAAATGCTCCTGAACTTTAATTCAACTATTACATCATTTTTTTGTAATTAAATGGAAATACTAGTACAACTGATGTTTCCTTAAAACTATAAAGATGCTACTAAAATATAAACCTAAAAATAATTATACCGTAATTAACATACGTAATATGCAATGTAATTCCAAAATTAAACAATCACAAACAGTCCTATCCACCATTATTTAAAATGCTATAAAACCTGTTACCACGCAAAGCAGGCTATCTTCAAAAAGATTGTCAATTTTGAGTATTTTCCTTGCTACCATGTTATAGGATTTCCCAAAAGTGTACCTAAAATTACTTGAAAGGTATTTAAATCACGATTAATGTTATAGTACAGGGACTTTTTACATCACGCTTAATGTTATATTGCAGGGACTTACATGATTTAGCGAAGGATGAAAGGTGAGATTTCCCAATCTATTACCATGCATATTTAAATAGAAAAGGTGAATGATCATATACAATTTCATTTTGGCAGTGTTCGTTTGAATTATTTTCTTAACTTCTTTTAGATAATTAAAGATGAAAAAGACGAGAGAAATAAACAGATAGAAGAATAGAGAAAAAAAACAGGACTTGCGGGCATATATCATATATTGTATTGCAGAGTTTAGGATCGTCGATTCCTCCTTTGAATTGTCCGGTTTTAAGATTAAATGAGATTCAACCCTTCATTTAAATGTCAATTATAACCGAATGAAGACAATAACACATATATCAAGCATCCACAAAACAGAGAAAACAACATCCTGACATCAAGCAAACCAGGTACTTACCAATCATAATATAATATAAAACATAAAAATAACGGTAAAAGTAATGTAAGCAATAGGAAGATAGCAACAAAGGGTGCATATTGAAACAACAAAATGTAGAGACTTCCAAGCCATGAAAACGTGTACATCAAGGGTAAAACTATTTAACTCTTATTACGTTTCAATTCAATTGCATATTTTGTAAAACTACAGACATATTCAATTCAGTCACGAATATTTCAAAGTTCCTTTTAATTTAGCAACAATGAAAAATCTAAATTTGTGAAAATGTAGGATGTTCACCTTTTATTAATCATAATGTCATTATTGAAAATCATTTTACCTCTGTCGATCAAAATGTTAAAAATTGTAAAGGCTGATTATGCTTCAGGTGATACAAGACAAACTTTGTTAATATTGCTAGGTTATTATTGACATGTCCATTAATGTTGCAAGAAATGTTCTTGGCTAGATAGTGAAAAATGTTTGACTAGTTTACTATATCGGGGAATTTTACTCCTTTGCTTATTTGTTATTCTACAATCATCCCAGCTGTCAAATATTATGTCATAAGGAATGTTATTTGTTATACAATCATCCCAGCTGTCAAATATTATATTATAAGAAATGTTATCGAAATACCCTTATATTTAGGTTCTTATGTGTGACCTTACATTTCAGTCCATTAGATGAAATTAGACAACGAACTTTTTTACAAATTACAACATGCGAGTAAAATGCACAGGCTTGATGTTAGCGTTTCATCGCTTCGCGCGGAATAAGAGTGAGTTAAATTTGTCACTGAATAAAACATATCGGTAGCTGGATGTTTGGAAATTGGTGATTGATCTTTAGTTATATGTATTATTTTATATTTTAAAAGATTCACCGAAATTGCAAGAAAATATATCGACTACATTTTTAATTATAATCCCTTGAGAATGCAATGATTCGAAACTAAGTAATCAATATCGACATATAATTGGACCATAATAACAATGAGAATGTGTAGTTTTATACCTTGAATTAGTTTTTATTCCACGACAAAATATCATGACATATTAATTTTCAATACATCTTCATCTAAATAGCAGTATATAATCCTTGCCTGTGTAATAGAAATAGACCAATCCGTCTGTATGACAATTATCTGATACTTGCCATACTATCTGTAATAGATCAATCCGTCTGCATGACAATGATCTGATACTTGCCTGTGTAACAAACTAATCCGTCTGTAGGAGAATGATCTGAAATGTGTCTGTGTAATAAACCGATCGTCTATATGACAATAAAATGATACTTGCCTCTCAGGAATCAGGAAACAATAATTCCGGTTCAGTACCCACTAATGTAGTTATAGTCTATTTTTAGATCATTATATCCCTTCTCCGTTTGTTGGTGATACAAGAGTTATATTGAGGCATTATTGGTAAGGATTTAAAGACAATGTTTATTCTTTAGAATGACAGCTTATGGTGTGGTTCTCTGTGTGTATTTCGGCGACAGAGCACAGTAATTAATAAGGCCATGGTGATGATCTGAATTGAAATCTATGTTCGACTGCATGGTGTTTTGTTTACAATTCAGTCTCTCAAACATGCAGGTCAACCTTTGACAAGAACTTCACCGTAAAGTAATCTATGAAGCCATTTTAGATTAATATATGATTTGTATTGATTGTCATATAGTGGAATGTTAAGTACTGAGAAATAAATGTAGAAAATACATAGTAAAATTAATTGTGTTTTATGGCTGTCAGCAAAGTATTTGAGTAAAGTTCAAACTGGCATAGAAACTTTATTAGTAATGATATTAAATTTTAATATGTTATGTATATTGATTATAAAAATGTGAAATGAAATAAAAAAATTAAAAAATATTATTTTCATTTTAAAAATTTAAATGAAATTTTAAAACAAATTATAAAAATTTTCACTAAGTATGCACATACTTAATATTTATTAGGAATGATATTACATGATATCAGCATGTATATACCCTACACCATATACAATCTCAAATGATTGATATTTGTCAAATGTTAAGAGAAAATATCTTGTAAGTCAAAATGGGACCCTCATTTAAAATATATAATAAAAATTATATTCTGTTTTGTAACATTAGATCATTGATAATATTTTTCTGTCCAAACAGTTAATTTATGGCTTTATGATCTATGTGCCCACATTTAGCTGTATTAACTATCAATATCCAAAACTGTTTTTTTTTTCTTCATGAATAAGATTGCTTATAGCAATCCATTTTAATTTGGTACACTGTTATTTAACTTTCCAGTATATTGGTATGTACTAATGTTTGAACCAGTGATCACGCCTCACCGTTCCATCATTGACTTAAACTTTATGATACATGCTCTACCTTATTGGTTATTTAACCTGTAAATAGCTACTTATAGAAACATCATCTATTTTTAGGATGCATTTGTCACTTTAATACACGCCCATTGCTTAATTTCTCTGATTGTCACAGTGTCAGGTTAACTTTGTTACCCATATTTGCAACCTGAATGTTATTTTGAAATCACCATATCTAACACAATTTAACTTCATTTGCCTACATCTTACAGTTTTCTAGAATTAAGTGAAACGTGTTATATCTTTTCAGGTCTAGCCTGGTATCTGGAACAAATTATTAGAGATAGGTCAGTTTGGAAGCTCTGCAGTAGTCCTTTGGTAATAGCAAGGTCTCATAAGGACATGTGCAGTGTGCAGCAGTAAGTGACCAAGATTAGGTCATATCAGCACACTGATATAAAGTATCTCAAAGACATGGCTTAGATCTTTATGAGAGAGATTCGCACCATTGTTCAGTAAGGTGGAACCTCCCTTAAACAGTATTTTCCTATCACATTGTTTAATTTAGAAGTTATCGACATTACATTGGAATGCATATTTGCTATAAAACATGGTAGTGGGCCTATCAAAACTTTAAATTTGAGTAGGATATTATTTATAAAAACAACTGCCCAAATCCCTGAAACAATAAATGTGGAACATAACACCTGTTATTGTTTCTTAAGTATGTACACCTATATGCATCTGGACAGGCATATAGCAATTTATCAGCTGTAAAGGTCCAATCAACCATTTGTTTTAAATACCATTCTGTAATCAACTTTGCTGCCTTAATTTTGTCAATCTGAATTTTATAACTTGTATGAAAACGTATTTCTTTTAACAAAATTAGTTTTTTAGATTTCAATGTTAATTGAAATCTTCATTAAATTTTATGTTTTCATTTCAAAGATATTTTAAGACAGGCATTATCACGTATTAAAATTAGGTTTTTCGGCATTGAAAAATTCATTTAATTAAGGAAGATATAGCAAATTTAGTTTTCATTTCTCAAGAAGACAATGATGACAACTTGCACCTTGTGAAACACCAGCACAACACACTATCTGGCAGCTGTCACATGTCTTGCATGGAAGGAAATTCCAAAAGACTTCATGTATGAAGCTGAAATAGTAGTAGCATGCAAATATAAAAGTTTGACTAAAACAATTACCCTGTCAGAAATCAGGTTAACATTAATAATTCCGATTCAGTACCCACAAATGTAGTCCCAGTCTATTTTTTATCATTTTGTCCTGTCTCCTTTTGGTGGTGATTCATAAAGAATATAAAGGCAATTGTTCATTCTTTTGAATGTCAGCTTATGATGTTCTCTGTGTCTATTTCGGAGACCGTGCAAAGTTATTAATAAGGCCATGGTGATTATCTAAATTGAAATATGTGTTCCATTGCATGGTGTTTTGTTTAAAATTCAGCCTCTCAAAAATGCAGGTTAACCATTGCCAAGAACTTCAAAGTAAAATCGTATTTGAAGGTATTTTATATCAACATATAATTTGTATTGATTGTAACACAGTGGAAGGTTCAGTACTGAGAAACAAATGAACATAATATATAGTACAATTAATTGTTTTATATGGCCTTTGCAAAAGACCACTCGTTATGTATCACAATGACCTGATACTTACCTGTGTAATAGACCAATCCGTCTGTATGACAATGATCTGTTACTTGTCAGTGTAATATACTAATCCGCCTGAATGAAAATGATCTGATACTTGCCTTTGTAATAGACCAATCCGTCTGTATGAGAATGATTTGATACTTGACTATGTAATACACCAATCAGTCTGTATGACAATGATTTGATATATGCCTGTGTAATGTATTAAACCCTATGTATGACAATGACCTGATTCGTACCTGTGTAATAGACCAGTTCATCAGAAAATTGGAAACTCTGAGGTAATCCTCGTCGAAATGAAGAGGACAACACACAGTGGCCAGTATGGTTATCATAAAAGAAGGACAAACAGTTCGCTTTATCATCACATTGTTGCATGCACGCCAACAAATCAATTCCACTCCTATTACTGATTACGTCAGAGCTTTGAATGTTTTTTGGATATATAATGTCCTGTGTCCAGTTCTGTTTAACTGAAAGAGAAAGTAACAATGTCAACATCATTAAGGATTGCCCTCTGATGCATACATACACACATTCATACATACATACATACATACATACATACATACATACATACATACATACATACATACATACATACATACATACATACATACATACATACATACATACATACATACATACATACATACATACATACATACATACGCACGCACGCACGCACGCACGCACCCACGCACGCACGAACGCACACACACAGACATACATACATACATACATACATACATACATACATACATACATACATACATACATACATACATACATACATACATACATACATACATACATGCTTCAGTGCACAAATATCATGTCACCTTTATTGTTATCAATATCGTTATTATGATTCCCATCGAAAATTACATATAAATTATATACTTTTATAACAATCACACCTGTAAACGTAACTTTCAGAGCTTAAATAAATCACTTGTATCTATTTCATTGCTGCACAGTCTATTTTTACCCAGATCAAATCCTTATTCCTACCTCTGTTACTCGTTGTTTTCTGCTGTAGAGGTAATCCACAATAAATAACAATATACACCTTTACGTCTCACTTTTATATTCGCTCTAATGTGTTATATATAAACATTTATTAGCGATCTTGTTTGAAGATCGCCAGCTGATAGTTCTGAAAACCTACTGAACCCAGTCTCCTGAGATGTGTTTTGTTCCTTACAACATCCAATGCAACCTGGCCATTTCTATCGCCACTGCTCTTCATATTAGTCCAAATGACAAAGTGTTTTTCATACATATATGGTACCGCACAAGGTAAAATTTAAATTGACGGAAACGTCATGAAGAAATATGTAGGCCGTTTTTATTAATGATCACTAAATAAAAAACTTATGAAGAAATTGAACATAAGCCATGCTTCAGATAACTGCAATGTAATGCGATAATGTGCAATGGACGGTACGGTAACGTCATGAAGAAATCTGTAAGGTTTAGTATTCGGATAATAATTGAAAAAGAAGCTTATGAAACTAATTGAACATAATCCAATCTTCTGATAACAGGTTCTACCAAACAACGAGATTCATGACCATGACTTAATATAAAAAAATATCAGATTCATGATCGTATTAAAAAATACTAATTATATTCAATAACGCAATGAACAACTCCTTCAGAAAATTCGGATATTTCAGATATTATATTTCTGCCTTAAATGATCTAACGAATTATGATGTTATTTATTTATATGTCTTAACGACTATATATACTTTATATATTAACGACTTTAATAAGGAAATATTATATGTTTTTTTTAAAGCCAGATCACATTGTAGTTGTATGATAAAATGCATTGCTAAATTACCACAAACTAAATCTGACGAGGTCCAGTTGCCATCATGTTGACATGTGACTGTCGGATTAGATCCACCTTTGTTGAATGCACCATCTTGGCATCTGTAGGTATAGTTCTGTCCAACCTCCATTTCTACTGTTTCATTTGTCGTCCATGATTTCTCAGGAGGGGTTTTACATACTGTTCAAACACGATAATAGATATTGTACGCTAACATTCTGTACAAATCTTAATGATAATAGAAAGTCATGGACTAAATTAATGGGTTTTAAAGCAATAATCATATCGGAAAATATCTTAAATCTCTTTCAGCAAAAGGCCTTTATAACTAAACTAGGAAGATGTTTGTAGTGAGAGAATACATTTTAATCGAATTGCTACATATGGTTATAATAGAGTTTAATACATATTCTTAGAGAACATAGAATACAATGTTATAGTATTTTTGTATCATTTTTCAATATGAAGCTTATGATAGCTGTGCAAAACTGCTAAGAGTATCAAAATTAATGTTTTCACTGTTTACCTGTCGTGATGTACTTTTAAAACAGAACAAAACCTAAGAATATTTAAAATAAATTATAAACAAAGTTTGTATCTAAAGATAGTAAAACCTTTTGAATCATTTTCTTTACTATACCGAGCATTCATGAATGGCATACGTACGTGCTCGCTTAAACATAGACTGTAATCTGGGCCATTCATAATTACTTCCCACTTTCAAGACTATAACACACGAATGGTCATTACACGGTGTGTATATATATACCTAAGAGTAGTCTCGTGATCAGTTTTAAAAACTTGTATGTATGATTAATAAACATTACTATCAAATGTAAGAAAAATCTCACAATTTAGTTTCTTAATGCTTTGAAATTTTTCGACGTGATGAAACGTGAACCATTTATGACATTGCTATAAAGTAAACGTTAAATTCGTTGCCGACGATGCAGTAACTTGTTCCATGCTTCTTCTCAAAGTAAGTGTTTGAAAATAGAAACTTCGTGCATCGAAATATATTGGTAATTTTATTCTGGAAATTTATTGCATGAAACACATTATTGATAGAATTATGGAAACTTCTCATGTACGGAAAATAAATTAATGATTGATAAATGTGTACATTAAGTGTGGGAAATGTCACTACTGTTTACACTTTATCAATTCTGAACCAGAATGCTTTGGTGCCAAGATTTACCTTCTTGAATGACGCAATTTCCTCTGTAAACAAATAGTCTAGCACAATATTCGACATCGTATAGGTATAATATTTACTACCGCGAATATTAATGTAGTTTTGCGGTTGATTAATTGATTTGTTGAATTACCACAAGTAAAATTTGCCGCTGACCAGCTGCCATCCTGTAGACACTTCACTGTTGGATTCTGGCCACTTTTCACAGTTAGACCATCCTGGCATTTGTAAGTGTAGTTATGTCCAACCTCCACTTCTGACGTCTCATTAATCGTCAATGATTTCGTAGGAGGGTTTGTACATACTGTTCAATCATGATAATACATGCATGACGCCAACCTTCTATAACAATTGTATAAATGTTAGAAAGGTATTAAATAAATGTGATTGAAACAAATATATAGGTCGAAAGAATATCTTACAACTGTTATAGGAATGAGCAATTATTATAAATAAAATGTCAGTATTGACTTAAGGATGAAATTCATAGGAGTTCAAATCCCTCCAAATGGTAAAAATTCTTATTAAATTACTATTAAACATCGCGATTTATATCGAACATTGTATTATAGTATGTTTTTTTTTTTTGGATATGAAGCCTGCTTTAGATATGTACCTAAAGAAAGCTATTATGATCAGTTTTGTTTGTTTTTGTCTTGTTTTTCTCGGGGAACTGAGGGTATTCCAATGTTTACTTATCGCTATTTACTATTTAATCATAGTTTTCAAAACTTCGAAATAAATCTGCTTTCCATTTTTGAGGCAATCCAAATAATGGGTATCTGTACTTACTATTTTGTTTTATTTAAATAAATTTAAACAAACAAATATAAAATCAGTTCTTCCATGTACAATCTGCTCTACATAAACCATTTCCGTTTAGAACAAACTTGATTTGCTGTTAAGTAGTTTCCAGTTAATTTTGCATCATTTTTATCCCTTATCTGATGAGAATGTCTGTGCAAAGAAACACTCTCTCTTTTTTTGTAGATGGCAGCACGTGTACACGTACCAAAGCCACTATCAACAATAGCTGACGCACGTGTAAGTACAATGGAACATTGTGCCGGCTGGAAGAACAACAGCAAAAATCATGGCAATGGATTTCTGAAGACATATTTAATGCTCATAATAATTGACGTCGTGGGGATAGATTGATACGTTTCGAATGTTAACAATCGTTTAGAATTCACGTTCTTAGATATGCGTCATTGCTATGCATTGCTCACCACGTCGGAGCCTTTTACTTGTTCACAATGACCTTCGTTGTTAGATATAATCACAAAATTCAAAGTCATGCATGATTGATATCAAATTAAAAACTCATGTTCAATCTACAATTGCTTCGTCGCAAGCCCATATTATAATTATTTATATTGATGTTTTCATATACATATGAATACTGATGTTATTAGTAGGTGTGGATTATAAGTTTACCAATGCATGCTATATTAAATCTATCCTTAGAGCGACATATCGGGAGCATATAATACAGGCACAACTGCATTCGCGGTTTATCCCAGCCGTTAGAGGATCTATTTCTGACAGTTAACTAGATCTATCCTCGTAGATATTGATTGTGTTATATATATATATATATATATATATATATATATATATATATATATATATATATATATATATATATATATATATATATATATATATTCACTCCGTGTTTGTGTAGCCTTTGACATAATTAAACATATTTCATAACGTGAGGGTTTTATCATGCTATGACACATTTGTTATATACAATGGTGTTATTAAAAATGTTATTAGTGAAAACAATATTAAGATTTTATTACTTGGAACGTAACTGATGTAATATATTGTTCAATTACCACAAGTAATGTTTGTCGATGTCCAGCTTCCATCATGTAGGCAGGTGACTGTCGGATTCTGACCACTTTTCGAGATTAGTCCTTCTCGGCATCGGTAAGTATAGTTCTGTCCAACTTCCGCTTGTATCGTTTTATTGATCATCCATGGTTTTTCAGGAGGGGTTTTACATACTGTTTAAACATGATAATACACACTTCACTCTGTAAAACTCCTCGCAACATTAGGAAGATGGGAAATAAATTAATTGTATTCAAACAATATTGTATGTAGAAAAATCTTAGAACACTTGCAGCATGTAGGCACTTACTTCTATAATGTCAGTATGATTTTGATACTCAAACACACAGGTGTCGAAATTTCTCCAATGATTTCAAACATGACACAGCATAAAAGCACTCAAATATCCCGATCCACTTTAGCGTCTTCAGTATGTGATGAATTAGTATCAAAACATTGATTTCGCCAAATTGACGGTATATATAGTATTGCTGATGTAATAGTGTTATCACTAGATCTTCCCGCATGGAAACATTTTTCATATATATATATATATATATATATATATATATATATATATATATATATATATATATATATATATATATATATATATATATATATAAAGAGTAAAGAGTATATAAAGAGTACAAACCATATGATGACCCTTTTAAGCGCAATGGATCTAGCAAAGGATCACGTGTGTCAGGAATTGCTTAAGATAGATGCAATCAATTGACGACGAACAGTGCGAAACGAGTAACTAACTAGCCTGAGAGCTTTCGAATTTTAATGAGTATTTCTCAAAGGCAAATATAAAAATATACAAAACAAACAAATAAACAGAAAAAATTGTTTGTAAAACTCTACATGGATGTCTCCACAGAAGTTAAACCTATATATATATATATATACATTATCTCAACCAGCCTGTATAGACTTATTGTGAATACTGAAAAAATATTCGTATTCTCAAAATGTGGCATTCCATTCATAATGGAAACATTTTCATCTCATATTGCTACATAGAGTCATTTAAGACCATGGATTCTATATATATATATATATATATATATATATATATATATATATCTATATATATATATATACATATATATATATATATATATATATATATATATATATATATATAAATATATATATATATATATATATATATATATATATATATATATATATATATACATATATATATATATATATATATATATATATATATATATATATATGTATTGCTACATAGAGTCATTTAAGACCATGGATTCTATATATATGTATGTATGTATTGCTACATAGAGTCATTTAAGACCATGGATTCTATATATATGTATGTATGTATTGCTACATAGAGTCATTTAAGACCATGGATTCTATATATATGTATGTATGTATTGCTACATAGAGTCATTTAAGACCATGGATTCTATATATATGTATGTATGTATTGCTACATAGAGTCATTTAAGACCATGGATTCTATATATATGTATGTATGTATTGCTACATAGAGTCATTTAAGACCAAGAATTCTAGAAAACATGCCTTCTTACTTACATGGATAACATTCAGCCAGATTGGTTGTTGTGTTATGCACGCATATTTCGTCCCATGGACAAAGTTGTTGGTAGCAGGGATCCTCGTCTATGGATTCCTACAGCAAATTGATTAGTTGCATAAAAAAAAAGTTTTGGGAAAAACACAAAATAATTATATTGATTGTTCTAAAAGAAGTCTTGCATAATTTGTCATTTTTTTTAAAAATAAAACAAAGTGCAAATCTGAAGACTTTCATAGTATCATAATTGTTTGAATTATAATGTTGCTATAAACGCCAGCCTAGATCCATCTGATATCATCATCGAAGGAACGCAAGAGATTTATTGATGAGAACATTTTGCATCATCAAAGGATTTGTATTCATTAAAAGTGGCTTAATAGCAAATGTTTAAACCCCGAAATGATTTATATAGTTTGCTTTAAAATATCCCATTATCTGATCACTGAATAGTATATAGAATTTTGAATTAAGCTATACAAAACACGAAGACTAATTATGCATTCTAAACTCAATATAATGGTCAACAATTCATGAAACGAACATTTCCATAATACAATTCCGTTAACATATTGATTGATTTATTTTAGAAAAAGCCATTTATTTTACCATGAAAAACAATTTGTAATCGGAACAATGAAGTACGTATCATCAACTATTTGCCGCACAAATGTTCAGCACCAATTCGTGTATAAATACTGCTTAACATAATCAGCCATCAAAACTTTAAACATCCACTATTTAAATCACATCTGTAAAATTTCGTAAAAGTATTAAGTTTAATTTAAACATTGTGATATTTTTTTTAGGGCCAGTATGGAGACTAAATGCAAATTTTAACATTAAGAATCACGCAATCCGATGTTTCTTAATAACCCTAATTTGCACTATTTTGGCCATTGTTCCAACTAAACTCAGCTTTTTCTCCTTTGTCAGGATTCCGTCAAAAAATATATGCTAATAAACCAAATCTTGTTAAATGTGTACATCAAAAATCAATTAGTTTGGATATGATACGTAGCACTGCTGATGTCATGCTTTTACACCTATTTATTTCATGCGAACCCCATCAAATGTGCTAGAAATAAAAATGTATGGCATAGTATAGCAGGATGAAGTGCAATTGTATCGCGTAGTCCACAATTGTACTACTATACTACTACGTATTTTCTTTTTGTCAAAAGTACAAGCTACACAACAGATATTACATGGAATTTTAATATCACATGTAATTATAGTTTTCATGCTACATAAAATTTATTTACTTTCTGCTCATCACCACGTGGTTTTAGTCTATATATGACACGTAGTTTAAATCCAGATATGCACACTCATGAACCGGCGTTATCTACTGATATTTAGTAATTGTACAGTAAATAATATTGAAATCACTGACAATATTTGTAGTATTGTAGTACACAATGATATTCATTTTTGATTTACAAATTTGGGTAATCACTACAGAATGTGACCACTTTATTATACTTTCGTTTGATTATGTTTGTATAATATTAGTTTAGAATTATTTGTCTTTTTGTTAATATAACATAATTAGCATTACATGTAAAAAATGAAAGCTATTATATTACAAGATCACAAAGACGTATACATGACAAAAGTATTGAAAACAATCTCCTCTCTAATATAAACATAATTAAATAATACATTAATGAGATTGCATGCAAGCGTTTTGGATACTTCAATTCAGATGAAATTGGTACAAGCACAAATCGATCGGAAAGGTAGTTTTGGATTGGAGTATTTCGAAAAGTTTACACTATGCTCAACATAAAAGCAAAGGCAATCAAATGTTGGAGTTTTGTATTTCTTTCTGTAGCAAACTGTGCTTTTCTTTCTGCTGTAAAACTTTAGTTTTGAAATAAAAGTGTATGCGAGTCAATACTAAATATTCACTACTGATAATTTGTGATGAAACTCATTTCTTGTTCTTTAAAACGATCTACATTCAACCGGAAATGATAGTATTTGTTTTGTTGGAAATCAAAAACATCATGAAGGACTAGCAATAAGATTATATCTATATAAATTATTATTCACCTAAATAAATCTGATTGAAGATAAGTCTACCTATTACCAAATGCTAAAGAACTTGGTGAAGAAACTTTGCACTCGATAAATATGTTATTAAACTTGATACAGACTGATAATTTTGTGTGGATTCCTGCAGACCGTTCCCTTGTCTATGTGTGTCTGGATTGCTAAATAAATTGTCACTAATTGGAAATTTGAGACGGTATTTAAACATCTTTCTACTTGTTTGACTTTTTGGTTAAAACGTTCTATTGTGCACGTTCATCGAAGCTTTCAAAACATTCTTTTACGATTTTAAATTATTGTATTGAAATATTTATGTATAATTCCCATCCTAGTACTCTTTAAACTGATGCCAAGAAAGTGTAGCTAGATTGAAACTCTTGGCGGAATCACAATATTTTTCTGATTGTATTTTACTTAGAAATTTTCATTTTAGCTACCTTTTCCAAATTGCGTTCTGGTTTCTTTTATCTTTTCTCCATATTTATTTTAAAGGTTTTTCATAACTCCCATCCTTGAATGGGCAATTATTTTTGTTCTTTTCTGTCCAGGCGCGCAGATAAGAGGTAGCATAGCTCGAAACTAGTGGTCGCATCCTACTTCTGTTTTCTTCTTGGTATTTCTAGGTTCAAACTTTATTTTAACTTGTTTTTCTATCATTTCCACTTTTTGTGGCTAAATGTTTTATCACATGGTTCTATGACTGGCAATCCGACTGTCAAACAAGCGGTTGTCAGTAAGAAACTCCAGTCTTCGTCAAAATTGTGTTTATAAATTTCGGTATTTTTGAGTTCAAACATTCCTTTAAGCTCTCCCATCTTCTTTTATGTTTTAGGTTTTCACTTTTTTCTTTTCCTGTCCCACGACAGGAAATTACTCTTGTTAGTTAACATTTTGCCACATATTATCCTGCAAAAAAACACTCAAAATCTACAGAATCAAAACGGTTTCTTTCGTCCTCTTTGATGTTTCTCATCTGAGCAACTTTATTTCAGTTTATGAACTTTACGACTCTTGAGTCATTCAAAAGATATTGTCAAAAATTCATTTGCTTAAGTAATAATAATCTACGAAAATAAGAGACATATAATGAATATATGAATTACTGAACAAACTCAGTTCATTATAGTAAATTATGCGAAAATATTAATTTGTCATTCCTCACCTTCGGGGGACTTCTAACAGACTTATACATGCATTTTGCTGCCTCCACGAGTTTCGATTCTGGCATAGTCCGATTTAGAAATTGGCAAGTAGCATTCAGCCTGAAGTAATTTACAGCGAAGCATGCATCTAATTGCTGACACATTTCAACACATCTCTCGGGTCTAATAGGGTTAACCTTAGCGTAGCTACCCTCGCGTTGACGTTTCTCACCAATGAAATCAATACACTCTGCAACAGAACCAACAAAAAGAAAGCTTCCTAAGTTAGCGAGAAAAATAAAGTACAACAGAGAAGTCATCGCCGTACTTGTCAACTTAAACTATCAAAAAGTCATCTATAAACCGGTTCAAATGCTTGCATCATCTATATCATGAGCAATCTATATATGAACTGCTCGTTCATATTGAACAAGCCATTCAGAGTTGTTGGTATACAAAATCATTTAAAAGGCATCAATGACCACCAATGTCGGAAAAGAAACATACCCAATCGTTGATAAATATTTTCTTTAACTCCTCCTATTTCAATCTTGTTTTTCTATCCCTGAAACACATCGCGTTAATTTCCATATATTCATAATTTATAGTGTTGTGTCATGGGAAATTATCAGATGACTTTGTAACCAAAACTGGTCTATTTTCAAAAAGCTCACGCACTCACTGACACATATATATATATATATATATATATATATATATATATATATATATATATATATATATATATATATATATATATATATATATATATATAAAGAATATAAATCATATGGCGAATAACAACCCTTTCAAGCGTACCGGATCCACCAAGGGATCACGTGTGTCAGGGATTGATTAAAATAGATGCAATAAACTGACGACGAAGAGTACGAAACTAGTAACTAACTAGCCTAAGCGCTTTGGACTCTTATTGAGTCCTTTTCAAAGGCAAATACAAAACATATATACGACAAACAAATAAACACAAAAACGTTGTGTTTGTAAACCTCTACATGGCTGTCTCCACATGTGTTAAAACTATAAATACAACCAGCTTGTATAGACTAGTTGCGGAAACTGAAAACGGTGTATAATTCCCTAAAAGTCTACAAGCCAAAGCGACATCTTTTTTACTGTTTGTACATTTATGTAACGCAGATTATATCCCGGATATTTGATTCTATAGCGGTTATTCTTATAGTAAAAATTGAAGGAAAATAAGAAGATTTAGAAAATGTTAAATTCTACTAGTGCATAGTTTTCATTTTGTAGTCTTCTTGGTTTAGACCGCTTGGTTTCAATGTTCTAAGGCGGCGTATCCAGTATGATTCCCTTTCCTTCCTGGTTTCGTAACTTCAGCTGTGGTTGTTAGCAATAGCGATAGGTAATATATCACTGAAAGTGTGGCCAGGGGAGGAGAAGTGTTCTGCGACCGGGCTTCTGTACAGCTTTTTTGTCATTCAATCAGATCTATGAAGTTTTATCTTTTTGTGTAGCTTTTCAGTTTCTCCGACGTACTGAAGGCCACAGATCTTACATGTGATGAGATAAATCACATTCTCTGTTTTGCACGTTTTGTTTGGACCATGTATGTTTAGTTTTTCTTTAGTCACTGTACTAGTGAATGTCTTGGTCTCTATCATATGTTGACAGGTTTTGCATCTTTTATCGCCACATTGTCCTAGATAGACTAGGATGGTTTTGACTAGCGATTGGCATTAGCTTTGCCCTGACTAGGATGTCCTTTAGGTTTTTTGGTCTCCGGTAAGCTACTACAGGTTTGTTCGGAAGTATTAGGTTTAGTATGTCTGACGATTGCACGGTTGGCCAGTGGTTTGCGATAATTTTACCTACTTTGGGATTGTCTGGGTGATAGGTCAGAATAAATGGTATCCTATCAACCTTTTTTTCTGTCCATATCTGAGTAGGTCATCACGGTTTGTTTGTTTGGCCCTTTGGATTGCCTCCGCAATCAGGTCTTTGTCGTAGGCTACGCTTAGGATAGTTAGTTACTAGTTTTTTACTGTTCGTCGTCAGTTTATTGCATGCATATATATATATATATATATATATATATATATATATATATATATATATATATATATATATATATATATATATATGTATATATGTATATATATATATATATATATATATATATATATATATATATATATATATATATATATATATTATATGCAATAAACTGACGACGAACAGTACGAAACTAGTAACTAACTAGCCTAAGCGCTTTCGACTCTTAATGAGTCTTTTTCAAAGGCAAATACAAAACATAGTTACGACAAACAAATAAACACAAAAACGTTGTGTTTGTAAACCTCTACATTTCTGTCTTCACATGTGCTAAAACTATAAATACAACCAGCTTGTATAGACTAGTTGTGGAAACTGAAAACGTTGTATAATTCCCTAAAAGTCTACAAGCCAAAGCGACATCTATTTTTACTTTGTGTACATATGTAACGCAGATTATATCCCGGATATTCTATTCTCAAATTATGACAAGACACTAGCAATTTTGTTATTGCTGACATTGTCCTCGGTTTTATCCTCATAACATAGTATTATGTGAAATATGTCAGCTACAGCTTTGGCAGTAGTAATTAATCAGACTAAATGTTACTTATAAGAAATAACTATTTGGCACGAAAATTAGAATTGAATTCATTGTAATATTGTACACTGTAACATAACATAACCTAAGTTAAAATATTGTACTTATTATAAGTTTCTTAGCATAATTTACAAACTCTGGATTTCAGAACAACAACGTAACGGCTTTATTTATAATTAATCTAATAATAAGATGAAGAATCCAATGTAGTTAATGTAAACATCAAAACATAAAAATATTAAATAAAACGATGGCTTATCTCATGGATAACTAACAGAGTTCCTCCTTTGCCTGTCTCTACTACTCTAATATAATTGTAAACTGAACAATAGTCGGCGACGTACAATTCATAAACATGCCCGTTTAAGAGTATATATATATATATATATATATATATATATATATATATATATATATATATATATATATATATATATATATATATATATATATATATGAATAAGTATATATATATATATATATATATATATATATGTATATATATATATATATATATATATATGTATGTGTGTGTGTGTGTGTGTGTGTGTGTGTGTGTGTGTGTGAGTGTCTGAAAATACTAGAAAGCACGGTTTCCTACGAAAATATATAGATTGGCATACTGGCAAGGACTTTGTACGTAAAATTAAGTGATAGTCTACTCAGACATACTAGACACGGACTATATGTAATACTACGTCAGATATGTACAGAACAAAAATGCATGCTAAACATGGAATACATATATATAAAGTGACTGACGTGCATTTGCACCACAGTTCTTTGCATTGTTTTTCCAACCAAAAGTTATGTTGTTAATTCAAATATGCATTCACTATTCTAACTAAGATTTTAAGAATACCATATATAATATATCTATTCAATATGAATTATTTACTAAGTGTTGTTTTGTTTTGTTTTTCAGGGAAACCTGCAGCATTGTATAATCGATAACATCCTGACACGTGGTGACTTATTAGGCCCTCTTAAGTCCAGGAAGAAAATGAAAACAATGGAAATATATATGGAAATGTACAATTTGGTCAGTCATTAGCATGTCAAAATAGTTTCCTTTACAATGTGTCATTTTCTCATGCTGCACTTAGTGTGAGCAATTTCACTCAGTTTAATACAGTACATTATATTCATCAACTAATAAGATAGAGACAAAATTGTCATTTCATGATATGCATTTACTAAGGGTTTATTTTGGCAAAACATTGCTAATATATAAGATTCCATAATATTCCATTTTCAAAACAAACAGTCGCATGTCCTACAATTTCCTTAGCGGTGTTAGAAACAAAGGTTTTATAATCAGTGACGAGTGATGTAGTACTAGATAAAGACGGGGACGCCGTTCCCACAGCACTACGCCTGTGGTTGCACTCTCATATATTATATTTGATGGATCTGTTGGATTAAACATGTTTAATTTACAGGTACAACCGAGTGCAACTCAAATAGGATACCAGAGAAGAATATGACATATCACAAGGGTTGCTACATTTGCGGCATTTTCATGAAGCGTCTTTTGCTCAGGAAGTTGACTAACACTAAAGACTAACTTCATTAGCCCGAGTGTGATTGACAGTGAAATTCAACACCTGATAGCTGAAAATACACTGCTGAAAAATAAATTAAGCGGCTACAAAATGAATCAGGAATCATTTTGTGATAATGAAGAAAAAGGTATGTATTACACTGGAATGCCGAGATACATGACCCTGATGACCCTTCTTGAATTTGTTGCTCCATACATTCCAACCAGGCTAGAAGTTGGGAAGTTGGTAAGTTTGAAAAAATGATAATGACACTAATGGGTCTTAAGATAAACCTCCCCTTGCAAGATATTGCATATAGATTTCAGGTATCAGCATCATCCGTGTCAACATTTTTAAATTTTATTCATGTTTTAAATGTTTCATTTTCGGCCATAGAGGGAAGAGCTTCAACTTATTATGGCCATGGAATGTATGTAAAACTTTGATGGCAATGTGGCATTCATTATTGACTATTTTGAAATATTTATGAAGAGATCTAAAAGCAAAATGATCAAGCTTAACTTGGTCATCATATAAACACAATAACACAAATACATAATTGAAATATGTGAACCTTATCAAAGTTATTACCTGGAGATATTATGTTAGCAGAAAGGGGATTTAATATTTCAGACAGTATTGGAATGCACTGTGCTAAAGTTATTACCCTAGTTTTACAAAGGCGAAATCACATTTGTATCATATAGATGTAGAAAATACTAGAAAATCACATTCATGAAGAATTGTAATTTGTCTAGTGCAAAATATGTATACCACTCGTCAGGGAATGCTCCCAGTTAATTTTCTTATGAATGAAAAGAAATTTCAGTTGCAGACAAAATTGTTAGTGTTGCATGTTGCCTTATAAATTATGTGCGAGTCTGTTGTTCCATTACATAATTATGTCATCAATAAATATTTGTCAATAACGAATCATTATCTTGTGTTGCTAATTATAAACGTTCTTATTTATGTTGTTCTTTTGTTCTGATGGTTGTAGGCAAGAAGATTGAATGGTTAGAATATCTGTCTGTCAATCAGTTACGATTAGTCAGTTTACGCCAATCCTTCTACATAAGCAGGGCGATTGTCATTTAATATTAAGTACACATTCATCCAGGAGACTGATTGGTCCTAATGAAATTGTGCTTCTCATACAAACGGTATGTTTGCCACAGTGACCATCAATAAAGTCTCGTTAATACTACTTCTGTATAGAGATGGTCATCACAATGCGTTTTATATAATTAGCAAGATATATAGAATACAGACAGAAGATGAAACACTTGTTCAAGGGAATGGGTTCTTTGTTTTATATATAATATATAGGCATGCATGAAAATAATATAAAGTGCTAAACTACACTATAAACTCACAATAGCCAGCCCCTTCCATGACACCCTCATACTGTACAAACACCACAATGTGATTATATATTAAGTCATGTTTTGTTACATGTAAGCATCCTGAAAATTGCCTTCCAACACTTTTAAGGCTTATTTGCTTTACCGCCATAGACTGGATGGCAATCTGGGCAGTAGTATGATCATTTTGGTACCCTAGTCATATTAATGCACCTAAAGTGAATCCATTTCAGTCATTGTTTATGAGAGAAGGTAATAACACAGATGCAAGTAGCTTCCTTTCTATTTAGGCAGTAGGTTCATTGATCGTCAACTGTGGTCCCGTGAATAATTTTCCTGTCAGTTCAGGCAGAATAACATGCACAAAGAATGATATAAATGGTGGTTTGGATCTATTTAAAGCTATGTAGAAAGATCTGTCTTGTCATGAAGTGTACTATGTTGTCTTAAGAAGAGAGATGACTACATTAGTGAAGCAAGTCGACAACTCGGTGAAGTTTTGTCCTACCAAAAAACCATACCTAGATCCAACAGTTGAATATGCAAAAACCATCCTTAATGTTATTGACGAGGCTTACTAAATCTAGCCCAGCAAACGAGAACTTATTTATGCCTAGAAACCCATGGTCAGGTTAATTTCATCATGTGTCTAAAAACAACAAACAAAGAAACACGGGCAGGCCTATAATCTCCGTAATGGGCATCCCACAGAAAGGATATCAGAATATTTAATAATTTTGTGAAACCACATCTCCACAAATTACCATCATATCTTCAGGAAACAACATATAATATTATTAAAACCAAAGCAAGCGGACAACTACTGACAGATCCATTGCTTGTTTCCTTAAACAATTACTGACAGATCCATTGCTTGTTTCCTTAGACGAAACATCGTTGTATATTAACATAACGCACAATGATGGAAGAATATGGAAAATGAACTGTAGACAATCCACCCACACGCTTCCTAGTCCAACGCCTGGAACTTGTCCTCAAACTCAGTAATAATGGATACAACAAAGTGGCCCCTTCGCTTATTATTTTATTTTATCACGTTGAACTTAATGAAGAAAACTACCTCAAATCTATGGAACTGCGATGGGTACAAAACATGTCCTCTTCGTTAGCTAATATCTTTAAAGGGACAACTGGAGGGTCAACCTTTAGCATCGGTTGAACTTACACCATACCTAGGTGTAAGCTTTTTCGATGATGTAGAAGTGAAATGGTAATATGGAAGATAAAGTCTGGGTGATAGTATCAAAAGAAAACAACTTCCATCCTTCAATAAAATTAAGGGCAGAAGTCTTCACATCAAACAATTTCTTCCAAGGCACAACAATCAGACTGGTAGAAAACAACTCCATCATAAAGATATCTACTCGAAACCAACAACAAACACCAGTATCTCCTCCCA
Source organism: Potamilus streckersoni (assembly GCA_016746295.1). NCBI lineage: Eukaryota > Metazoa > Mollusca > Bivalvia > Unionida > Unionidae > Potamilus > Potamilus streckersoni. The sequence goes on along the minus strand of JAEAOA010000858.1, from coordinate 1,878,315 downwards.
ACCAGTATCATCCAAAACACTGCTTTAGGAACATTCCATATAGCCAGACACTGAGGATACGCATAAATTGCTCCCACGATGAAACATTCCTGAAAAGCACTGAAAAGCTATCCATAAAACCCAACGGACTAAACAAACAAATCGTAATGACCTACTTAAATATGTAAAAATGTAATAGGCTGATAAGATACCATTTATACTGATCTAACATCCACACAACCCAAAAGTAGCTAAATTCCTCGCGAAACCCTTGCCATGTTGGAATCGTCGGACGTACTAAAGTTAATCCTTCCAAACACACCTGTAGTAGCCTACCGGAAAACAAAATTAAGACCACAACTGTCAATCTCGTCATATACATCATTTTAGTAGTTAACTTGTCATTTAATGGAACATCTCCCTATATTCCTCCCGAGAACCCGTCGGGGACGGACCAAGAGGGAAGTCTGCAAATGGAGAGTTCAGAATAGACGGGTCAGAGAAAGAATCAAGTATACACGTTTGATGTGGAATACAAACAGTCAGTAGAGAGAACGACGCCAGGTGATGCAAGTCAAGTGTGAACATTGCACTCTTTTCACCTCTCTTTACTATGACGAACTAATCCGTAAATTGAACACTGCTATTAAATTTCATTAATGTAAATCGGCTGGAATATAATTTGGAATTTTAGTTATATATTAATTAATTAAATTTAAGGTCCGACCACCAGGAGTGGAAGGAATCAAACCAGTTTCACTGACATTAGAGGAGCTAACGGTTTGATTCCTCTTAAGCGGAATGTTCAAAATAGTGGGAAGCTAGGTGCTGATAATCTCAGACGTGATCAATTCCATGAATCAGAAAAGTCCCAAGAAGCAGATAGTGGAACTTCGATTTGCTAATAGGAGTAAAGATTCCCTTCCAGTTGTTTACATCGATCTTGAAATGCCGTATGTGATAAGACAAATTTAAAGCAGATTGCTAGTCAAGGTTGTCGCACGAGGTAATTTTAGGATGTCGGTATGTGTTGCCACAACCTAATGATATGATGTGTGTACCCGTATACCTTGGGTCCGTAGAGACTATGTCTTCGACTTCAATATCTGGTGAACTAAAAAGACATCAAGTGGAAGTTTTCACCCTGAACATAATACGCGAGTATTCAAAGGAGTAGTCCGTGCGGAACTTACCTGACGGTGAGGTACAGTTTGCGCTAAATGAAGTATCTTCGAACGATACGTCAAAAAGGAGCCGAGAGGTATAGCAAGTCTAAAAGAGAACAAGTGCTTAGGCCAACACATGAAATCTATTCTGTAGTCACATGGGTGTGGCAAAGATGAATGACAGATTAGTTCAGAAGTTTTACTGGCCAGGTATGTATGGGGATGTAAGGAAGTTTTGTCTGTCGTGTGACAAGTGTAAGCGGGTGGCACATAAGACCTTACATCGCCCAGTGCCGCTAAAAACAACCCCTCTGACTGATAAGCCTTTTTCAAAGGTGTTTATGGATTTGATAGATCTGGTAAAGACTGCGTCAGAAGATGGTAATCGTTGTGTGATAGCGATTTTTGATTATGATATCCGATCCAGGAGGGCGTTGCTTTGAAGAACATTGATTCAGTTACGGTGGCTGAATCTTTCTTAGGTTTTTGGTCCTGAAGAGATACTAACTTATCAAGGGACGCAGTTTCTTAGCTAGGTGATGGAAGAGGTGAAGCGGTTACTTTACATTAAGCATCTGACTACTACTCCGTAACACTCGCAAAAATGATGAAGTATTGCGTTTCAATGGAAAAGCCATCGATGAAGCAATCTTTTAAGAAACTGTGCGAGTGTCGACCCGAGGATAGGGATTGATACCTTCCCGGGATAATTTCGCATACTGCAAAGTACCCAAAGCAAGTCTAGGATTTTCCCATTTTGAGCAAGTTTATGGAAGGACACTGAGAGGTCCCATGACTGTATTGAAATACTTATGGACGAATGAAAAGTCATCCGAGGTAGTACGAACAACGTATCAGTATGTTGTCGATCTTAGTAACAAGCAGGAGGACGTTTGCAACTTGGTCCAGAGCAATCTCAATGCGCACGGAGACGTCAAACCTGTTACTTTGAAAAGAGGGCGAAGGAATGCAAGTTTAAAGTTCGTCACAAGGTGTTGTTGTTGTTACCGTTGAAGAACAATAACTCCAAGTATCCTGGAGAGGACCGTTCTTTATAACGGAAAAGAATGGTGGACTGAACTATCATATCAAGGTGGGATATAAAGAGAAGTACCACGTTAACCTTCTTAAACACTATCGTGAAAGGGAGACACCTACTGAGTTCGTGGTTGCTACAGTTGTGACTGAAGAATCCGACAACAACATATGGCGGAAATACTTCCTACTTGTCCTTTGAAGAAGAATGAACCCAACGTCGATGTTGTCCTTGAAATAACGTTAATGTCAGAACATCGGGAAAATGTAGATTAGATACTCCACGAATTCGCAAGTTACTTGACAAGGAAGAAGCCTTCGGCGAAAGGTACATGGACAGGCGCTTGTGTGAGGTCATTTTATACAATTTATACATTTTATACAATTTCATATATTGAAGGATAGGCTGACGTCAGACACCGTAGTGAGACTACTGAAAGTGACGAAGGACTTTGTCTTAAGTACCGACGATAATTACCATGGTTTTGGTACAGTTTCACTGCAAGAAGATGATGGAACTTATTCCCTATTGAAGAGTAGAGTAGAGAGATATTTCCTGCTGAGAATAATTATTCAGTTACGGAAAGGAAATGCAGAGCGATTGTCTTTGCAATCGCCAAATTCCAGCGCTACTTGTTTGGGTGAAAGTTTATTCTGGAAACTGACCAACAACAGCTTGCGTTTTTGGCCTAAACTAAAAAGACGTATGTTCCCTTAATCAGATGGCCAGTGTTTTTTGAACAAAATCAAATTCAATTGCATTACAATAAAGGAAGTGCCAATGTAGAAGCAAATTTTCTGAATAGATTATTTGATTCTAAGATGAAGAGGTCATTTTAAGACATGTAAACAATGAGGTGAAATCTAACTTCAAAATTCGGAGAGCAAAATCGAAAGTAGGGGCATATGTATAGTGTCGAATTTTAAAGAAGTACTGGATCCTAATGTTGAATAAATTGTGCATCAAACTCAAATCATAGTCAAGCTGGAAAGGTCCTTGAGAAAGTTCATATTAATATTTCCCTTGTTTCATCTGTGAAACATAACAGTGCTTACTTTCTAAGCTTCGGTTTAACTGACCCAGTCATCGAAACGCAATATTGGCAGAGAGTACATTAGAACTACAACCATATCTGTTTGTAAAAGAGCGCATGACAAAAAATTGATCTTCAATGTAAAGCTAATTGCATCATAACCTATGCTGTTAAAATCGGGCGAAAGACAGGAGTATTTTGGAAAATATTTAGGACCAGTTGCTTTTTTATTGATCAGTTAAAATTATTTATTAAGGAAATAATGGGAAATTTAAGGGTACTGCCTTGCTCGATATTCTTAACTCCAACTTTGCTTCCGAGAAGTAGAAATTGAGAGTACAGTGGAAAAAACAGGGAACAGTTTTCCGTCGTTAACAAAGTAGAGTGGCCAGATACCTGTTTTCAAAGAAAAAGACAGGCTATAGTGCTAGGACGCACGATTGTGTGTAAAAGAAACAGCATTAAGGTACGTAATGTTAAGTTCCATGTAATTTTCTAATTTCGTTGTTTGGTTTTATACAAATGTGTTTGATATGTTTCTAATGTAATCCAATTTATTTAGAATTTATTTCCGTTATATGAATTAATTTCCTTTGTCTGTACTAAGATGCTGTTTATCTGAATTAATGAGGATTGCAAATTTATATATGATTTTGTAATGCTCAAATTGTCTTGCAGGTTATTGGATACTGTAATCTAGAATTTAGTGAATATTAAGCAACAGTATAGTAACTGTGGTTATATACGGCGACATTGTCTGTAAACAGAGCACGTGGTAATTTCTAATCATGTGTCTCTGAAGCGAGAAAGATGAAATATTTAATAAAGTTAAGACTTGGTATTGTTAACTATTGATAACAGTTGTACCTTACCTCAGATAAAGTAAATTTGTAAGGACCGTTATTCCTTAAGGTCACATTATTTCAGAATGTATGAATTTACGTCTCTAAATAACGGAAGTAAGAGAATTTATGTATGTACTGATAGGTGGTGAACATATACAGATTTAGTCGTAATCTTGTTATTTAAAAGAATAGCTTCCTATATTACCCCAGAACCCGACGAAGACAGTCCAAGAAGGAAGTCCGCAAATAGAGAGTTCAGAATAGAAGAGTCAGATGAAAAATCCAAATAAGAGTTCAAAATAGAATGGTCAAAGTAAAAACCATGCATACACTCTAGACGTAGAATACACAGTCAAGAAAATGAACGACACCAGATGTTGCAAGTAAAGTGTGGACACTGTACACTTGTCACCACTCATTTTTATGTTGAACTAATCTGTAAATTAAAAACTGCTATCAAATTCCACTAATGTAAATCGGTCTAATATTAATTGTAATTTTAGTTTATGTACTAATTAATTAAATTTATTTATTTTATTAAAGGTATCGTATTTGTTTCATTTCTTCTCCATAGTCTTGCTCAGTTCGCTGCCAATGTTCTATCCATTTATCTACTCACACTGGGCAATATCATCGAGGGAGGTCATCTTCAAGATAATCAATTAAGAGAGGGACACAAATGTACACACACACATATATAAATTTTAATTAAAAGAGATCCATTTTAGATTGTGACGAAACAAACTGCTTTCTGGATTTCCTTGAATTCATTTATTCTCGGATTGGTTTCAATTTGCAAAAGCTAACACATATAACCTTCCGATAAACAAAGTTAGAAAAATCCTGAAGAATAATTTAAAAGTTCATGGAAAGTTAATCCATTAAAATAGATTTATTTTCGCTGATTTTTCTGAAAATATATAATTTAAAATTGCAAATTAAATTTACATGATTATCTTGTTTTAAGTAACATTACTTCAATTTTTATTTAAGTTATAAAGCGAACTTAAACCTCAAAATTAAATTTAGCCATGTTTTGTACTGATAAACATATAAAGTGAACAATCAATAAAGATCTCGAAGGATTTAAATTGCATTTATATTAGGCTGACTGTATGCGTTCTAGCAATTTAGATTGTTTACCGATAGATGGCTTGTTATTGTATGTTATTTTTTTTTCTCTGTTATCTTTACGTTGTCAGAAAGTGCAGTATTTTACGACATTGCACGCACGTGTTTGACACGAGTACGTAGAGAAACTAATTTATAAACAATCCATATATACTCATGTAGTAGACACAAGGTTTCAGTTTATGAGATTTGTTTGCGGATGAAATTAAACATTTTTTTCGTGTCTTTGATTTTAGATATGATAAAATGATTTGGACGGGTGTTCTGAGTCCGAAATGAAATTTAAAATATGCAAACGGATTAATGTGCTATTCACAATGTCCACAACAAGTGTGATGGACGCAGTATTAAAAATACCTTTCTGATAATTTAAACAGTTATTACGAGAGAGAGAGAGAGAGAGAGAGAGAGAGAGAGAGAGAGAGAGAGAGAGAGAGAGAGAGAGAGAGAGAGAGAGAGAGAGAGAGAGATTTTCCGGTGCACTTTGACTTAAAAGCACATTGTTCATGTGAAAGGTGTATATCGCTCAAACTCAGACTATTGTGATAACTAACGATATGGAAATATGTGAAAAAGATTTTGAAAGATGACTTTTAGTGTAACTTCAAACTACGTTATGGTAGTTTGTTAAAGTTACTTATTTCTTTATTTAGAAGGCCTGATGATTGCCCTACTCTCTCTCTCTCTCTCTCTCTCTCTCTCTCTCTCTCTCTCTCTCTCTCTCTCTCTCTCTCTCTCTCTCTCTCTCTCTCTCTCTCTCTCTCTCTCTCTACAGCTTTTCTTTGGAGGGCCTTTTGATTGCCATAATCCATACATAGTTTGTTTCAAACGACTGTTTATTGCGATATTTCCCTAAAATTTTTCTTTGGAAGGCTTATGGCATAGCAATTTTCTGTCTTTTAATCAGTTTGTCTTTGTTTCACTACATTTAAATATTTAGAAAATTCTCATTTGTAGATTGTATAGTATTATGTTTCTGAAGGTTGTTTGTTAAGTCTAAAAAAATTTTAAGTCTAAAATTTGCAACAGGTGGATAATTTGGATATTTTGAGATTTGAAATAACTATCATTACCACAATTGTTACTTAATAATAACTTTTTTTAATTCTCTACTAGATCAGACATGTTTAACTAGGTTTATGCATAATTAATATATTAAAACTTTCTCACAATGTCCGGCGATCGATTAATGTTGGCGCCATCTTATCTTGATCAGGAGATCAGTGGTGTGTTATTTATTTTGTTGTCTTTTAAGGAGAGACTCGAAAAGAAATCATAAGTACAGTTTCTGGAAAAATACAATTGTACCAATGAACTGAGGGTTTGTCTTCGCTGTAATTAGATTGCCCAAACTGAATATTTAAATATGCTTGTTGCCTAAACTTCGTAATTTTCTCTACAGCAAGACAATTATAAAACACGTTTAATTAGTATATGGTGCTATTTTCTCAACAGAAAAGAAAATAAATTTTAAAATTATTGTTATCTTATTTAAAGATTTGCATATTGCAATCTCATTCCCTGCTTTAAATTTTACATTAAAACAACCCGGCATAACTGTGTCATATTTTTAGTACTTTTCGTTCCGGCAATTAATCGATCACGCGGTTCTCTCGCTTTTTATAATTTATAGTGTTTTAGTTTGGAAATGTGCATAGAAATAGACTAGAACTTTATTTCTCAGGTGTCAAATAGACGAAATGAATCAATAATATTAAAATTGATTCAGTCAAATGCGTCAGCCAGAATATAAAATTCGCAATTTTAGGATAATGGATTTGCTTTTTTATTACTTTCATCATGGGATCAAAAAAATATTATCGGCGATTTTGTAAATTGTAGATCTACCTAGCATAGACACATAACGACAAAACAACAAAGTACCCATGACTTTAATGTTTAATATTTATCTCCATAAAGATTTTCATTGAATTTTCCTGTTATGTTAGGAAGATGGTGTACAACTCCAGTAAACGTTTTATTCAATGTGGTCTTTCACTTCATCATACCTAGCATTCAATCATATCATTCGGCCTTCATCTGTCTCTCCTTATGTCACGCAATCTTGTGAATGCAATATTCTATATGTTTACATCGCCATAAAATTCGTTAAATATTATCATCTACAACTGCAGATAATGGAAAATCATTGTACTACTTCTTTGTAAGAATTATTGCCTTTTTGTTGTTACGCGGATATAATAGTGTGTGCTTTATAAACTTGTGAATAAAACTACTCTTGTAGAATAATTTTTTTTAATTTTAATATAAACTGCTTGCACTTTAAAGAAGATTTTCTAAGTTAATACAGTCAATAATATCGGGAATCTGTAATATAAGTGTGTGAAATTCTTTGCTCCGGTTGGAAACGCTATACAGATTTTTCCATAATTCAAGAATAAATATAAGATTAATTAAGATTGTGTCCTGTTTCATTACATGAAGAAAGAAAAAAAACAGAACAATTCATATTGCATTCGCGTATTTTGCAATTACTAGCATTATCTTTCATGGAATTGCTTGCCATCTACATTTCCAAGAAATACTTTGGATACTTGCCGGTTCAGTTTAATGAACGGTAATTTTGTTTTAAAGGATACCTCTTATTATGGCGGGTACAAAGAATAAACTCCATCCTTGTGTCAAATACATTTATATTCCATTCCAAATGTCAGGTATTATTTCTTTAATGACAAGAGTAGGTATTTGGTAGTTATTATGGACTAAATTTACCTTATTACATACAGTGTAAATATTTCCAATCATAAGAATAAGGGGATATTTGATGTGACAGATATCTGAATCAATTCGTTATGTAGTCATATTCTTTTATACCTGAATTCTCCAGACTGCCTATAAATATTTACATTTATGAATGGAAAACACATCGTTCAGAATTAATCGTGTCTTCAGATAATATCAACTAACACGTAGTGAATCGGTTTTAAGAAAGGTCACCAGGAACATCAATGTTTACCTGTGCATGTTAAATTTAATTTATAAAACTGGTACTCAATTGTTATCAGATTCAAAAACGTTCATAGCACAATGGCTGTTATGGTTAAGTTGAGATTTATCCTTTCATTATTCACAGACATGTAATAGATATATGATAAACAATATACACCCGGCAATATACACCCGGCAATATGTTTCTGTTGTATCATTAAAATTTGAAATCCTCTTTGAACACGCATAATGTAAGGACAGCTCTTCTGTCGTTAAATGATATCAATCTTTCTCTTCAATGTGTACATTCAGTGGCGCAAAGAAATAGGCTTATATGGTATTTTCTGGTAAAAGCAGACGACCAAAGAAAATCAGCTGAAACTAGTGTGAGAGATACGTCATTGGAGAGGCAGCTTCTGATAGAGCTTCTTCTATTAACAAAAGGAAAAAGAGAGAAGAATAGTTTCCTTTGCTTCTCATACTTCTGCACACACTGTGTTGCAAAAACAAAGTTTAAAACAGTTTTAAGTATGACCGATAAAAATATTTCGATTAAAAGACTTGGATTACAAATTAGAATAGAAAAGTGACGAAAGAAAAGTTCATGCTCTCTTGAACTATTATATATGATGTGGGTTACTTGTCCTCATCTGATAATATTTGCAAATTTTCATTGAATTTTCTTGTTATGTTAGGAAGATTGTGTACTCTTACAGTATACGTTTTAGTCACTGTAGACTTTCACTTCATCATACTTCGTATTTAGTTATATTGTACGGCCTCCATCTGTCTCTCCGTCTGTCACGCAATCTTTTGAAAGCAACTTTGCTCTCTGTGCACATCGCCATGAAGTTCGGTAAACATTATAGTCATCATCTGCTAATGCACATAATGAAGAATCATTGTGCTACTTCTTTGTAAGAGTTATTGCCCTTTTTATTGTATACGTGGATATAATAGCGTGTGCGTTATAAACTTGTGTATACAACTCCTCTTGTATGTTATGTATTTTAATTTTAATATAAACAGCTTGCACTTTCAAGATTATATTAGTTATTACAATAAATAATGTGGGGAATTCTTAATATAAGTGTGTGATATTGTTTGCTCTGTTTGGACACACTATACAGATTTTTCCATATTTCAAGAAGAAATAGAAGAATAATTAAGATATAATAGAAGTCCTGTTTCATTTCTTGAAGAAAGTAAAAGCAAAACAATTCATAATGCATTCGCATATTTTAAAATTACTTCCCTTATCTTTCATAGAATTGCTTTCCATCTACATTTTTAGCGGGGCCCCGAGTGGCCAAGTGGTCTAAAGCGCTGTCCGTTACGGATCACTGCCATCTCACCTCTTCGTGGATTCGAGTCTAGGATTCGGCGAATATGGATATGTGAGAAAGCTTGCCAGTAGCTTCTCGTGGATCGGTGGTTCTTTCCGGTGATTTCCCGATTTCTTCCTCCACCATTAATACTGGCCGCCATGAATAGCCTATCGTGTGCTGAAATATGGCGTTAAGCCCAACAACAACAACAACAACCATATACATTTCCAAGAAATACTTTGGATACTTGTAAGTTCAGTATAATAAAATGTAATTGTGTTTTAAAGGATATTAAGTTGCTATCTCTTATTATGGCGGGTACAAAGGATAAACTCCATCCTTGTGTCCAATACATCTATATTCCATTCCAAATGTCCGGAATTATTTCCTCAATGACAAGAGTAGGTATTTTCTAGATATGATGAACTAAATGTACATTATCAGATACAGTGCAAATATTTCCAATCATAGGAATAAGTGGATATTTGATGTGACAGAGATCTGACGCTTTCCGTTATGAAGTCATTTTTTTACTTCAATTATCCAGACAACCTATAATATTTACATTTATGAATGAAAAACACATCGTTCGGAATAAATCGTGTCTACAGATAATATCAATTAAAACGTAGAGAATCGGTTATTAAAATGGTCAACAGGACCATGGATGTTTATCTGTGCATGTTAGAATTAATTTATAAAACTTGTACTCAATTTTTATCAGATCCAAAACGAACATAACACAATGGCTGTTAAGTACAAGTTGAGATTTATCCGTACATTATTCACAGAAATGCAGTAAATATATGATAAACAAGTTTCAACGGGCAATATGTTTCTGTTGTATCATAAAAATCTGAAATCCTCTTTGTACAAGCATGATGAAATGACAGCTCTTCTATCGTTCCATCATTTAAATCTTTCTCTTCAAAATGTACATTCAGTCGCACACCGATATAGGCTTATGTGATATTTTGTGGTAAAATAGACTGTCGAAGAAAACCACCCGAATCTAGTGTGAGAAATGTTTCATTTGAGATGCAGCTTCTGACAGACTTTATTCTAATAGCAAAAGAAAATCAGAGAAGAAAAATTTCCTTTTACTTCTCATACTTCTGAACAAAGTTGTCAAAATAACGTGTAATACATTTTTAATTACGATCGATACAAATATTTCTATTAAAAAACTTGGATTAAAAATTAGAATAGAAAAGTGACGAAAGAAAAGTTAATGTTCTCTTGAACCATTATGTATGATGTAGGTTACTTGTCCTCATCTGACAATATTTGCAAGACTCTTGTTTTCCCAAGATGATATAAATGATCTTTCAAGTATGGATCACTGACTCCTACCAACGTATTCTAATTAGTCTTTGCAATAATTAATGATAGCTAACACGTCATGTTTGTCAATCCGCTGAAGGGTTTCCTCATTATCAATAAAATTCTTCTCACAGACCTATACCTGCATTGCATAGTTAGATGAATTTAAATTTCAATAGTAAGATTTAAGTTTACATTTCTGTTCTCTACAATATTTCTGAATATCGATTCAAACGAATAATGTTGGATTTCTTTGAAATTTAATATAATTTTTTAAACAATATGATTTCACATACGGCAATTTGTCAAGCTCTCCTGTCGCCACATCATGCATAATTCAAATAATACAATAATATGATTATGGCATTTAGTCCAAAAATATGTTAGTTGATAGTTTTCTGGTTGGCTAGCAGAGATACGTTTTATTTATTTTTGGCTATGCCATGTTGAGAAAATGAGAGCAAAGTTCCTTTCAAAAGCATATAAAAAGTCAAGTACCACAGAATGACCCAGAAGAGTGTCGACTCCACGACCTTTCAATTTCGAGGTCAACTGGATTATAGCAGCTACCTAGAACAAAGGAAATATGGTTTAAAATAACACGGAAAAGACAAGTAAATTTCATTATAACTAGAGCATAAGTTTCTGTCAGCAAAGATTTTAAGATCATTAAACATGACACACATGGTGATTCAAATTGTTCATATTTTCCTTGTCTTCACTGAAAGCGTTTTGACCTTTAAGATTTTCTTTGAGAAAGGATGAATAACATCGTGCCCACTTTAAAGGAAGATTTGCACCATGTTCTGATTTTAAAAAAATAATGAATAACTGTTATCCAACTTTAAAGGATGAGTAACACCATGTCCAACTTAAACTAATGAATAACACTGTAAAATACATTGAAAGATGAAAAACACCATGTCCAACTTAAACTAATCAACAACACTGTAAAATACATTAAAGGATGAATAACACCGTATGTAACACCATTGAGCATGAACATGCACACGAAGAAAATTATTAACTTTTAACATTCCAAGTGATGAAAGTATAAATGATAACAATAATTTAAAAGCCTAGACTTTATTACATTTTCTCTTCAAATTATATAAAGCAGAGAATCGGGCAATCGGCACCGTGCTCTCAACCTATTCACACGTAATATTTATGGACCTATATCCAATTCTTGTATCTGGATCGATATCCATCTCTGTCTGGAACTATCACCACATCTTAAACCAGGACCTACACCGACGTCTACCTCCTTGAGATATACCCACATACTCTCCAATGACCTATACGCTTTCGATCGATACCCATCTCTTTGTTCTAATCCTATACCCATGTCATCGATCAGGATCTATACCGTTCCTTGCTCTAGACACGTCTTTCTCTGAAACTATACTCGCATCTCTCTGGACATTGATCTATGTCTTTTCTGTGGACATAGACTTACTTATTATACTGAATCTATCATAACGTTTTCTCTCTGGATCAATACCCATCTCCTTCCTCTAAAGCTCTACTCATATCTTCTATATAGAGATATACCCACATCTTCTAACTGGACCCATACTCAAGTATTCTAACTGCACCATCAGCCACGCCTACAATCTTGATCGATATCCTCCTCTTTTTCTGTACTAATACTAAAGTGATCTCTCTTAACCTACACCCAAGTCCCCTCTCTCTCTCTCTCTCTCTCTCTCTCTCTCTCTCTCTCTCTCTCTCTCTCTCTCTCTCTCTCTCTCTCTCTCTCTCTCTCTCTCTCTCTCTCTCTCTCTCTCACTCTCTCTCTCTCTCTCAACGAGGTTCATCATGACCTTCTTTATCGACATATAATATATCAAACTGAAAAATAAAGCATGTCTCCTACTAGGTGCAATTACAACTTCCAAAACCTTTTTAAAATTCTTTCAATAAATTAGCTTTAAATAAAAATTTATGTTTCTTTTAATAAAATATTAGTCTTTCAGTTTAGATGCATTTTCCTTTTCAGACTCTATCCATACTCATACACTCACAGACACTCGCGCACATTCCACAATATTTCATTCATACTGTCCTAATTGAAGATTTGGTCATTGCATTCTCATTCCATGCTTTAAATTTTACATTAAGTCAACCATGTATAACTGTGTCATGTTTCGAGTACGTTTCGTTCCGGCAATTAATCGATCACGCGGTTCTCGGGCTTTTTATAATTTATAGTGTTTTAGTTTGGATATGTGCATAGAAATAAACTGGAACTTTATGTCTCAGGTGTCAAATAGACATAATGAATCAATAATATTAAATTGATTCAGTCAAATCCGTCAGCCAGAATATAAAATGGATTTGCTTTATTATTCCTTTCATGATGGGATCAAAAAAAAATATTATCGGCGATTTTGTAAATTGTAGGAGATCTACCTAGCATAGACACATAACGACATAACAACAAAGTAACGATGACTTTAATATTTAATATTTATCTAAATAAAACTTTTCATTGAATTTTCGTGTTATGTTAGGAAGATGGTGTACACTATTTAGTTATATTGTACGGCCTCCATCTGTCTCTCCGTCTGTCACGCAATGACGCAATAAGATGTAGGGACATTGTATTTAGGAAAAAAAATCACTGAATTTATTAATGTCTGTAGAATTGAGGAAATATTTCTATAAAAATTTTCTTGTATATCGCCTATCATTTATTAGCAGCAATTACTTTGAATAAATATGGCCCATTCATTCAATACAATCCATGCATAGAATTTACTACACCTATATGTAATTCATTGAGTTGGCTCCCTTACACAGTATACGATGAAAAACTTTAATATGAAATATATTCTCCATAAAACATGACGATAATTTAACTACGAATGATTTCATAATCATCTCATTGCGATGTTAAAAAGTTGATACAGCTTTTTGTGCTTTTCTTTGTGTCGTCCATAACTTACCATTTTTAATTTCATGTGTAGGCTCATTATATATGGTCCATATATATATATATATATATATATATATATATATATATATATATATATATATATATATATATATATATATATATATATATATATATATATATTAAATTCGTACTCTACCGAGTTTCGAACCCAGGTCCGCGAGTAAATGGCACCCATCGCCTTGCCTTCACGCACCAGCCCATATTCCGTCACGACTAAGCACGCAGGCTTGGTGCGTGCAGGCAAGGCGATGGGTGCCATTTACTCGCGAACCTGGGTTTGAAACTCGGTAGAGTACGAATTTAATTTCTCTAACCTGTATGATAGAATTGTTTGTATTAAACTATTATTTCTGCCCACAATTATCAAGATTCTACTACAGCAGAAACCAGGAATAGCACAGTCTGTTCTGTCTGGTATATATATATATATATATATATATATATATATATATATATATATATATATATATATATATATATATATAACATTTTTACCCTTTATTGCATATGTGATCATAAAGTTTGTGTACATCTACGGACCAAAATATTATAGGTACCTTCCAATGTTCTTAGGTAAATGATACTAACAACCTACCTTGTACGGGATATAGTAACCTAGGGGAAATGTGATAACATTGAATCGATAGGGCTGCTGGTAGACCTGCTTGAAAGGGATTAAGTGCTACAGATGCCGTGCTATATCTTGGACTGTATGTACACTGTCTGACCTACTTGCGCTGGCTGTGTAATAGCTATTTATTTTAGATTTGATATTATTTGGTATAACAGTACCAATTGTACATGCCCAGGTGTGTGGAGCTTAAGGCGTATGGAACATTGCATTCCGAAATAAACCACAAAACTAGTTGTGATTGGTGCATTATGTACGAGTCGTACTTTCAGTTATTCTTAAAAAAAAAAATTGAACATCTTGGCAACATGTGAAATGTTAATTCATAACTATATCACATTTTGTATTTTTTAAGATTTTTGTAAAATGTGGTACACATGACACAAAATGTGTCTAGAGTAACTAGATAACTCTTACCCCTGTCAAGTTCCAGTAGAGTTATCTCTCTTAAATGGCCATAGTACACAATTAATTTCACTATATTGTCTCTACATTTGTTTCTCAGTACTGAACTTTCCACTGTGTGACAATCAATATAAATCATATGTTAATCTAAAATACCTTCACAGATGACTTTAAAGTTTAGTTCTTGTCAAGAGTTGACCTGCATTTTTTGAGAGGCTGAATTGTAAACAAAACACCAGGCAACGGAACACAGATTTCACTTCCGGATCATCACCGTGACCTTATTACTCAATGTGCACTGTCGCCGAAATACACACAGACAACCACACCATAAGCTCACATTTTAAAGAATAAACAATTGCCTTTAAATCCTTACCAAGAATGCCAAAATCTGACTCTAGTATCACCACCAGACTTTGACAGGAAAAAGTGATCTAAAACAAGACTGGGACTACATTCGTGGGTACTGAACCGGATTTTATTAATTGTGTACTGATTCCTGAAAGGGTCAATGTTTTTGTCAAACTTTTATATTTGCATTTTATTTTGCATGCCACTACTATTTCAACTTCATACATAAAGTCTTTTGAAATTTCATTGCAAGCAAAACACGTGACAGCTATCTGAAAGTGTGTAGTGCTGGTGTTCTATAGGGTGCAATTTGAGATCCAATTGTTCTTAAGAAACCAAAACTAAATTTGCTATATCTTCCTTAATTATAGGAATTTTTCAATGCAGTAAAATCCTAATTATAATACGTGATAAGGCCTGTCTGAAATTATTCTTGATATTAAAAAATATTAATATATTAAATTTTAATGAAAATTTAAATAAATATATAAATTTAAAAACTATTTATTTTACAAAAATTAAATTTTCATACAAGTTATGACATTCAGTTTGACAAATTTAAGGCAGAAAAGTTGAATAATGAAACAATGACAGGTGCTATGTTCCACATTTATTGTTTTAGGTACTAGGGCAGTTGTTTGTATAACTAATAGCCCACTCAAATTTAAAGTTTTGATGGGACCACTACCATGTTTTATAGCAAATATTCATTCCATTTTAATGCTTATCTCTACAAAAGTCAACAATGCAATATGAAAATACAGTTTCAGGGAAATTCCACCTTACTGAAAAATGATGTGAATCTCTGTCATGAAGATCTAAGCCATGTCTTTGAGATGCTGTATATCAGTGTACTGATATGAACTCATCTTGGTCACCTATAGCAGCACACTAAACATGTCCTTATGAAACCTTGCTATCACCATTGGACTACTGGAGAGCTTCCAAAATGATACAACTCTAATACTTTGTTCCAGATACCAGGCTAGACCTGAAAAGATATAACATGTTTCACTTAGTTCTAAAAAAAAACAGTAAGATTTAGGCAAATGAAGTTAAAATGTGTTAGAAATGGTGATTTCAAAATAACATTCAGGTAGCAAATAGGGTTAGAAAAGGTAAACTTGATAGAGTGACACTCAAAGATGTGAAGCAATGAGCATGTATTAAAGTGACAAATGCATCCTAAAAATAGATGAAGTTTTTACAAGCATATTTAGCCATTTACAGGTTAAATAACTAATCAGGTAGAGTATTATCATAAAGTTTAAGACAATGTTGGAACGGCGAGTTTTGATCATTGGTGCAAACATTGATACATACCAGTATAGTGGAAAGTCAAATGACAATGTACCAAATTAAAATTTATTACTATATGCAATCCCATTCATGAAGAAAAAACAAATTTAGATATTGCGAGTGAATATAGCAAAATATGGCCACAAAGATCAACTATTGGTACCAATAGATCCTATATCATCAACTAAATGTGAAATTTTTATCCCTAAAACTTGTAAACAAGGATGGATATTTGCATGTGTGGGACATATGCAATGTACTTGGTAACATCACATGTGCAAACATGATTCAAATAATCTGTTTGAACATTTTTAGTCTATTTTTAAGAGTCTTGGCTACCAAGTTATTAAGTTCAATGATTCAATGGAATCAGATATCAGCTAATGCTGCAATATCGCACTCTGTCAAAGTACTAAATTGAAATGTGTTACTATACAGAGACATATTCATGATAAAAATAACATCTTGGGATATTTTAAGTGCACACAGTCAAAACTGAGCCTTACATATTCACTATAGGTACTATGTCAGCCCAACAATGTCAACTTTTGATTCCAAACATTACAAAATATGTGCATATTTGTTCATGTCAGCTATGTGACCATATTAGGATCAGTTGTAGAAAGTTAAATTCAAATAATCTGTTTGAATATTACTTATGTAATCTTTATAGTGTCAGATAACAAAATGTCCTAAATGTCCTGTGTGTGGTATTGTCCGTAAGTCCTACATACCTTCATACGTTCATTATAATGCAGATAACGTCCAACTTTATACCTTTCTTAAAATATTAATATCCTACATAATTTTGATGTGTATCTAGACAAACCTTTAAACATGAGATAATCTTAGAATTGCTTTGTTTTGTAATTGAACCATATTTTTAATAGTTGCATGCAATTGGGGCCGATAGCCTATGTTACCAAAAATTATTATTATTATTATTATTATTATTATTATTATTATTATTATTATTATTATTATTATTATTATTATTATTATTATTATTATCAACATTATTATTATTATTATTATTATTATTATTATTATTATTATTATTATTATTATTATTATTATTATTATTATTATTATTATTGGCAAGCATGTACTGAGAGTGCAAAAGGCAAGTTCATTAACTGTAGCCTGAAGATCTTTCTATATTGCACGTGTTCAAATGGTTCCCATATGGGCCCCGAGTGGCCGAATGGTCTAAAGCGCTCTCTGTTACGGATCACTGCCATCTCACCTCAGTCTGCGTAGATTCGAGTCTAAGATTGTGCGAATGTGGATATGTGAGAAAGCTTGCCAGTAGTTTCTCGTGGTTCGGTGGTTATTTTCCACGGATTTCCCGGGTTTTTTTTCCTCCACCATTATTACTGGCTCTATATCGCACGTGTTAAAATGGGTCGCATAGGGGCTCCGAGTGGACTAGTGGTCTAAAGCGCTCTCCGTTACGGATCACTGTCATCTCACCTCTGTCTGCGTAGGTTCAAGTCTAAGATTTGGCGAATGTGGATATGTGAGAAAGCTTGCTTGTAGCTTCTCGTGGGTTGGTGGTTCTTTCCGCGTATTTCCCGGTTTCTTCCTCCACCATTATTACTGGCCGACATGTATAGCCTATCGTGTGCTGAAAAAAATGTCGTTAAGCTCCAGAACAAGTAAAATGGGTCCCGAGAGTTCGAATGGGCTAAAGCGCTCACCGTTCCTGGTCACAACCATGTCACTTCAGTCTGTGTGGGTTCGCGTCTTAGACTACGTCAACGTGGGTACGTGAGAAAGCCTGCCACTAGCTTTCGTGGTTCGGTGGATTTTCCCGGGAATTTCCAGGATTCTTTGTCCCCAATTATATTGGCTGTCATGCATTGCCTATCTTTTGTTTCAAAAACAAGAGATAAACTCTACAACAACGTATTATACATCTGGTACTTTCATGTTTCTGTGTCTTTCTGAAGGTGCAAATAGCATTATTTCCAAATTAGATCCCATTTTTTTAAACAAGGTTTTTGATTCGTATTCCTAGTATTTAATACAAAAGAGTTCTTCCTCCAGCAAAATGTACTTAGCAAATTTTTTTATTATTCTATTTTTAAATTTCACAATGCAATAGAAATTGAAATATAATAAACATTGTGTGTGTATATATATATATATATATATATATATATATATATATATATATATATATATATATATATATATATATATATAGATGCAATAAATTGACGACATGTGGACATGTGGTCCCATAAAATGATCTAAATATTCTGATATCCTTTCTGTGGGGTGCCGGTTACCTGAGATTATAGGTCTGCCAGGGTTTCCTTGTTTGTGGATTTTGGGTAAAAGATAAAATCTCTACATAAAATCTACCTGCTCTTGGGTTTTCTGGGCTTAAGTAGTTTTTCGTTTGCTGGTCTATGGTCTACAAGCTGGTTGTATTTATAGTTTTAACACATGTGGAGACAGCCATGTAGAGGTTTACAAACACAACGTTTTCGTCTTTATTTGTTTGTCGTATATATGTTTTGTATTTGCCTTTGAAAAAGACTCATTAAGAGTCGAAAGCGCTTAGGCTAGTTAGTTACTAGTTTCGTACTGTTCGTAGTCAGTTTATTGCATCTATTTTAATCAATCCCTGACACAAGTGATCCCTTGGTGCATCCAGTACGCTTGAAAGGGTTGTTATTCGCCAAATGATTTGTATTCTTTACATATATATATATATATATATATATATATATATATATATATATATATATATATATATATATATATATATATATATATATATATATATATATATATAATAATAATAATAATAAAGTGATTGCAATAACTTTAATCTGCAAGCTTGTAAATCTTGAATGAACGCAGAAATTGGCCAAAAGTTGAGTTGGAAAATCTAACTTTTATATCCTCTGCAAGTCTATAGTATTGTAATTGTAATACATAAATTCTGGTCATTTTTTTGTCTTATAAATAAATATGCTTCAACAAAATATTATACTGTTCGACCCCACCCCCGTCGAGTTATACCTAAGCCCTCTAAAAACTAATTGTACTTGAAACTCTGGTTTTGCGTTCAGCATTAAGAGGTTGGTATTAGGACCGGTCAGCCTGTTGTTAGGATAATAGTGCATGGTGGAATATTATGATACACGTCTGTGGCATGATGTCTAAGTGTTAGATATCACTATAAACTGACAAACTTCATGTATCGTAGCGATATGACTAAATAATTGTCAAAACTACATCAAATTTCCAAATCACACAAACACACACATACACAGAGAGACACAAAACTCTTCCTTCATTACTAATATATCGACCCTGTATAGCTATGTACCAAACTCGTATCATTCCAGTGCTTTTCTCATACAGGAATCAAGAATCTAGTTTACTTCATAAGCGTGTATTTCACTTATGATCCTATTTCCAGTTGACAGTGTTTCTTCGTGACATTTACTGAATACTGTAAAACCAGATACTTTTCTCGCATTTTCGGGCACTTAGCGATAAAGAAACTTCTGATCGATTTTTTTTCCATTATGTTTCTACCATAGGAGATTTAGCTGTTGTAAAGGGGAAGTAACTCTTAACAAACACCTTCTCGAGACCGAAACATTAACCTCCCTTCAATCAACACAGTTATACCACTCAACGTTAATTGCACAGTGTAGGGGTGGCGGATTATATTATGCATGGACTTGAGTAATTTAACCTCTAATTATATTTTCCTCTCAATCGCCTTCTGAATATCAGATTATCACTGAATTACAAAATAGTGTACAATGTGTGTGTGTGTGTGTGTGTGTGTGTGTGTGTGTGTGTGTGTGTGTGTGTGTGTGTGTGTGTGTGTGTGTGTGTGTGAGAGAGAGAGAAAGAGAGAGAGAGTCGTTTGAAAATGTATGACTTATTCATATGTTCATTCAAGTTATGTCTTTAGAGCCTGTACTGCTGTGAAACCTTGGAACAAACGATTCTGGAACCTTGATCATTCTCTCTAATGCAATCTTTCAAAAACGCAAATTCACACAGCCACAATAATAATAATAATAATAATAATAATAATAATAATAATAATAATAATAATAATAATAATAATAATAATAATAACAATAATAATAATGGTATTTATTATTATTATTATTATTATTATTATTATTATTATTATTATTATTATTATTATTATTATTATTATTATTATTATTATTATTATTATCATAAGCAATTTAGCTATCAATGGTCCTTACTCAGATCGCTCTGGACACCGCTCAAGTGCCCTAAGGGATTAGAGCGTCCGCCTCCGATGCGAGAGGTCGCGATCTTGAAACCCGGCCGAGTTCTACCAAAGACTTCCAAAAATAATACTAGCAGGTTGCGCGCTTGGCGCTCAGCATTAAGAACTTAATACTAGAATTGGTCTGCTTGGTTTAATGATAATGTGACTATGTTGGACACGATGCGGCATGTCAGTGGCATGATGCCCCAGTGCTAGAAGTAGTAAAGTAAAACATTAGTTTTAGCTCAGAAACCCTTGCTTTTCCTCTAAAACCCTTCGATGTTGACATTTTCTTTAGCTCCGATGATGACTTTCACCTGACAAAATATGAAAGTCTCTTATCTAGAAACAACTTTTTTCTTTTATTATGTTACAGCCATTTGTATGATAATTATTTTCATACTTGCTCTCATTGGTAGAATAACTTAAAATACTGTCAATAATACTGAACTCTCGTATTAAGTCCTCCTTATCATAGTTTTCGCTTGTAAAAAATAAGACCGTAATGTTTTGTAAGTGATATCTTCTGTGTTTTTGTTTTGGTCTCAAGTTGACGATCAATCTTTGTGCACGCCGGTGAAAGAGAAACATCAACACCTGATATTATCGACAAAACCGGATTTAACGATCCGCCACGTGAAATTATACCAGAGCTGGTCATCAGCAATAATAAATGTGATATTACTCGAAATAGTCTACTGTCCACTTGCAACATTGTGTTACCCAACATAAGTTTTGTTGATAATATGTAATATAAGATTAGAGCGTCAACATCTTGTTTTGTAATTTCTTCTGAAATATGATTGAAATCGATAATCTATTTTACATTATGCAATATTTACTTACAATTGTCATACAGTATTAAAATATGTAGCACCAGCAATCGGATTACGAAATTCACGAATGTTATTATTACGAAATTACGGATTACGAAATTCACGAATGTTATTATTGATAAGATCTGCTATAAAATTTATGTACTTGTCATACACATCCGACGAAGTATTTCTATATAGTTCATCGCAATACCTGATTTTTCTTTAACCATTTGTACTAACCTAACGTTATTTCTACTTGACATTCAAAAAAAAAATCTATTTCATTCACCAAAGTATGGTATTAATTTTCTGTTTCATCAATAAATCCAATACCAAGTTTATCTGATTCAAAGTAAATTTTTTGAGATCACGATATTGTCTGATAAGTGCATAAGCGAGATACGAAATTTATCAGCATTAATGTTTGGAGTGACGTTCGTCCAAAAAAGGTAATTTGAGTAAAAGTATTTACTTCAAGCCGTAATTTTTCGTAGTTTGTTGATATTTCTGGACTTCCTTGTAATAGTATTGCAAAGATAATTCTCTAGAGCGTTGGAGTTCAGTTTAACATCATGAGCCTTATCTATATAGTAATAAGAACCAATCACTACACTATACGTTGAGTGACTGCTTCACAAAACTTTTCTCGCTTATCATCGCTAAGATTACTAATTTCATTCCCCAAATCTTCGATTATCGCTAGGGGTTTGGTTTGGTAATAATAAAGGGAAGTAATTCTGGAGATATTTTACGCATCACTGATAGAAGTGCATTCGAGTATGCTTTTATGATTATCTCCGTAGTCGGCATTATTATAATAAATTTTACTAGGGTCTCCATGTCGTGGTAGAACATATCGAGATGTTTTTAAAAAAAATCTTTGGAAAACTATTGTTCCTTTTTATTCATATTATTCATATCATCTTAGATTTCGTTAGTTTGTCGAGGACATGATGACTATTGTTTATCCCTTCTTCAAGATTTAGGATAATATTAAGATGCACATCAGTATTTCTTGAGAAAAAAAAATTAATAAAATTCGTAATGGAGTAAAGCAATACCGAATTGGTAAAGAAGCATATAAACAAAATTGTTATGCCCTTCTTGGAAGAATTCAAAAAACAACGTAACAAAATTGATGTTTATGAAAGACTCCGTTTTGATGTTTGGGTTTATACGTCAAACGCAGACTATTGCTGTTAACATCATAAAAATAAGCATGTAATAAAAGTATTGAAAGCGAAACGAAATCATCGACATATTGATAATACAAGTTCGAGTAAATTACTGAGAGCAAACGAGTATGAAAGTTTGCATAGCGATCTTATATAAAAACTTTGTTATAAATGTGAATAACACTAGTGCTTGATTCACAGATAACGAGAACGACGCACACTTTGATGTCTACTAAAAACACCAATAATGCATTATCCAGGTAAAAAGTAAGAAATCAGATTGATTTTTTTTTTGCTATGGTAGGGCATTCTATAGCAAATGTGAAAACAAACGTCAATGGCAACTTTACATTTGATTCCGGTGTTTGGGTATCAGTCAAACTACCACAGCAAGCATTAATCTAATTGATCTCAACAATACGATAAGAGTTGTGATAACAAAATACACTGCCGCAGACAATTTTCATTAACTCCAGACTATAATATGCAACGAGCACGATTCATATTAAAAATATATTTTATTAGATTTCTTTACCAGCGACTGGTATCGCATTGTTTCTAGTATGCAAAAACCAGAACAACGTGTATTATATGATACAGATTTGCTCTTTAACATAGCAGATGTAAATACAATTTTAGTAAATTGCTTTATTGCAGCAGAGTATTACTCAGCCAAGGGAAGTCAAGGTCAAAAAATCTATAGTTTTTCACTAGATGTTCTGACTGGTTCACTGATACAAATTACTCTTCGACAAATACTATATTATCTGATTAATCTTGAAAATTATGTAACCAGTATAACGATGTAAATAACAGATCAATCATGGCGACAAATATATCTTAACAATGACATTGTCGCGAACTATTTACAGGCACAAATTTTGTAAACCTAATTTAATAACAAAGATGAGACAAAAAAGTTCAAAGAGAAAATGTACGTGGATTTGTTGGAAATATATTTTAAAAAGTAGCTGAAAACAATGCAAGAATTGTTCGTAAAGTATCAACAGTTGCACTTGAAATAGATAAAGCTTCAGTGATGGTGGCAGATAGTGCAGCAGACATCACAGTAGGTGATGTGATGTGATGTGATTATGATTTTTAACATAGCGTTGACAATTTTTCAGTCATATCGCTACGATGTCTGTAGTGTGGCAGTTTATAGTGATGTCTAGCACTGGGGCTTCATGCCGCAGACATATAGCATGATGTCCCACCCAGTCACATTATCCTGACACCAGACCGATCAGTCCTAACAATAACCTCTTAATGCTGAGCACCAAGCGAGGAAGCTGTTAGTACAAAGTAGGACATAAGATCGCTGATCAAATAAAAGGCGACGCGGAAATAAAATAAGCAATATCAGATATTTCACGAACAGTTGAAGCAGAATTAGACCTGATAGCTGCGACAAAATATACTGTAACCGTGTGGTCAAAAGGTAATGAGCAAACTTGAAAAGAAAATAAGAACACTCCTGCTGCTTTTAGTTACTTAAATTTTGGATGCCACACAATATTGTGTGAATAAAATAAGCAATGTCAGTCAACAATTATCTTGATCTTATCGAATAACATTACACAGACGACACAGTGGCAGAAGTCGAGTATATTGAGTATCTCAACAAAACCTCTAAAAACCCAAATCAAGCTGGTCTCCGAACCTTTAACACAAGAAACGAGGACATGTTTTTCTTCCCGCACAAGGCGTTGGAAAACGTGTGAGGTCAAATACTAACTTCTATAGGCGGTGATATTGCAGCTGGTGCAGAAATTGTACTTGTCAATAACGGTTGGAAGTTGTTTAAAGGTACACCGCACCAACTGGCCTATCATAACGTGGAAGATATTTAAATGCACTTTTCCCTGCGAGTACTATACTAAATATCACCTCGTTCAGCAATGATTATTTAAGACCAGTGACAACAGACATGATGTGGTTTAAAGATACCTCACTTGCGACAGCTAATTTAAGAGGTTTTCATACGCACTGGGGATCCTGCTTTGGACAATTATAAACTAATCGCTAATGCAGCTCCTGATGATGCCGCTGTGATTGGCAAGTCATTACGATTAGCGATCACAAGAATAAGACGACAGTAATATAACAACGGATATGCAAAACGAGAAACATACGCACCATAATCTCACCAAATAACGATGATTCTTTTGTTAAATGCAATATTTGGATTCTGCGGAGAGTATACCAAAGTTTTTCGCGGCATAAATCAACACTTTTTTTTACAGCGAGCTGATTAAAACGATTTTATAAGAATAGAGTGGCCGAAGGTCATTTTGCTAATACAAGATTAGAGCTGTGGATTTCAGCAGTTGTTATATCTGTAGCTGAAACAATGAAACTCAAATCATTATTGGCCGCTTACGCGGAAAACAATGTTTTAGCAAACTAAAATTTATCAAACAGCGATTCCTAACGCAATCGATTACAAATGGCCTGCTATAACTGAGTCAAGCTAACAATTACATCAACATATGTGCGTTGTATTTCAAAGACAGGCATGTCGTGATAATCAAGAAATTAATAATTCTCTTTTGATAATCCAGACGTCAGAGGAATCTTTGTTAATAGCACATTTTATACAATATCCCGAACGTGCAATCGAATGTAATTTTGGTGATTATCACCAGCGGTTGTTTCACGTAATTATGTTTCCGTAATGATAAAGTCTCCAGGGACTGACAGCGCCACCACAGTGAAAGTAGCGTTAACTTAAAACAGCAAATTAATAAACTCGATTAGGGAAAATCGCTTTGTTATCAAACTATTTGTTACGCAAATAACACTAACGGCAAAAGAGGGCGGAATTTTTGGAACAGCATATGCTGTAATTATACCGAGTGTTTCATCAAATATTAGAACGACTGGTACAAGCAATACCGTCAGAGGCACTAACTGGACCAGCTATGAAGGAGGTATCAGGTAACAAAACATATAGAACAACAAATAATATATTAATAATCTAAAAAGAAAGCACAAGCTAATAAATCGACAGCGAAAAAATCTATAAAAAATTAAAAAATGTCGTCAAAGAAAACAACAACTTTATTGCCTGAGGAAACAAGAACAATGAAATACCAGGAAAGCTAACGTTAGGAACAACAACAACAAAGTCGCCAAAGAAAACAACGACACCATTGCCTAAGGAAACAAAACAAGATGGAATATTCCTTTCGCTAAACTGCTACAGGCGTTAGCAGGCACTCTAATTCAAAACGTGCTAGAGATAGGACATGGAATGACTCTACCAGTCACCGGACGCCGTTGACGCCAGTGACAAAGACACTGCAGTGGAGTATTTTCGATATAATTAAAATAATTGAATAACATTGTCGGATCTCGTGGAGTATATTGAAAGACGAATCAGAAATATCATCACAAAATAAGGTAAATAAACATTTTCCTAAACCTTTCAACTCGCTAGTTGTCACCTTGCCCGCTGCTCCATTAAACAGCTGATGGTTACTTACCGAATGGTTTACTGTATTGGACGTGATTTACTGGACCTATAATATTTCCTTGATGCATCTTGCACTGAGGATGAACATGATATTACGATTGGTCGCTTGGGCCTGTTAGTTTCTGTGTCATTATAATATAAGCATTTTATATCTCCAAATATGTTTTCAACTATTGTATTCGCATTGTGCGATGATATATCAATAGACTAATTGATTAAATATATTAAATATTATAAAGCAATGTGAAATTACAAGATATTGCCAAAACCTACAAAAATAGATACCGCTTTTGCAGTATTTGATAACAGTTATAAATTTGAGACTCAAAATATTTTAGCAAATAAAAACTCTAAAACTGTAACGTAAGAACTTGAAGTACATAAAATTATCAAAGGTACATACTGTAGATTTCCGAAACTCGAACCACAAATAATTTATCTGGAACAAGTGTTTCCTCAGTCGTCGATGTAACACATCAGGAAATATTTAAAACAATAGGGATAATTTACTGCCTCTGGATCAGTTTGGATATTTGAAATGCTAGCAAAACTTATTTCACACAGCGAGATATAACAAACTTACATTGATCTCTTTTAAAAGATAGAGACATAAAATGTTGAATCAGCGTAAAGAAATCTGATATCAATTGCTTTGAGTAGGATAATATGTATGCGATGTTTCCAGCATACAAAGTGCTGATCTCCTTGACAAGTATATTAGTGACTATTCAAACTTTAATTTTAATAACACTGACTTTCCAGTTACAGAACATCAAATAATAAAACTTAAAAAAATAAAATAATATTACAGTTTGAAAATAGTGAACATGTTTATCACATATATCTCTAAAACAAATGCTACACAAAATTAAACTTGCTGTTTTATAAAGGACATTACGTTAAAAACAAAACCTTCAACGGCCTGGATGGCATACAATAGAATACCAATAAAAAAAACAAAATATTTTTGTAACTCTGTTTACAAGGTTTTTCTAATAATGAATAGCTAAAAATTCATCTGAAATAATGTATTAATGTTCAAGACATAACCATACCAATAGAGAAATAAAAATATCAAAACTAAAACATAATCATTAATTATATATTTCATTTGTTATTTACGCCGGCTATGATTTTATACTTGTTCCTGTTGCATGGGCAGAAACTGTTCAAAAAATCAAGCACCGGAAAATACATGTTCCCTGTGGGACAGCTTTTAATGCAATCTATTGCGATACAGATAATTTTAAGTCCAATAATATTGTACAGAGGTACAATTAGCGCCGTGTGGTTACCAAAACGTTTAATAGATGCTAATAAATTTTCATCAGATTAACTAAAACAGCTCCAATTAAAATAACACCCAAACAACAAGATGATTTTGATGAGGCAGTTAATTGTCATATCTGCGATAATCCGATGCATGGCGATAAATTCCGCGATCAATATCATCTATCCAGCCAATACATAATAATTGTAATTTAAAATTGTATGAGCCAAATATTATTTGTGTCTACATAATTGTCGTAGTTATGATAATCATAATATTGTCGAACCATTTGGCGATGATCAAAGCTAAAATTAAATAATGTAAGATCTGTATTCCAAACAATTGTGAAAATCATACTTCACTTACGCTCGGCAAGGCAATTTTCATAGACAGTCTTCAAGTTTGTTGGCGTCGCTGGAATAACTTGTAAAAGATTGTAGCAGTATTGGTAATTTGAGAAGTTGCCTACGCCGTTCTGACAAAAAAGGTGACTTTCAGTAAGAGTATCTCGACTAATGGCGCTGATTTGATGAAACTTCTCTTCCTGACAACGTTAAATTTTACTCGCAGGTAAAAATGAAAATATTACAGATAATGAGTACACATGATATTTAGAATACGTATGGTTGTAAGACATTTGGTGATTATTTAGATTTGTATTTGAAAACAGTTGTGTTATTGTTAGCTGATGTTTTCAAGAGTTTCGTAAAGTTAGTCATGAAATTTATGAATTATTTTGCTCCAAGATTGTCGTGGGATGTTATGCTGAAAAAGTTAGGATATAATGGGATCTGTTGTCAGATGTTGATATGTTTAATTATTTTGGAAACGGGATTCGCGGTGGAATTAGCGATAGCTAACAAGTACTTGAAAAGTAAAGATACAAATTTAATGTCAAATTCTACTTTTAATCTAGACAATAATAATTTGTATGGTTATGCTAACGTCAGAGACAATGCAGTGTAGTAGATTTGATTGGATAACTCTAGACCAATTTCTTAAAGAAACTGAGAAAAATGTTCAAGAAAATGACAATTATTTTTTTCAAGTTGATATTAAATCATCCTAATTCGTTATATGATCTACATAACGACAATTCGTTTTATTGAGAGTTTTGTTTGGAGTCAAAAGTAATCGATTATTATTTGCTGAACAACCGACAATGACAAAATAAAACATTAATCATTAATAAGCTAGTCCCAAATTTGTTAAATACTAGAAATTACGTATACATTACAAGAATTTAATACAAGCAGTAGATGCATTACTAATTGTTAGAAAATTTCATTGCGTGTTAAAATTTTATTGATTTAAATAACAAACG
Source organism: Potamilus streckersoni (assembly GCA_016746295.1). Classification (NCBI taxonomy): domain Eukaryota; kingdom Metazoa; phylum Mollusca; class Bivalvia; order Unionida; family Unionidae; genus Potamilus; species Potamilus streckersoni. Next base: position 1,849,530 of record JAEAOA010000858.1, on the reverse strand, counting down.
TACTAATTACTAAACCCGACTTTGAGAACAAAATTTTAAAGTTGATGAACATATCTGCTTGGTAAATCTACGGTAAATGTCAGAATGTGAGTCAATATTGAAATTGCAAATGACGTAAATCGCAGAAATAAATTAGGCAACGATTTCGGTTTTGTCATATGAAAATATGTAATGAAAATACTGTTGTAATACATCTCATCCAAATTGACATGGGATCGTATTGGCATATTTATGGCAGGCTGCATTCCACATGCCAGCATTGTAGAAAACATAAACTATGTGATAAACTCCAGCTTCCTGATCTTAGGAAACAAATTTACATCACGCTTAAATTCTCTAATACATTTGGAAGTCTGAAGTTTTTTTTCTCACGCTATAAACAATGTATTGCATATCATGTAATTGCATTGAAATTAATACAGTTGTTCATGAACTCATCTATATTGCATGGAAAATATATTGGAGGATATAAAAATACTACACCGTATGTATATCATTCAGTTATCTCCCTTACACGAGACAACATTTCACAAAATAAAAACTCGCATTTGAAAATAAAGAGACGATTTGTGAAGTATTATATTAGCCATTATTAGTCTTGGTAAGTAGAGCAATTTAATAATTTCTCACATTAAAGTTTACAAGGTTAAAAACTGATAAAGTTTGCTTTTTTGGTTTAAGTATTTGCCTGCTAAATTGAAGCCTGCATTACTGCTTAGTTCTTATGGATAAAATGTAAACAATATACATCTACATTATCCATATTATTCACCCTTGCCTGTAAAAGATGTAATATCAGCAGTACTTCCGGGCTGTCCTTGGACATATGGTCACTGCCTCCATATATCTGTCCAAGGTAAGGTCATCAAACTTTCACTTCTAGTATTTCTCATTGCTGCTTTTCTCTTCTTCCATTTCTTGTGTCATAAAGTACATCTTCCTTTTATATACACACATTCTTCCTGTTTTAACTCCATTTGACTCACTAAAGTTATTGTTTATTTGTAAACTATGTAGTTTATTCCCCAAATTTCATTCCAAATCCATATAACCCATTAGAAGCTGTAACCTACTCTACGTTGTGACAGATTAGCAACTTGCATCAATTTTATTCACTACGCAAAGGAGAAACAATGTTCTAGTTTTTTTACAAAGATAATGAGTAGGTTGACCATTTTATGTGGACTGGGGGTTAGTGACCTCGTGTATCTGCAGACAGTGTAAAGTTTTGAGAGCTTGTACTTGATAACAAAATTGGGTCATGCCCACCAGTCGTTAATCTTAAGTTCTGCATCTACCAAATAAGTAAAAGTCCATTCTTGTAAGTGAATTTTACTTTTTGAAGTAGAAGAGGTACATACTAGTTGGTACATTAACTTTTAACCTAGTTGTTACATAATATGAAAAATAATGTGATTTATTCCATCTCACCCATGTGAAGTTCAATAAGTGCTGATATGAATAAAACGCAAAACCTAGCTAAAACAAGTCCTTTTAATCCAAAATATAGTTTGTTAGTAAAGCACAAATATGCAAACAGCAGCTGAAATAGTTCAAAGTCCATTATATACAAATTTAATAAAAGAAACAGCTTGGTGCCTCATAAAATCATTTTTGACAATCGAAACTAAGTAGACATGTTACTTGTACAGTCCCATGCTATATCACAAATTATTGAATAAAATAAGGTTGGCTTTAGGTATAACAGTACCAATTGTACAAACCCTGTTGGGCGGATCGTTTGGTGTAGGGAACGTTGCATTTAGATTCAAATCACAAAAGTAGCTGTGATTTGGTGCATTATGTACAGTTGGACTTTCTGTTAGGCTGAAAAATGTTTGGGTTTCTTGGCAACATTTGAGATTAAATTAATTTATAGCTTCATCAAATTTTGTATGTTATATGATTTTTGAAAATGTGGTACACATGACTGAAAGTGTGTCGGATATAATAAGATAACTCTTAGCCCTGTCTAGTTCCAGCAGAGTTATCTTTTAAACGCATTGGAGTACCTGGTTCTGTCCTTGTCAAATTGACAATATAATATTGGTCTCAGTGACAGTGGGTGTAATTCATGCTGAAACAGGAACGAAATTGTATTTATTTTGCAAAACATTAGCCTTGCGGTTTATGGAAAAACAAATGGCACTGTGATACCACCATGTCTCCGCTTAGTGTGTGTACTGTTGCACTCCCTGGGGATGATTATGGGGCACTGTGTGGTTATCTAGTGAAAGTAGAGAAGGCCCCGTTTGTGTATGTGCCGTCTTTAGAGATACGTTAGAGTTAAGTTTATGTTTGTCCTCTGAGCTTGGTAGGATGTCGTTTGGCAATATAAGAATTTACATTGATATATTCGAATTCCACTGAGATTGCTAGAATATCGCTTGACAATCTAGGAGCTCCCATAGGTTTTTGCCGTGATTATATCTTTTGTAAAAAAAAAAATATGAAGCATATGTTAAATGATAACAACAGCAGTAGCAGAAAACAAGTCGTTTCTTGATCAGAGACTCGATTGTTTTGTCAATTGTAAGCCATCATCGGAGATGAAGAAAATGTCAACATAGAAGTGATTTGGAGGGGATAGCAGAATTTATGAGCTAAACACCTTATTGTCTTTGCTACACTAGAATCACTATAAAGTTTCACGCAACAGACATCGATATAACTGAAAATTTAAAGCTACGTTGACAAGATAAGCAACCGACTTTGAACACGTCAAGTAACTTAAACTCTTCAGTAATAATTAATCTGCTTGACATTCTGTTTCAGTTTGTTCTCATATACATCGAAACTAAAAGCTGGGCATGAAACCTAACACATACATTCATCAAACATCTGGCATTTCCTTATTAAAAAAGTGTGTCATTCACAAGTTATTGTAACCTTTATAACCATGGATTTTCGTTTAATTAAAATATTTTTATGTTGTTTATAGGATAGTAAAAGATAGTTATACCAATCTGACTTCTAACTTTAGTTCTTCTTGAAAGAAACAATGATAGCGAAAATACACTTCGACACATTTATGTCTCTCAAGTCATCATTTATGCCTATCACACAAATATATTTTCTATAAATACATATTTTAATATAAATACAGCTATATTTCGTGCATAGGTTTGTAACCAGTCCTTAATGGAATTACAGTAAAAATAAGACCATTCATTCAGAAGCATATGCTGTAGGATTGATGTCATGATATCCAATTCGGAGGATGGATGTGGAACATTTTCAAATATTCGTATAACGGTCTATTGCAAGAAAGAAGTAACATCAAATTTAAACAATTTATTCCCACTATCCGTTCGAGAGAGGTAGCTGTAATGACATTTTATCACCTTTGTTTTGTTGAATGGGTTGGGAGTTGTCACATCGGCTTTATTTTGGGTTATTGATGTGGGTTGATGCTTGCGGAAGGTTCTGCACTAGCTCCATCCCTTACTCCTTTATCCAAAATTGTACAACTTAAAATAACGTAGTGTTTCACATGTCAGGACCTTAGTATCTGTGTTAGAGTATTCAAATATGACCAGTAAGGTAAAAGAGTTCGTCTTTTATATTTTAGAATGAAAATAAATGAGTGGGAAAGCAATATAAGAAACATTTCGAAAATCATAAACAAAGGGAAACACATTTTTTGTTAAAGAAAAGAAGTTATATAAATAAAATGTACAGTGTAATCTCACAATCCGTTCGTTAGAGGTAGCGGTAATGAGAGTCACCTTTATTTTGCTGAGTGGGTTGGGAGTTGGGCGATGGTGGTTACATCGAAAATAGTTTTTGTATGGGTTGAAGTTTGCGGTTGGATCTGCACTAGGTCAATCCCCTCCTCCTGTATCCGACCTTGAGTAATACAAACTTATGTCATGTTTCACATGTCATGACGTTGGTATCTGCTTTATGGTTTTCTAAAATAGCGTCCCGTCTCATAATTCGTTCAGATATAACCAGCAAGTTAAAAGATTTCATCTTGTATATTTCAGAATGAAAACATATGAGAAGGGAAGTCAATATAACAAACAAAATTGCAAAATGTAGACATAGGGCAACTCACTCTTTTTGTTTCATCTTGTATCATAAATGGATGAAAGACATTACTCGGCTAGCCTGAGTAATGGATACATGGCTGGAAAAGTACTGTTCTGTAAAAGAGAATATCATCACATTAGAAAACTTAACAACCTGAGCGCACACTTAAACTCACTCACATTTTAATATATTTCAAAGCAGCAACATTTTGGCAAAGGTAATATCAGTCTGAATAAGAACAATTTTTCATGCGAATGTGGTCTAGTTGCATATGATTGAGTGTTAGTTGTTGAGCACAGTTGGCATGAGAGAGAAATAGAAGTATTTAAGGTTAAAGCATAATTCAAAATAAATGTGATATATCTTAACATTTTCCACCATTTCCCTGTAACTACATAAGTTTCGTTTTCTGTATGTATTTGTTAAAGTATATTAATCAGTATAAGCGTAATATTTCATTTCATTAGAAAACAAGAATTACCCGATTTCTTCTTTTAAATGCATATCTGTACCATGTGGGCAACATTAAAGTTCAAAACAGATTCGTTTGTGGCAAACTTACAATTAGCCACACTTTTTAGCATTATCAAGGTATTCCAGTTAGCATTTGTTTTCTAATAATATAGAATTAAAATCAAATATGTTTATATCAATATATCGTGACGCAACTTTTCAATGTTTAGAGTAGGTTTTAAGCAAGTAATTTGTCGTTCTTACAGTTGGTTTACTTTCTATTGATTGTAAATTATTCTCCACCAAATATCATCAATAAATTTTGAATTTTGCATCGACTTCTTGTGACGATAATGGGAAAGTTATTTTTGTTTTAAAATGGTATGGAACCTTACGGATATAACATTTGAAGCTAGCAAAATTAATCATACATGTCAAACCTGATTCAGTCAAAATGCATAAATATGTCTAAGTCCGAATAAACCGTGTGGCATTTCATCACAAGTAACTTTGCTTTCAACATTTGGATGATCCCGGAAGGAATTATCATTACGTAATCTCAAACCTTCTGTGATTGTATACTAAATCCATTTTCATACATTTGTGGTATTATTTCACATGGTGACTTAACAAATAATTACACGGACATCAATATTTCACTGATGAATAAATCTTCGCCGAATTTCTTCGTTTAGGTATTTAACACATGATACATATGTGAATAAATTATCATTTCTGACCCTGCAATATAATTAGCATTTAATGACCGTGTCCGTATGTCTGTCTACCGTTCGTGACATAATTCCATATGCGATACCAGACTCACAGTTGTCACCGTATCGCCATCTGACATTTTAAATATTGTGCTTATCATGGATAGATAACATTCTTTTAGTTTGGAGACCAGTTTATACCCACACCTTTCTATGAATTGAGGTGAGTTTATTAACTACTATAATTTAACCTTTAAGCCATTTTTTATATTGGATGGATTTCCAACTTACCGTGCTGTCGCATTGCGTATTGTTTTTCTGACACTTAGGTCAAACATCATGATTAACAGGATTCACATTGTTTTAGTACATTCTATGAACTAGAAGGGTTATCCACATTTATTGTCTAAATTCTCCTCTATGGACAAGAGCGATAAGAACAACTTATTAAATTTTAGAGCTTACACGAAATTCATTATTTAATTGCCCTTCTATAGGATAGAGAGCCTACCCCTGACTTTACTGATGATCTGCCCTTTTAGGATCCAGAGCAATTACCGGTATTTTATTTCTGAATTGTTCTACTATTTTCTAGACAGATTGACAGCAGTTGACTTGTGAATTGTTTCTAGCAACAAGTTTTTAAAACCTCACTTGAAATGTTGAATAGTTATCATAGCAAAAGAGATATCAAAGCAGCCATAATTAGGTACCATGGAAACCATGAATAGCTACCATAGCAACACGTTTTGAATAACCTAACAAGAAACCTTGAACAGGAACCCTAGAAAGCTTGAATATTAATTGTCGTTCCTTAGTGTAGAGAGATTATCCATTCTCCGCTTCATATATAATGTATTATGTTTTTCACAGTGAGAGAGAGAGAGAGAAAAAAAACTCATATTGAAATTATTTGGATTTACAGCATGCACAATGGAGAGAATGCTGTTTATCCACTGTCTTACGTTCGTATAATAGGCTTCAATTTCTCATTCAATATTGTACGTTCTTTTGAACCTTGATAATCTAAGCACACAGCTGACCAAAGCATGGCTGTTCACACGTGCTCAAATATCTGCTTCAATTTGTGTAAAGTACACGATCTTTAGTAGTAATTCCAATAAGTAAAAGGAATTGTTGCTATTCTATAATAGCAGGTTCCAAATGTACAGTAGAGGCATATATATATATATATATATATATATATATATATATATATATATATATATATATATATATATATATATATATATATATATATATATATATATATATATATATATATATATATATATTCATGAAATTGTATAATGTTTTTCATTATTAAATAAATGTACTCGGGTTTCGTTTTTTGTGTACAACGATACCCGAGAGAGTGGTCAATGTATATTCTACAATATTACGAAACGGTTAAGTTTGGTTTATCTTTCGCCGCACATGTGGAGTGTTTTATACGCGAAAATCCGAATACATATATTACACAGACAATGCTGAGCTATTTTTCCTCTGTGTAGATGCTTTACTCTAAAATCAAATCCTTACATTGCGAACCGTCTTGTCTATTTTGAGACCTACATATCTCCTGCTGTAGAGGTATGTAATTTATTCATTTATATGCATTGTAAGTTATATGAGTTGTATTATCATGAATGAATTTGTATTTCTGTCGTTTTCACTAGTTTGTTAAATGCTGTTTAGTAAATGCTAATATGTTGTATTCGTATCTGTGATTTAGCAAGAACTCTACAAGATTGCATTTTAGCGAATGACCGTTTAGTGCATTGTTGTTGTTGGCTTCCATTAGTCTCGAGAGAAAATGGAAATGTGCCCATGAGGGGTGTCCCAGTTTGTGGTTGTGCAGCGTCTTCTGTGGCTATGGAGCCACACACGGTACTGGCAATCCTTGCTGCAGTTGCGTTTAATGCATTAAGAATCTCATAATTCACCACTTTACTTCTGACCCTGTTTATCGTTTATTGTTTGTTGGTCTATAATGCAAGACTGATAATGTATATAAATTACCCTATATACCGTCGTAGCTTTCTACCGTATATACCAGTGTCATGCGTAGTACACTTTTTGGTTATATTTTCAGCTGTGTTGGTGCAATACTGTGTGGTACTGTGCTGTAGAGCTAAATTGTGTTGCTGTGTTGGTGCTATGGAAGCATAAGGATATCTTAAAAAAACCAACACAGTAAACGTATGGATGAGATGAGTAGATACCATAAATATAATACTTCAATGTTACTTGAAAAGCAATACCATGAAGGTTGTAATTATTAGCATATTTAAAGTAATATTACTCTTGTATCTTACAAATTGCGATCCAACATAATTCACCATTTGTTTAGTTTTTAATTCTCTTACAAATACAAGAGACTAAACAATTTGTTCGTATAATACGAGGCAAAGATGAGAAGAAAAGACAATCATGTCTTTAAAAATTTAATAACATTAGGGTGTAAACACAGCGTTAATTATTAATGAACCTTACGTCATTGCAAACTTTCCCCCTTACGTCATTGCAAACTTTCCCCCTTACGTCATTGCAAACTTTCCCCCTTACGTCATTGCAACTTGATTCACAATTTATTTCGTTTTTCAGTGTCTTACAAATACAAATGACTAAAAATTGTATTCGTATAATAGGAGGCAAAGATGAAAAGAAAAAACAATCCAGTCTTTAAAAGTTTAATAATCTTAGTATGTAAACACAGCGTTATTTATTAGTGAACCTTGCGTCATTGCAAACTTTTCCCGTTTGTTTTGTATTTCAGTGTCTTACAAATACAAGTGAATAAAACTTTTGTTTGTATAATTGGACGCAAAGAAGAAAAGTTAAAACAATAAGGTCTTTAAAGTTTAATAATATAAGTGTGTAAACACAGAGTAATGTATTAGTGAACCTTACGACATTGGAAACTTACCCCTTGCACTCTCACTGCAGTTTAGCACACTGTTTCACTCTGATTTTTTGCAATTATTAATGCCTTGTTTGTATTATTTTTATATGTTGTTAATATGATGGAAGACATCACTGCGATCCACATGGCGACTTCAAAATCATCTGCGCCAGACTTTACAACATTATACGATCAAAACCTCTTGCAGCTTAATCAGGGGAATATTGCCAAGGTTGAAAGCTATGCTGAAAGTCTGCAATAATGCTGGTTTTATGTGCGTGTCGTAGAGATGGTGAGACCTCAGATACTGCTGTGTAGACAGGTTGCTAGTTTATGTCCCACATCCTTCAGAACCACTTTGGAGGCATACATATCTCTGGCGTCACTAGCCGAGTAAGAAACAGGGCTATGGATAATATAATCCTTTTGCAATAACAATTATTGTGCTACAATCTCTTCATAATTGTCCTGATTAAAACCCTTCAGTCAGGTTCGAGATTGCAAAGTTCGAAACTGCAAAGATCGAGACTGCAAATGTCTTGACTGCAAAGCCATATTTCGTAACGGGTGTTACTCTCGTTCTGATATCTCTGGTCCCTCTTGTTATTCTGGTTAAGTTACTGCTTTGTGATAGGAACCAGTATCTTTTTTTGATTAACCTTGGACAAATGCGAGAACTACCTATCAAAAAACTTTCTGTACTTAAAATTATTCGACAATATAGTAAAATAGCTAACATCTTCATGATCGTGATATTATTTCGTTACGCATGCAGCAGTTTCGTCGATTGTTCCCTCATAGCAGACACTTGATCAAATCTCCAATTAGAGACAACTTTCCATGTATTCGCCGACGTCTTTGAAACAGCGAATTCACCTCAAAATTTTAGTATGTGACAGAATCAAACTCAGTAAAATTAAACAATGAGATAAACAGTAGATCTGTGATGGGTAGATATTACATATTGAATTAGGAACCAAGATGTTCTCTTTGAGATTCTCTTTATCACGTAGAGTTCAGTGGAAATTATCTGGAAAAAATAAACAACTATGACCATACAATGTTTAGCAAGCATAAACGTTTAAAAAAGATTATTAATTTATTTCACAACCAATAAATCAAAGAACAAACACACTTTTTAACAAACAATATTTTTCACAAAATCATTTGTCAGCAGGGAATCATTAGTGCTCATGGTGTCATACTTTTTGCAACAGAACCGTTAGGGTACCAAACAAAATTTGTCCCAATGCGTCACTGTCACAACTGAACGTTACATACTTGAGAAAATTCACGTGAAAGGTGCATTACTAGATGCAGAAATTCCCGTAAGGTATTTCTTACCGGACATTTTCAAAGTTTGATTTGGAAATGCAAACAAGTTCGAGTTTGAGTATGAATTGTATCGCATTTAAATTTGCTGTATTTGGATCATGGTCTGTCAGTTCAGAGTCCGGTATATGTCCATGCTTCTGTGTACAACGGTTACATTATTTAATTCTGTAAGTTAACATTTAAACTATAATTTTCATATAGGGTGGATTCCATGTTATATGTTTACCACACGGTCCAACTTCCCATACTCCCTATATCAACTGAGTGATACATTTTCTTTTACTTGGTGTTGCTGTTGATTTCTTGTGGTTTTAAGTCCTTTTTGTATCATCATGTTTTAAAGCAAGCAAATGATTGGGTGCATTATCCAAATTCAGACAAATGACATCATTTTTTTGCTCACTTTTCTGTCTTGACTCGAGTCAACAAGTTGCCTCCAAAATGTTAACTGACAACACAAAACTAAAAAGGCAGAGTTAGAAAAGTTCTTCCACATATGCAGGTAATCAGCAATGATACTATTGCACAATAATATCATGGACTAATCACATAAGGTGATACTAGCACATTCAGAAATATGAAGCTGCACATAATATAGAAAAAAAATGTAACTTCTATATAATAAACCATAAATATGTACAAGAAGTGCAGTAAGTATTCACACATCCTCCTTTACTACCTTATCGACAGTAGCCAAAAGTCTATTTTGTTTCATTTGTTTGATGTGGGGTGGGGTAATCGCATGAAGATAAAGTTCCTTACTCATATCTATTCAACGGAAACTACAGCAGACAATGTTGGTAAAGGTTTTGGGTATAATTTTCCCTTTGTATTAAATATATGTATCATTTATATATGGTAGTACGCATAAACTTCAAATTAATTGCAAAATTAATTTTCGATGAATATAATGTATAAATTCCATCTAAATGTGTAGCAATTTCAATGTATGAGGTCTATTTTTCAAGCAAGTTTGATTTGATAACACTACATACAAAAGATATATAAGACGGATTTATTCGTAACTGCTAGTTTGATTTGATAACACTACATAAATACGATATATAAGACGCATTTATTCATAACTGCTAGTAGTTTGGGGATCTCGTGACTCATCGCAAATCTTCTGTAAAACATTGACATACATACAGAAAAATATTGGGCCTGAAATTCATCTTTGCTGAACTCCTAAATCTGTCGTAAAGGTATCAGGTATTTCATCTTAAATACTAATACAACATCTTTAATATTCTATACATGTTTAATGCTTATATTTATTAACGGTTCACTGTACGCAATACCAGACTTGTAAAGTTTCTTTTAAAAAGCTCTGCACCTTACTGTGTCAAATATTTGTATCTGTGCTAGCCATATATATATATATATATATATATATATATATATATATATATATATATATATATATATATATATATATATATATATATATATATATATATATATATATATATATATACCATTCGTATATCAAATTGTGATCCGCCCAAGACGCAATAAAACGCATATATAAATATTGTCGCCATTGTCTGCAGTTGATTCTAGATCAATGTTCAATTTCCACATATTACCCACTAGTGATTATGACAAATAACGATGAAATGTATTAATAATCCCCTTGTTCTAAATTAATTTAATATGGTACAAATTCTCATCATAATCCTTTCTGGTTAATGTTCTCCCTTCTACCAGGCACACTGTTTAGAAATGTGGAATGAGAGAGAAATGGAATTCGGACTAGATTAAAAACTTGAAATAGAATGTACACCACGTCACCTATAAGAATATCGTTCGTCCTAACGATACGTGTGCACTATCCTTTGGATTTATCTAAATTGTTAATCAATTATGCAAAGTTGCAAACCAGTAAAATCCTCGGTTATATGATACACCTATTGTAATATATTTAATGTTATGGGAGTTGTTCTCGTTAAACATACTAGTGATTATGACAAATAACGATGAAATGTATTAATAATCCCCTTGTTCTAAATTAATTTAATATGGTACAAATTTTCATCATAATCCTTTCTGGTTAATGTTCTCCCTTCTACCAGGCACACTGTTTAGAAATGTGGAATGAGAGAGAAATGGAATTCGGACTAGATTAAAAACTTGAAATAGAATGTACACCACGTCACCTATAAGAATATCGTTCGTCCTAACGATACGTGTGCACTATCCTTGGGATTTATCTAAATTGTTAATCAATTATGCAAAGTTGCAAACCAGTAAAATCCTCGGTTATATGATACACCTATTGTAATATATTTAATGTTATGGGAGTTGTTCTCGTTAAACATACCATAATGTTATAAAAATTCGATTATAATTATTTAAATATGAAGATATCATAAAGCCCATCAACTTCTCTCTCTCTCTCTCTCTCTCTCTCTCTCTCTCTCTCTCTCTCTCTCTCTCTCTCTCTCTCTCTCTCTCTCTCTCTCTCTCTCTCTCTCTCTCTCTCTCTCTCTCTCTCTCTCTCTCTCTCTCTCTCTCTTGACCATAGTAGGAAAGTAGGGGCTAAAATCTATCAATTGACGAACGTAGAAGATTTATTTTGTGTCATCCCACGATATCGCTTGACTCATGAATGAATGTAAAAGTTAAGTCAAACCCACCAAATCATGAGAGAGAGACATACAGAGAGTAAGTGTCAAAGTCAAACCGAGTGAGAGAGACAGACAGACAGAGAGACAGAGAGGGAATCAGAGACAGATGGAGAGAATTTGGTCGGTTGTACTGTTGCTAACGAGGAATAATGGCTTATATCAACTGTAAATATATTAAAAAAACTTTAATTACCTATTGTTGGTTCGTCAGTTTGCTTAGGTTCTATTTCACATTGATTTTCATAAGCTGGTATGTGAAAGCAGTAGCCATCCAAGTGTTGCTTTTGCACTACTTTTATCATTAAAATCATCTTTCATGTTTAAATTATAAGTGAGTGTACTATTCATTTCATGCATATGGAGATAAATAGAAACCAAGAAAAAAATACTATGAACTTATCAACATATAGAGGTGATTGCAATAGCCACTAAAGGCATAGAACTACATTTTGTAGCGGACACTCTCAGGGATGTGAGGAGTTAATTCACACGGCTGTCTGTCGTAAATCTGATCTCAGTTCAAAGTGCAAATATATGCATTTGAATGTGATATAAAAACAATATATGTACAGTGTGTACTCTGTATCAATGACCTAACAGAGCTTGTATATTATATTTCATTAAAAGTAAACTCTGCAAGCTTCGTTTACTTTTACTGAAACATTTATATATCTCGTGGTATATAATTGATACAGCGTGCATTATATATATATATATATATATATATATATATATATATATATATATATATATATATATATATATATATATATATATATATACAGAGAGAGAGTCATTTAAGACCATGGATTCTAGGAAAAATTCTTGGTTACGGGAGTTACATATATATATATATATATATATATATATATATATATATATATATATATATATATATATATATATATATATATATATATATATATATATATATATATCCATTGCTTCATATAGTAGTTAAGACCAAGAATTCTAAGAAACATGCTTATTTACTTTACTTACATGGGTAACATTCAGCCAGATTGGTTGTTGTGTTGTGCACGCATATTTCGTCCCATGGACAAAGTTTTTGATAGCAGGGATCCTCATCTATGAATACCTGCAGCAAATTTATTGGTTGCATAGAAAAAAAAGATTTTAGGAAAAACACAAAATTAATTATATTTTATTTCTAAAAGAAGTTAAAGTCCTTATCTGCTTTCATTTCTAGACAAACCTTACCTTCCATAGTATCATAATTGTGTTATTTATAATATTGTTATATATACATGGTTGAATACATCTGAAATCAGTGTGGAAATAACGTTTGAGATTTATTGATGAGAAATGTTTGCAACATCGAAGATTGTATTCATTAAAAGTGGCTTAATAGCAAAAATGTGTACCCCGAAATGATTTATATATTTTGCAAAATATTTCGTATACATTATAAGTATTGAAAACAAACTCCTCTCTATTCTAAACATAATTAAATTACTCATTTATGAGATTGCAGACAATCGTTTAGAACACTTCAAGACAGGTAACCATGCATGAGAAGATATAAGTAAGAGATGGTACAAGCAAGAAACGATTGGAAGGGTAGTTTTTGATTGGTGTGTTACAAAAGGTAATCAAATGTTGGAGTTTTGTATTTCAATTATTTAGAAAATTCTGTTCTTTCTGCTGTAAAACTTTAGTTTCCAAAAACGTGTATAAGATTTAATACTAAATATTTACTATTGATAACCTGTGATGAAGCTCATTTTTTGTTCTTTTACACAGTTTACATTCAAACGGGAAATGACGGCATTTTTCTGTTTTGGAAATCAAAAATAACATGAAATACTTGCAATAAGATCATATGTATATATAAATTATAATTCAGTGAACTAAATCTCTGTCTTCATCATCTTGATAGCAGAGGAGTTTACCTATTAGCAAATGATATATAAATTGGCGCAGAAACTTTGCACTCGGCAAATTTTCTTATAAAGCTTAGTACAGATGACGAATTTCTTGTGGATTGTTGCAGACCGTTCCATTGTTTCTGTGTGTCCGGATTGCTAAACAAATTGTCACTAATTCGAAACTTGCGACGGTATTTAAATATCTTTAATACTTGTTTGTCTTTGTATGTTCCAACGTTCTATTGTGCATACTTTTGTCGAAATATTTAAAACATTCTTTACTATTTTAATTTTTATATATTGAAACATTTTTGTATTATTCCCGTCCTAGTACGTACAATCCTGTTGCCAGAAAAGGGTCACTAGATCGAAACCCGTGGCGGCATCAAAATATTTTTCTATTAGGTTTTTACTTGGAAATTTTCTTTTTAGCCACACTTTTCCAACTTCGTTTAGTTTTCTTTTCCCTTTTCTCCATTTTTATTTTGAAATATTTTTTATAACTAGGACGAGCAATTATTTTTCTTCTTTTTTCAAGGCGACCAGACAAGATGTCGCAACGCTAGAAATTAGTATCCGCATCCCATTTCTTTCTTTCCTTTTGGCATTTCTTGGTTCAAACTTTCTTTTAAACTCATTCTTACCATTTCAACATTTTACGTTTTTATTTGTGAGGTTAAACATTTTTATCACCCGGTCCTATGACGGGCAATCCGAATGGCAAACAAGCGGTTGGCAGTTAGAAACTCCAGTCTTCATCCATTCCGTGTTTATAGATTTGGGATTTTTTGCTCAATCTTTCCTTTAAATACACCCATACTCTTTCATTTTTGTATGTTTTCATTTTTGTCTCCTTCTGTAATTCGAACTGCAATTAATCTTTTTAGTTAACATTCTGCCACACACACTTCTGCAAAACTCTTTAAATCTGCAGACTCTAACGGCTTTTTTCGTCCTCTTTGGGATTTCTTATCTGCGAAACTTCATTTCAGTTTGCTAACTTTACATTTCGTGAGTCATTCACAAGATATTTTCAAGGAACTCAATTGCTTAAGTTATATTTATTTACTAAAATAAGAGACATTGATTCGTAGAATTAATAAAGGAAAAACTGAACAATATCTGGTCATTTTAATAAATTATGCTTAAATATTAGTCATTGCTTACCTTCGGGGGACTTCTGATAGACTTATACATGCATTTGGCAGCCTTCACAAGTTTAGATGCTGGCATAGTCCGATTTAGAAATTGGCAAGTAACATTCATCCTGAAGTAATTTACAGCGAAGCATGTATCTAACAGCTCACACATTTCTACACATCTCGCGGCTCCAATAGGACTCACGTTCGCGAAGTTACCCTCGCGTTGACGTTTCTCACCAATGAAATCAATGCACTCGGCAACGGAACCAACAAAAAGAAAGCAACTTAAGTTAACGAGAAGAATAAAGTAAAGCATGGACGTCATCGCAGTACTTGTCAACTTGAACTATCATAACGTCATCTATAAACCGGTTCAAATGCTTACATCATCTATATCATGAGCAATTTATATATGATCTGCTCGTTCATGTTGAACAAGCCAGTCAGAGCTGTTGATACACAAAATCTTTTCACACCCATCAATAACCAGCAATGTTGGAAAGAAATCCTAGCCAATCAATGGATAAGGATATTGTCTAACTCCTCCTATTTCAAGCTTGTATTGCTATCAGCATTAAACATCGCGTTATTTTCAATCTATTCATTATTCATAGTGTTGTGACAACGGAAATTATCAGATGCCATTGCAATCAAACCAGCTCTCCTTTTAGCAATATTGTCTTTAACAGAAAAGGCACACAAATATCCTCATAGTATATGTACTAGTCACAGTTTCTCTTAATTGATACAATAATTATGCCATTGTATTGCCGTTACATATCATTTTCCGATTACTCTGGCATCAACTATAATTTTTCAATCCAATTACAGGAACTGATTCCATCATCACTCATAGGCCAGACATTTTGGTGATCAACGAAAGATAAGCGTAGAGATAAATCAGTATGCTGATTTATTGCTGACGCAAAATTATTGTACCCCTTTTTATCTTGTAGATGAAAGCACAATATGAAACAATCTATTGATTGCAATTTGTCTTGCAACTTTAATGGATTGTTTGAAATTTGGTACTTATTATAGTCATCGCATGAAGAGTCGCATTTTGATAAAACTTTGTGCTAATGATCGTTATGAAAGGCATTCCAACAACAAAGTGTTGCTATCGAGCTAGACCGTAAAAGGGCAACTCCATAATAAAGCGTATGTTACCTCTCGAGATCATGAAAGGGCATTTCAATATAATAGTTTTAACTGAGCATTGCTTTACCATTTGTATCTTGAAGAATTTTAGTGAGTGGGTTCAATATGAACTAATATTATGGGACTGTACATAAATTTCATTACAAATCATACTAACATAGTTCATTGTATATTGTACAATAGTCAGAATGAGGTAAACTGAATATCGTACCAATTGAAATGGTAATTTGTTCCAAAATCTAGAACTCAGATGAACTGTCCCTCATTAAGATCAAATCACCTGTCAATCCCTCGATTGAATACCAGCAGTACATTATTCACTGCAATGTCTGGAAGATTGTATGGACTCAAAACAATTCTTCTATATTTCTAAGACTCCAAGGGCACCATTTTGATTTAAGGCAAATATGCCACAAAATAGTGATTTTGAAATGCTAACAATGTTTGTCTTTGTAAGTGTTTGATAGTTGAACAGTACAGCAGAGGACAGCCATACGAATGTTCTTTTATATAGTGGGTTCCTTCCTATAGTAGCGAAATAAAATTGCCAAACTACATTTTGATTCTTCTGTTGTGCAATTATTTATAAATCTCGAAACAAAATTACGTTTCCTATTCTCATGACTTTAATTTGGTCACATTTGGACAATGCATTCGATACTTTCAATGAATTATATTAAAATAGTATGTAACTCAATGCAAACATTGATCTTTTAGATATCAGACAAATTTCCTATGGTTTTGTTACGGAATCATTTACATTGCAAAATTTATAATACATGTTTATTTACAGACTCCATCTATACTGGCTCCGTTTATGTATTATTTCACCCCCACCTAGCTCCCATTGAGAACAGATGTCATCTGACTGATACACAGTGTTCACATATTTGTGACATGGCCTCCCTTCCATGGTCTAGAGAGATTACCCAAATTCCATTCTACGTTCTATAGTGATAACCAACACATTTATTGTTGTACTAATATGGTCTATAAAGTCTTCATTGGTAAACTGCCATTCTATGATCCAGAGCTATTGTCCACACTTTATTAATAAATTGTAATTCAATGGTCTAGAGAAATTATCCACAATTAATGGTTTAATTGCCCTTATATTGTCTAGAGTGATTGAACAAGCAGTATTCTTGAATTTCCTTCTATGTTTTAGTGAGATTACTCACACGTGCCTTTTTATAGTCTACAAACATAACTCACATAATTGCTGAATTTGTTTTTATTGTCCTGTGTCTTTACCCACACTTTATTCTTCAACTGTCCATTTATTGGACAAGACGATTATGTACACTTTACTGTTGAATTGCCCTTTTCTGGTCTACAGCAATAACCAACACCTTATTGTTGAATACCCTATATATTATCTATATAAATTACCTCCACTTTATTGCTGAATCGCCCTTCTTGGGTAAAAAGCGATTATTTGAACATTATTCGTCAATTACCCATATATAGACAGATATATATATATATATATATATATATATATATATATATATATATATATATATATATATATATATATATATATATAGTCTAAAGCAATAACCCACACATTGCTGTTAAACTGGCCTTCTATAATGTAGAGCGATTAACAACATTCTGTTGTATAACAACCTTTGCAGCGTTTTAAACTAAGTAACAGTTTATTGCTAAATTGCCCTTCTTTCGCCTATAGATATTGTCCGCACTTAGCTGTTCAATTACCTTTACCTGGTCTATAGCGATAATAAGACTTTATTGTTCATGATCCGTTCTGTAGTCTACATAGTTCTTAAAACTTTTTGCTTGAAATATTTGCCTTTTTTGGATATTGAAATGCCCTTCTAGAAACAATACACACACTCGGTTGTTGAATTGCTCTTGCTGATTGAGTATAGAAATTACACCAGTAAAAATATTTATACTTTTGACCAGGGCAACTTCTCCACGTTTTCCACTTAGATGCAAAAAGGTAAGTATAATCAATATCAAGCAAATGCTTTAAAGGCTAGCATTCATAGCAATACACGAGATCTACAAACCGCTGCACTGTTATTATTAATTTTTCTGTTGTACGTCTTATCTGCCCTGTTTATAATTGATTATAATGTATGTGTCAATTGATTTTAAGATGTGAATCTGATGCTCCCAGGATTTTATCATAAGGGGCAGGTTCCCTCCTTGTCACTAAACAACGGGGATGAGAAAATATAGTACAATATTTATATAATAGTTCAGTAACCATATCTCTTCCAGGCCCACGCTGTAAGAACCTTTCTGAGATCAAAATCTTTAAGAAACCTTGCCACTAGTGGTATAAACATTAAAACGATCATTTAGTCTGAGCATAAGTAGTCCTTTATCTGCGTATGAATTACTGTACAGATACCCCATTGTCACAGTATCCTGTATAAAGATGCATATAACTAGTTCGGATAAGTTGGAAAACTTATATTTGGTTACGAAAATTGTTCCACAGATTACAGGTATAGAAAATTTGGTAGGTCTCCTTAAAAAGTAAGATTTTTCACTATCATAACCTTTTCGTCAAGTTGACTTTCCTCAATTAGTTCTCTTCTGACTACCTTAACAGGATTACATTTTCATAATTCTGTATTATGATGGTATGTCCATTAATGCCTTAGTCTAAATGTTTAACTTTGCTTTTTAATTTCATATTTAGATTCTTATTTATTAGATGGCAACAAAATGTTCATCGTGATTATAGACATGAATATATTATCCGTCTTTGAAATCTCTGCCTGCAAATAGCAGACGTTTACGCACTTCTTGCTGGTGCACATTCAATGTGCAGCCGTGTTGAGTTTAGACGTTTTGCAAGTATTATATTTCAGGAATGCCACTAGCGGAGTCTTTAAATATTACTGCTTTCTGTAACTGGAGTTCTGTTTCTCTTCGTTGTTTGGCTCATTCCTATTAGTTAATAGTTTTCAATGGCTCTTTTCCAATTATGCTGTGTCGTTTATGTCGGCGTAAGTTCGTCCCACAACGGTGTTATGGGAAGAAAACACATCTTGTTATTTAGTATTGTTAATTTGGATGACTCTTTTTTTACTCTGAAGATTCTCTGCCGATAATACCTTTTTGCCAAGTCCTCTCCTTCGAGGAAGAGACACTAGGGTCATGAACATTGTGGCTTTTCCGTCGGTGATGTGAAAATTGTCGTTAGATTTTTGCAAGTGTTGAATCTTGTCCTTGACTTTGGGAGGTATCAATTCTGCTGGGCTGCTAAACTCGATTCAAACGGATGACTACAAACAGTCGGGATGAATGGAAAGTCTCATACTGCTGTTTCAGTGTGGATAACAAAGAATCCCACACATCGGCAATGAACCCTTCTGCTTTCTCCAACTGTACGTCAGACTTGAAATCTTTAAACTTCACCGTGTACGTGTAAGCTGTGTTTCTAAAGTTTCTGGAGGAGCGTTTGTCCGTATCTCGAACGTGGTAGTACTTTTTACGGTTTACTGGTGGTGATGGACGTCGACGTGGTATAGACGCTCTGGGTACACATTCTGGTTCACTCATCTCATCTTAAAAATCGTTTGCATGAAACAACAGGAGCTGGATTAGGAGGAAGAAGAAGAGGTTCCTCGGCAAAGGGAGAACCCCGACACGTTCAGAAAGATAAGACAAAAGAAAAGAAGACAAGACAAAGGTGAGTACGAAGAGGAGGTGGAGAACACTGTGAAAGTGATGAAATTCAAAACAACAGAGAGAGAGTGAAAGATGCAAAAGAAGTGTATTGAACATTTTAAAACTGCTGTGTTGTGTTGTGAATTGGATTGTAAATATTTCAACCAGAGCAGACCAGACAAAAAAACGTAATTGTCTCTTTATTTTGAATTTTAAGAATAAAGGTCTACGCTCACGCACTCAGAGGATTAAAAAATAAAAATGGAATTTGATTTTTAATTTATTAAGGCAAATTGAATGTCATCTCTTTTCGAAGGGAAGGATTGATCCTGCAAAGAACAGTTGGGTGTTAGCATTTGTGGAGGGGACAAAAATCAGAAACAAGAAGCAAGCAGCTTTAACTGCTTTAAGTCTTTGCCATGGCCAAGGCCAACGTCTGGACTCGCTTCCGGAGATGATTTGTTGGAAATCACTATGAGTGGTATCTCCGGTGTACTAACAGAGTTAGACTGTTTGGCTCAGGAAGGTATTTCTCTTTCTATCCTTGGTAGTAATAAAGAAGTCTGATACCTTTGATACTTCTTAACTCTGCCAAAATTTCCAAGAGTTTCATTGTTCTCCTTCTCACCTAGACTTTGTTTCTTCTCTTCTTGTTTCTTCTTCCTGTATTTTCCCCTTTTTCTTTTCTTGTTCTCGCTTTTGCTGGAGACATGCTTTTTATGCTTCTTTCTGCTGTTGTTATAAATATCTAATTCTTTATTATGTCTGTTTAAAATCATCGACCTGTGGTAAAGAAGGAGAAGGTGACAAAGGTACTTGTACTGGAACAATTTCTTGCGAAGGGAGAAAATCTACTGCATCACAATTAAAATCGACATCTTCTTGAAGTAGACCTGTATTAGCTTTGGTAGCCGCTGATCGATTATCGTCTCCACTGCCGGTGAACCCCAATTCATTGTCTTCTTAGTTTCATTCATGTTTATAAAAACACAATGTCGCATTGATTCACTATGCACAGACGCTAGTGCACCTATATGTGACGTCACAGATAGCTCTCTTCGGATTGGAATACAGACTCAGCGAGGTGACTGAATTTTGTAACGCGTGTTGGGATTGGTGAAAAAAAAATCAATCCGTTTCGATTCAGTTTTCCGCTATAGGTACACGCGGTTTACTTCATTCCCTTCATTTGTTATTGTTACAAGATGTGGACCAACGTTGAATTATCTACTCTCGTAAAATCGATGATTTTCCGTAATGACTTATCCATGTATGTTAAATCATCGTGGACCATTATCAGGATGACCGAGATGACCGTGGCGACTGTTTGGAAACGTAGGATCCATGTGGAGAGACAAGGCTGTCTGATGCTAGTCCTCATCTACGGACCAGAGGTTAGACGAAGTTTGAGAGGGAAAAGATGATCAGTGCTATCGAAATGGTGCTAACATAAAGCAAACCCAAAGGCGCTTTTCAGGGTAACTTACCTATGCCTCGAAAAGATATTTATTCTGTCTTGCTTAACAAACAAAAATTATTTAATTATATAAGCTATGTTGAACTCCCAAAATCATTATTCTCTTACCTAATTGTTTTTAGTCGATTATATGATTTGGGTACGATAGATTGATGTTCATCAATGTATGGAAATGAACGTGAATGCATAAAAGATATTTAAAAAATGATATCCACGGCAAAGAACTCGAATGCATAAAACATCGTATAGGAACAGAAAAGGTGGGATGACATCGCGGTACTTGTTACATCCATGCAAGTGTTCCATTCCGTAACGTCACCCTACTTGTTCCTTTCCTATTGTCAATATCCAAAATTCCCATTGGAGTTATACAGGCCCAGGGCTTTGATTTTCTCGCTATAAGTCTTGTCACTATACAGAACCAGAGAAGTCTGCAATGTATATTTCCAGTTGTTGCTATAAAAATAAAGGTGTGCCGTTTGTCGCTATAAATCTTGTCGCCAAATTACCCCATTGGGATATATAGTGTATTTTCCATTGTTGCTATAACTCTTGTAGCTAAATAGATCCATAGAGGTCTGTAATGTGTATTTCCCATTGTGTCTATAAAAATAAGTCTGTGCCATTTGTCGCTATACATCTTGTCGCCAAATTACTCCACGGTGGATCTGTAATGTATTTTCACATTGTCGCTACACGACCCCCACTATACTACTGACAGAGAAATAAATCTCAGGAGTGCGTACAAACGTTTTTTTAGGTTACTTAATATGGACTATACAACTATGGATTACATAGTTTATCACTTTAAGATTAAGATCTCGTTGCATTTATATATTTAGATTTTGTCTGTTAGCTACACAACATGGTTTCTCGACATTAACTTCTAGTTTTCTAACACTCCCTGACCCTGAGAAAGAAAGCAAAATGTAATCTGAATTTGATATAAATTCAACATGTACTTATCTGTCCAACAAACACGTTACTTATCATAACGTATGCAAACCAACAGAGAGAAGGACAGTTAGATACCACTAGAGGTGTGTGTGTGTGTGTGTGTGTGTGTGTGTGTGTAATTATATATAAATAAACAAGTACTGCCTCAAAGCATTATATGATACAATTGCATGCAAACATGGTAAACTCATGTTCAAACAAGTGTGCAAATACACGGATCAGACTAAAATTACTACTACAGCTTTATTTTTGCAGTTGATTGCCTTTGCGCTTTAACTCGATATTTGTTGAAAGTGTCGTCTATAGAGCATACCAAAAGCACACAATAAAATCCTAGGTAACTTTAGAAATGACAGACGGTTACTGGGAAAATAGTAATATATTGATGCAGCACATTCAATTCTGCAGTGATGCGTACCCAAATTTAGCCAAGTGTAAATTTGTAACAGGCTCTGGTCGTTTAACGCGTCATTAATTTGCACTAATAAGAACTGTTTTAAATTTTTGGAGATACAAATAGTTCAATGTAACAGCACACAAGTTTCAATTATTAACATTGAATTTTGAATAAAGGCAATGAAGGAAGCAAATATTGCCGAAACGTGATATAGGATCAAGTGAAAAGCAAATTTCTGTGACAATAGCATTTCTTCAATTCACTAAAAAATATATCTTCCCGACATGTCCAATCAAAAAATGCAACATTATTTGCAAAACAGACATTCATAGATGAAACAATGTGTGTTCTCTTTTGTGCAGTATAATATAAATAACAATACAGAGTATCGAAGCAAATACAACAAACAACTTTTCGGCACACGCAAACAGTATGTGATTGTTATATCTCAATTTTGTTTTACAAAGTACATTTTATTTATATATATATATATATATATATATATATATATATATATATATATATATATATATATATATATATATATATATATTTACAGGACACGGCAGATTTTCTCATAAAAAACAAAGCAGCGAACCATTACTGCCAGATACATTGCTTGTTTCCTTACAAGCCCCATCCATGTATACTAACATACCGCACAATGATGGAATAAAGGCGTGCGGAGAAGCTTATGAATTAAGAACTGTAGACAATCAACCCACACACATCCTAGTCCAACTCCTAAAACTCAATAACGTTGAATTTAATGAAGAAAACTACCTCAAATCAATGGAACCGCGATGGGTGCAAAACATGGCTTCTTCGTTAGCTAATGTCTTTAATGGGAAAACTGGAGGGTCAATTTTAAGCATCAGTTGAACTTACACCATTACTAAGGATAAGTTATATCGATGATACAGAAATGAAGTGGAAACATGGAAGAGAATGTCTGGATGACTTAGTATGAAAAGCAAACAACTTCCATCCTTCAATACATTAACGGCAGAAATCTTCAACTCAAACCAACTTTTCCTGCACACAACAACCAGACTGGTAGAAAAACCAGTATCTCTTCCCAACCAGCTGTCATCCATAACACTGCTTTAGGAGCATTCCATATAGCCAGGCACTGAAGAAATGCAGAATTTGCTCCGACGATTAAAAGTTCTCAAAAAGATCTGGAGATCTATCTAAACATTTAATTTACCGAAGCTATGACAAAAGGACTAAAAAACAAACCGCGATGACATACTTAAATATGGAAAAAAGCAAAAGGCTTATATGATACCATTTATCCAGACCTACCAACCAGACAACCCTAAAGTAGGTAATATCATCGCGAAACACTTGCCATCATGGAATCGTCGGACGCACTAAATGTAATCCTTCCGAACAAACCTGTAGTATCCTACCGGAAAACAAAATCCTCAAGGACATCCTAGTCAGGTCGAATCTCACTAATCAAGACCACCCTAGTCTATCTGGCAATAAAAAGGGGAAAAGGAAACAGAAGTCGAGTTAGTCAGATTGCATGCCAGAGAAACAGCCAGAGAGATATAGCTATTTAGAAACTAAGGATCAAAGCGGAATCCAGGAGAGAAGAACTGAATTAACATTCAGGACACTAATGTAAAAGAAGAGAGAAAAGATGTATCGTATAGATAACAATGCTGATATTTAATGACAAGGACGAAATCTTCGATGACATTTTAACGCAGTTAGAAAAGTTAACTTTAATAAATCATATACCCTAAGACCAGTGGGCAATTTATATTTCTTCATTTTTCAAGGAGCTGACAATGATGTCTACCATAATATGGTAGTCAAAGAAGTATATGTCTTCGACGCTCTGAAGAAATCGCTGTTATGGCATTACTAGTTCTCGGCTGAAAACTTTCCCAAACTTTTAAGTCACCAAAATGATCCACGGAGACACACGTGCTTTTCGATAAATGGATGAAAATGGCAACTGCCGCGAACTCTTATGATGGCATACTGGAAGAAATCTTGAAAGAACATGTATTCAGTACGTATCGCAAAGACCTAATCATATTTTTAGCGGAGCGTGATTTCGCAATCTTTTTAAGATATCAGTGTGATGACTGAACGATATGAGAGTTCACACCTGTAGTGGCAAGTATCAAACCAGCGTCACCGACATTGGGAGAGCTAACAGTTTGACACCTCTATGCGGAATGGTTAAAATAATGGAAAGCTAGGTGCTTGTAATCTCAACCATGATCAATTCCGTGTTTCAGGAATGTCCCAAGAAGCAGATCAAGGTATCCTATTAAGATAGATGAAGTTGTGTGCTATGATTGAAACAAACCGGACTATATTCCCAAGAGCTGCAGGCAATATTGCCCCTCGATAAATGTAGTGACACCAGACAGTGGCTGAAAATGCAAACCAGTAGAGTGGTGGAATACAGCTTCAATTACGGTAAATGGAGAGAAGGCTACTGTGTTGTATGACACCAGATGTAGGAATCCAGCTTTGGCATATAGGACATTTCTCAAGCCAGCTGATTATACAAGTGAGATAGTGGAAGTTCGATTTGCTGATAGGAGTAAAGATTCCCTTCTAGTTGGTTACATCGATCTTGATTCGCCGTTTGTGAAAGGAAACATTCAAGCAGCGTGCTTGTCAGGGTTGTCGCATGACGTAATTTTAAGATGTAGGTATGTGTTTCCACAGCCTAATTCTATAACGTGTACATCCGTACACGTGGGGCCGTTAATGACGAGGTCTATGAAGCGAAGGTCAGAGTAGAATCCACTAAACCCTTCTACTTCGACCATAGATAATTTGCCACCTGGTGAATAAGGGAGACCTCAAGATGAACACACTAACTTAATAGGACATGCGGATATGCAAAGGTTCCGAGAGGTATAATCAGGTATTTGGACCTCGATCTAATAAAAAATCTCATGCTAGCACATGAAAGAGACTACTCGTTAGTCATTTGGGTGTGGCAAAGATGAAAGATAGGTTAGTGAGGGAGTTCGAATGGCCAGGTGTATTAGGGGATGTAAGAAGCTTTTTCTGTTGTGTGACAAGTGTAAGCGGGTGGCACCTAAAACCTCATATTGCCCAGTGCCGCAAAGATCCAACCCTCTGAATGATAAACCTTTCTCATGGGTGGTTATTAATTTTATAGACCCGATAAACCCTGCGTAAAAATGTGTTATTTTATGTGATACAGATTGTTAATTATGCTGTTCAATACCAAGAGGCCTTTGAAGAACATTGATTCAGTTACGGTGGCTGAGGCTTTGGAGTTTGGTGCAGAGTTTCTGTTCCTGATGAGGTACTAACTGAACAAAGGACGCAGTGTTTTAGCCAGGGGATGGAAAAAGTGAGCAGGTTACTTTCCATTGGGCACATGACTACTACCCGTATCACTCGCAGTGATATGGTCTAGTAGAGATTTTCAATGGGACGTTGAAGCAAGCTCTGAAGAAGTTGTGTGAAGGTCGATCCAAGGACTGGGATAGATATCTTTCCTCGATAGTTTTCGTATACTGCGAAGTACCCCCAAGCTAGTCTACGATTTTCACCTTTTGAACTTGTTTATGGAAGGACAGTGAGAGGACCCATAGCTGTATTGAAATAGTTATAGACGAATGAAAAGTCCTCCGAGGAAGTACGACCAACGTAACAGTATGTTGTAGATCTCAGTAACAAGCTGGAGGACGTTAACAACTTGTCTAAGAAGTATCACGAGAACGTCATGTTCAGTACTATGAAAAGAAGGGGAAGGAATGGAAGTTTCAATTTCGTGACAAGGTGTTGTTGCTGTTACTGTTAGAGCGAAACACACTCCAAGTATCCTGGAGAGAACAACGTCAATAAGTGGAAAAGATACTCCACGACTACGCAGATGACTTGACAAGGAAAAAGGTTCCGGAGATAGGTATTTGAACAGACGCTTGTGAGAGGGCAATGCATACAATTTCATACATTAAAGGATAGGTTGACATCAGACGCCATAGTGAGACAACTGGACGTGACGAAGGACTTTTTTTACGTACCGACGCTTCCGATCATGATTTTGGTGCAATTGCACTGCAGGAATATGATGAGAACGTATTCCTTATTGCATGTTAGAGTAGAGAGTTATCTCCTTCTGAACGTAATTATTCAGTTACGGAAAAAGAATGCATTGGGATTGTCTTTGGAATCTCCAAATTCCATCGTTACCTGTATGGGCAAAGGTTTATTCTGGAAACAGACCAACAACCGCTTGCTTATTTATCCCTAGCTACACTGACGAATGGTCCTTTAATGGTATGGTCATTATTTCTTCAACAATATCAAATTCAACTGAAATACATAAAGGAAGTGCCACAGTAGAAGCAAATTGTCTGAGTAAATTATTTGATTCTAAGGTGAAGCTTTTACTTCAGGACATGTAAGCAATGACGCGAAATGAACTTCAAATTTCGGAGAGCAAAATCCCAGATTGTACTTTAAGGGAGGGGCGTATGTAATATATCGAATTTTTAAGAAGTAATGGATCCTAAAGTTGAATAAATTGTGCATTAAAATTGTATCATAGTCAAGTCAGAAAAATCCTTAAGAAAGTTCACTTTAATGTTTCCCTTGTTTCATCTGTGAAACATAAGTGCTTACTTTGGAACTAACGAAGTCATCGTAACGGTAATTTGGCAGAGAGCACATTATAACTACCACCGTATCTGTTTGTAAGGGACCGCATGTCAATAATTGATCTTCAAAGTAAAGCTAATTGCATCATATCCTAGGCTGTCAAAATCGGATGAAAGACGGAAGTATTCTGGGAAACATTTAGGAACAGTTGCTTTCGATTGGTAAGTTAAAGTTAACGCGCACACTTTAGAAATAATGGGAAATTTAAAGGTACCGACTTGCTCGAAACTTTTGAGTCCAATTTTGCTTGCGACAAGTCGAATTTAAGAGCCCAGTGGAAAACCCTGAGAATAGAATTTCCCCTCGTTAGCAAAGTAGAGAGCAGATAGCTGTCTTGAAAAAAAGAGATAGGCTAGAGCGCTACAACGCACGATTGTGTGGAAAAGAATTAGCATAATTGTAAGCAATTTTAATTTCCATGTAATTTTCTACTTTTGTTGTTTGGTTTTATGCAGATGTGCTTGATATGTTTAAAGATAACTCAAGTTATCAGATGTTTAGAATTTTTTCTGTTATATGAATTAATTGTATGTCTGTTTATCACAAGTTAATGATGATTGCAAATTTATATATCATTTTGTGATGTGCAAATGATCTTGCAGGTTATTGGATACTGAAAGCTAGAATTTAGTGAATCTTATGCAATAGTCTAGTAAATAATATTGTTATATACGGCAACATTATCTTATAGAGCACGTGGTAATTTATCATCAAATGCCCTTGGAGAGAAAGCAATGAATTATTTAATCAAGATCAGACTTGGTATTGCAATGGTCATTTGTAAATATAGATAACGGTTGTACCTTGCCTCAAATACAGCAAATTTGTAAGTGCCGTTAATCGTTAAGGTCCTATTATGTCAGAATATATGCAGTGTGGATAACTATTAAAGTCTCTGAACAACGGAAGTAAGAGATGTTTTTATATATGGATAGGTGGTGAACATATATAGCTTTAGTATTAATCTTGTCATTTGAAGGAACATTTTCCTATATTTCTTCCGAAAAACCCGACTAGAACAGTCCAAGAGGAAAGTCTGCAAATAGATAATTCATTATAGATGGGTCAGAGAAAGATGCAAGCAAGTGTTCAGAATAGAATGGTCAGAGGAAAAACCAATCATATACGCTAAACGTGGAATACATAAAATTAGTAGAGATAACAACGCCAAGTGATACTAGTCAAATGTGGACATTGTAGTCTTTTCACTACTCCTTAATATGATGAACGAATCCATAAATTGAACACTGCATTAAATTAAATGTAAATCGGTCAGATGGTAATTGCAATTTTAGTTTATGTATTAATTAATTCAATTTATTTAATTTTTATTTTTAAGAGGACTCGTATTTGTTTTATTTCTTCTCAGTAGTCTTGCTCAGTTATCTGTCAATGTTATATATATATATATATATATATATATATATATATATATATATATATATATATATATATATATATATATATATATATATATATATATATATATATTCGCACTGCACAATGACATGCCCAAAAAAGAGCCGAGAGGTATAAGCAAGTCTAAGAGAGAAGAAGTGAAATCTACTCTGTAGTTACATGGGTGGAGCAAAGGCGAATGATAGATTTGTGCCGAAGTTCTAGTGGACCGGTAAGTATGGGGATGTAAGGAGGTTTTATCAGTCTGGTGATAAATGTCAGCGGGTGGCACCTAAAACCTTACATCACCCAGTGCCGCTAAGAACAACCCTCTGATTGATAAGCCTTTCTTAAAGGTGATTGAGGGTTTAATAGGTCTGATAAAGCCTGAGTCATAAAGTGGTAATCTATAGGTGATAAAAATATTGATTTTGCTACCCAATCCCCCGAGGCCGTTCCGTTGTCGAACAGTGAGCTTAAGATTTGTTAGGAGATTGGTCCTGATTTGGTATTCCTAAAGAGATGCTAACTGATCAAGGGACCCTGTTTGTTAGCCAGGTGATGGAAGATGTGAAGCGGTTACTTTCCATTAAGCATCCGACTACTACCTCGTAACACTCGCAGTAAAATTATAAAGTAGTGCATTTCAATGGGACATTGAAGCAAGCTCTGGAGAAACTGTGCGAAACCAAATGAGAGTTTAGAACAAAAGGGTCAGAGTTAAAACCATGCATACACGCTAGACGTGGAATACTGTCAAGAAAGAGAACGACACTAGGTGGTGCAAGTCAAGTGTGGACACTGTACACTTTGAACCTCTCATGTTTATGTTACACTAATCCTTAAATTGATAACTGTTTTTGAATTCCATTAATGTAAATCGATCTAATCGTAATTGTAAGTTTAGTTTATGTATCAATTAATTAAATTTATTTTATTTTATTAAGTGGCTCGTATTTGTTTTATTTCTTCTCAATATTCTTGCTCATTTCGCTGCCAATGTTCTATATATCTATTCACACAGGGCAATAATATTGAGGGAGGTCATCTTCTAGATAACGATCGCTAAATCAACTAAGAGATGGGCACAAACACATACACAAACACACAAACACACACACACACACACACATAAATTTTAATTTAAAGAGATCCATTTGATTGTGATGTAGGAAACAGCTCACTGGATTTTCTTGAATTCATTTATTCTCGGATTGGTTTCAATTTGCAGAACATAACATATATAAACGTCCGATAAACAACCAAGTTAGAATAATCCGGAAGAATAATTTGAAAGTTCATAGAAATTTAATCCTTTAAAATAGATTTATTTTCGCTACTTCGTCTGAAAATATATAATTTGAATTGCAAATTAAATTAACATGATTATCTTGTTTTAAAAACATTTCTTCATTGATTTAAAGTTTTAAAGTGAACTTAAACCTCAAAATTAAATTAAGCCATGTTTTGTACTGATAAACATATCAAGTGGACAATCAAGAAAGATCTCATAGGATTTAAATTTTATTTATATTAGGCTGACTGTATGCGTTCTATCAGTTTAGATTGTTTACTGCTTTAAGTTGTCAGAAAAGTGCACAAACAATATATACTTATGAAGTTGACATTAGGTTTCAGTTTATGAGATTTGTATGCGGATGAAATAAAACATCTGTTTTGTGTCTTTGACGGTAAAGATGATAAAATGATATGGATGAGTGTTCTGAGTCAGAAATGAAATTTGAAAACAAGAAAACAAAAGAACGTGCTATTCACAATGTCTACAACAAGTCTGAGGAACGCATTATTGAAAATACCATTCTGACAATTTAAACAGTTATTAGAGAAATGTTCCTAAATATTGATGATGGAATTGTTCAGACTATGACCAATAATATCTGGTGTATATACGAAAAGCAAGCGTCTCAGAGCCAATAAGACAAAGCGACGAAGCATACATATTTCCGCTGATTCATATGTACTTTATAATGAGGGATGGAATCTGGTTGTACACGACTGAGTGATACATTTTTTAATAGTAATTTTATAATAAGAGTAGTAATTTGTATCTGATTAAGTGATACATGATACGTGATACAAGTCATAATGAAGTTATTCCAGTTCGTAAAAATGTTCGACAAAACATGTGAGCTCTCATCTTTCCAAATTCCACATCCCTTTCCATGTTCCACTGTAATTTTATTTTTCTTTTTTATCTTCTTCGTCTTCCTAATCAACAATTTGTTACTCTTTGCTGTCTATAATATCATTACCATAATATTGAATTTTCTAATTAATGTTTAAACCAGACACATATAACACATATATGTATCTGTTACAATTCATCCACGGTCACTGTCTAATCTGAGTGACACATAAAAAGGATGATTTAATCCTTAAATTTGAATCTCCACGAGAGAGAGAGAGAGAGAGAGAGAGAGAGAGAGAGAGAGAGAGAGAGAGAGAGAGAGAGAGAGAGAGAGAGAGAGAGAGAGAGAGAGAGAGAGATTTTCCGGTGCACTTTGACTTAAAAGCACATTGTTCATGTGAAAGGTGTGTATCGCTCACTGTTGTGAAAAAATAATATGGAAACATGCGAAAACGATTTTGAAAAATGACTATTAGTGTCCCTTCAAACTACGTTATGGTAGATTGTTAAAGTTCCCTACGGCTTTATTTCGAGTGTCTCTTGATATTCATAATCCCTACAGCATTGCCATATTTCCCTACGGTTTTCCTTTGGAAGGCCTATGGCATAGCAATTTTCGGTCTTTTAATCAGGTAGTCTTTGTTTCACTACATTGATATATTTAGAAAATTCTCATTTGAAGATTATATAGTATTATATTTCTGAAGGTCTTTTGTTAAGTCTAAAATTAGCAGCAGGTGTATAATTTGGATATTTTGAGATTTGAAGTAACTCATTGCTACAATTATTACTTAATTCTTAATTAATTAATTTTTAATTCTATTTTATACCAGATCCATTTACCTAGGTTTATGCTTTACTAAGCTATTACAACTTTTTCCCGAGACCGATTAATGTTGACGCCATCCTATATTGAACAGGGGATCGGTGGCGTGTTATTTATTTTGTTGCTTTTTAAGGAGAGACTCGAAAAGAACTCACAAGTACATTTCCTGGAAAATTGCAATTATACCAATGAACTGAGCGGTTTGTCTTCCATGTAATTTGATTGCCTAAACTGAGTTTTTAAATATGTTTGTCTTCTAAACTTCGTCATTTTCTCTTTCGCATGACAATTATAAAACGTTACACGTTTTCAGAAAAGGTAATAATATGGCACACACATTTAATTAGTATCTGGGGCATTTTCTCAAGAAGAAAAATAAATTATGGTTATTTCATTTGGGTTTTTTTTAAATGAACTTGAACAAGGATTTTTTTCTCATTTTATCCCATATTTACGCTAACTGTTGTAATTACATAGCTGGAGATATTTTCAGCCAAAGTAACCATTCATTTCAGTAATACATACTGGAAGTATTGATTCCACTATTTTCAATTTTATGTTCAAGTCAATTACCTCCCTCTCTCTCTCTCTCTCTCTCTCTCTCTCTCTCTCTCTCTCTCTCTCTCTCTCTCTCTCTCTCTCTCTCTCTCTCTCTCTCTCTCTCTCTCTCTCTCTCTCTCAACGAGTTTATCATTGCCTTCTTTATAGACCTACAATATAACTAACTGATAAACCACGGCTCATACTAATGTGCATTTCGACGTCCAAAACATTTTATTTTTTTTTCAAAAACAATATCTTTAAATAAACCTTAAGTTTCTTTTTTAAACATAGTCTTTTAGATGCATATTCAATTTCAGACTAACCACGAACAGATGCAAACACACAGACACGCGCGCGCATTCCACAATCATTCATTCATTCTGTCCTAATTGAAAATTTGGTCATTGCATTGTCATTCCATGCTTTAAATTTTACATTAAGTCATTGACCTATACCCTATCGATCAATACCCATCTCTTTGTGTTAATCCTATACCTAGGTCATCGATCTGGATATATACCCTTCCTTGCTCTAGACTCGTTTTTCTCTGAAACTATACTCACATCTGTCTGGACATAGAACAACGTCTTCTCTCCGGACATAGACCTATTTATATCTCTGAATCTATAATAACGTTTTCTCTGTGGATCAATACCCATCTCCTTGCTCTAATGTTATACCCATATCTCCCATCTAGAGATATACCCAAATCTTCCACATGGACCTATACTCTTGTTAACTCCACCTACATCCACGCCTACACACTGGATATATATCCACGTCTTTCTGCTGGAAAAATACCTACGTGTTCTCTCTAAACCATCACGTAGGTCTCTCTCTCTCTCTCTCTCTCTCTCTCTCTCTCTCTCTCTCTCTCTCTCTCTCTCTCTCTCTCTCTCTCTCTCTCTCTCTCTCTCTCTCTCTCTCTCTCTCTCTCAACGAGCTCATCATTACCTCATTTATAGGCCATTACATATTACAAACTGAAAAAGCATGTCTCATATCAGGGTCAATTTCGACTTCCAAAATATATTTACAATAAATTAGCTTTAAATAAACCTTTTGTTTCTTTTAAGAAAATATTAGTCTTTCAGTTTAGATATATTTTCCTTTTCAGACTCTACCCATACACAGATACACACAAACACACATACAGACACGCGCGCACATTCCACAATCAATCATTCATTCTGTCCTAATCGAAGATTTGTTTATTGCATTGATGTTCCATGCTTTAAATTTTACATTACGTCAAACAGGTATAACTGTGTCATGTTTTGACTACGTTTCGTTCCGGCAATTAATCTATAACGCGGCTCTCTAGCTTTTTATAATTTATAGTATTTTAGTTTGGAAATGTGCATAGAAATAGACTGGAACTTTACTTTTCAGGTGTCAAATAGATCAAAGGAGCAATTAATATTAAAATTGATTCAGTCAAATGCGTCAGACAGAATAGAAAATTTCCAATTTTAGGATAATGTATTTGCTTTATTATTCCTTTCATGAGGGGATCAAAACATATTATCGACGATTATGTAAATTGTAGATCTACCTAGCGTAGACACATAACGACACAACAGCAAAGTAACTATGATTTTAATGTTTAATATTTATCTCCACATAAATTTTCATTGAATTTTCTTGTTATGTTAGGGAGATGGTGTACACCTCCAGTATATTTTTTTTATAAATGTAGTGTTTCACTACATCATACTTAGTATTTAATCATATTGTACGTCCGTCCGTCACTCCGTCTGTCACGCAATCTTTTGAAGGCAACTTTGCTCTCTGTGCACATCGCCATGAAGTTCGGTAAACATTATAGTCATCATCTACAAATGCACATAATGAAAAATCATTGTGCTACTTCTTTGTAAGAGTTATTGCCTTTTTATTGTATACGTGGATATAATAGCGTGTGCGTTAAAAACTTATGAATACAACTACTATTGTAGAATAAGTATTTTCATTAATATATAAACATCTTGAACTTTCAAGACGATTTCCATAGTTATTACAATAAATAATATCGCCATGCCTTAATCAATGTGTGTGTTATTCTTTACTCCGGTTGGAAAACCTATATAGATTCTTTCCATAATTCAAGAATAAATATAAGAATAATTAAGATATTATATGTGTCCTGTTTCATTACATGACGAAAAAAAAAAGCAGAACAACTCAAATTGCATTTGCGTATTTTGCAATTACTAACCTTATATTTAATGGAATTGCTTACCATCTACATTTTTAGCGGGGCCCCGAGTGGCCACGTGGTTTAAAGCGCTGTCCGTTACGGATCACTGCCATCTCACCTCTGTCTGCGTGGATTCGAGTCTAGGATTCGGCGAATGTGGATATGTGAGAAAGCTTGCCAGTAGCTTCTCGTGGGTCGGTGGTTCTTTCCGGTGATTTCCCGGTTTCTTCCTCCACCATTAATACTGGCCGCCATGAATAGCCTATCGTGTGCTGAAAATGGCGTTAAGCCCAACAACAACAACAACAACAACAACAACAAAAACCATCTACATTTTAAAGAAATACTTTGGATACTTGTCAGTTCAGTTTAATGAAAGATAATTTTGTTCTAAAGGATATTAAGTTGCTACCTCTTATTATGGCAGGTACAAAGGATAAACTCCATCCTTGTGTCCAATACATCTATATTCCATTCCAAATGTCCGGAATTATTTCCTCAATGACAAGAGTACGTATTTTCTAGATATTATGGACTAAATGTACATTATTAGATACATTGTAAATAGTTTCAAAAATATCAATAAGGGGTCATTTTATATTTTATATTCCATTCTCCAGACAACCTGTAATATTTACATTTATGAATGGAAAACCCATCGTTCAGAATTTATCGTATCTACAGATAATATTCACTAAAACGTTGAGAAGCGGTTGTTAAAAATGGTCACCAGGACCAAGAATATTTATATATGCATGTTAGAGTTAATTTAGAAAACTTGTACTCAATTGTTATCAGATCCAAAACGAACATAGCACAATGGCTGTTAAGTACAAGTTGAGATTTATCCGTACATTGTTCACAGAAATGCAGTAAATATATGATAAACAAGTTGCATCGGACAATATGTTTCTGTTGTATCATAAAAATCTGAAATCCTCTATGTACAAGCATGATGAAATGACAGCTCTTCTATCGTTCAATCATTTAAATCTTTCTCTTCAAAATGTACATTCAGTCACACACCGACATAGGCTTATGTGATCTTTTGTGGTAAAATAGACCGTCAAAGAAAACCACCCGAAACTAGTGTGAGATATTTGTCATTTAAGATACAGCTTCTTTTCTGATAGGGCTTATTCTATCAGCAAAATGAAAATGAGAGAAAAAAAAATCCTCTGCTTTTCATACTTCTGGACACACTGTGTTGTCAAAATAACGTGTAATACAGTTTTAAGTATGACCGATACAAATATTTCGATCATAAAACTTGGATAACAAATTAGATTAGAAAAGTGACGAAAGAAAAGTTCATGCTCTCTTGAGCCATTATGTATTATGTGGGTTACTTGTCCTCATCTGACAATAATTGCAAATCTCTTGTTTTCCCAAGCTGATATAAATGTTCTTACAAATATGAATCACTGACTCCTCCCAGCGCATTCTAATTAGTCTTTGCAATAATAATTGATAGCTAACACGTCATATTTGTCAATCCGCTGAGAGGTTTCCCCATTAATAATAAAATACTTCTCACAGACCTTTACCTGCATTGCATAGTTACATGAATTTAAATTTCAATAGTAAGATTTAAGTTTACATTTCTGTTCTCTACAAAATTTCTGAATATCGATTCAAACGAATAATGTTGGATTTCATTGAAATTTAATATAATTTTTGAAACAATATGATTTCTCATACGGCAATTGGTCAAGCTCTCCTGTCGCCACATCATGCATAATTCAAATAATACAATAATATGATTATGGCATTTAGTCCAAAAAAATATTAGTTGATAGTTTTCTGCTTGGCTAGCAGAGATACGTTTTATTTATTTTTGGCTATGCCATGTTGAGAAAATGAGAGCAAAGTTCCTTTTAAAAGCATATAAAAAGTCAAGTATCACAGAATCAACCAGAGGGGTGTCGACTCCACGACCTTTCAATTTCGAGGTCAGGAATTTGAATTTCAATAATAAGATTTAAGATTACATTTCTGATGAAATTCTAAACGATAACAATTATTCGATAGCCTAGACATTAGTAGATTTTCTCTTCAAACTTTATAATACAGAGAATCTGACAATCGGTCAACCTATTCACACGTACTATTTATGGACCTATATCCAATTCTTGTATCTGGATCGATATCCATCTCTTTTTCTGGACCTGGCCCCACATCTTCAACCAGGACCTATACCGACGTCTACCTCCTTGAGATATACCCACATATTCTCCATTGACACATATTCTCCATTGACCTATACACTTTTGATCGTTTCCCATCTCTTTGCTCTAATCCTATACCCACGTCATCGATCAGGATCTATACCGTTCCTTGCTTTAGACACGTCTTTCATTGAATCTATACTCACATTTCTCTGGACATTGAGCCATGTCTTTTCTGTGGACATAGACTTATTATACTGAATCTATAATAAGGTTTTCTCTCTGGATCAATACCCATCTCCTCTCTCTAAAGCTCTACTCATATCTTCTATATAGAGATATACCCACGTCTTCCAACTGGACCCATACTCAAGTATTCTAACTGCACCTACATCCACGCCTACAATCTTGATCGATATCCTCCTCTTTTTTCTGGACCAATACCAACGTGATCTCTCTTAACCTACACCCAAGTTTTCTTGCTAACACTGTATCCTGATCATCTCTCGATCGATCGATCGATCGATCTCGACCTTTACCCACGCTATAGTATGGCCATAAACATAATTCTAGAAAACAATTAAAGAAACCAACAAAGAAAATCAAAAAGTGGAAACAAATTATATAAAGCAGTTATGCAAACTGTTTGTGCGATCACTGAAATTTTATCTACGATTTGAGACATGATATTTAGCAGGCATATCATTAATTTAAACATTGCCGGGTCATGCTTAGACAAATTAAATACCCTTGGTATTATTGAGTAATGGGTTATAGAGGAATTAATAGAATTCAACAGCAGTCCATTATATGTGATACATTGCTGACTGCCGGCTCATCAGTAAACATAAACAGGTTTCATTTGTCAGTAAGCATCAATAAATCATACCAAGCAGTAAGCATAAACATGTCTCACGTGACAGAAAGCATAAACAGATCTCACATGTCCGCAAGAATAAACACATCTCACCTAGCAGTAAGAATAAACAGATTTTACCTGTCAGTAAAAATAAACGGTTTTCACCTCTGGTGTAATCTGCAAAAAATCGCGCACATACCAAAACAACATTCCTTAAGATTGTTATTTGTGAGTTAGATTAATATTTTTTAAATTTCTCAACAATATTTCATTTACCGGATATTATAACTTTCAGTAGGCGTAAATGTTCGAGAATCCAAGAATAAAAGCAATTTGAGTTCTATTCTGGTACATAGTCATGGAAATTGGCATATATATATATATATATATATATATATATATATATATATATATATATATATATATATATATATATATATATATATATATATATATATATATATATATATATACAAAGAATACTAATCATATGGCGAATAACAATCCTTTCAAGCACACTGTATCCACCAAGGGATTACGTGTCATGGATTGATTAAGATAGATACAATAAACTGACGACGAACAGTGCGAAACGAGTAACAAACTAGCCTGAGCACTTTCGATTCTTAATGAGTCTTTTCAAAGGCAATAACAAAACATATACAAAACAAACAAATAAGCACAAAAACGTTGTGTTTTGTTAAACTCTATATGGCTATCTCAACATGGGTTAAACCTATAGATACATTGAAAAATCAATGTTATTTCTTTGTAAGAGTTATTGCCCTTTAACGCGTATAGGTGCGTGCAATAACGTATATGTAACAAGACAAGGTAAACCGGTAAAATATAAAATCAAAGAGTTAAGCACCATTTCTTTTTCTGACAATTAATACGCGTATTAACTGCGAAATCCGTGTAAATGAGAATGTTATTATATCATTAATTTACTGACAACCTACGAGATAGGTGACAGGTGGCACGAAAGGAGAAACAGCTGGTTCTACATCTATCCAACCTTTATATCAGCTTCATAAGATTTATATTTTATTACACTTATTTAAGTGAATAAATTAGATTTACACACGACAGTCTAATATAGATATATTGACAGAATAGTTAAATTGAGTGATAGACCGATAATGTGAAATGACATTTTAAAAGACATATCATGGGTTTCAATTTCAGGCTAGCTCCACTGTAATCTGTCAATTTATTCATAAGGGCTGTTACTCCTGTATACAACATATATAAATCTTAATGGTCTTGGTGAACGAACTATCAATGTTGCATTATACCTTTGATCTATTTATAGTTCTGAATGGTAGCTACTTCTAAGATTTTAATTTGTACTTAAAGTGGGTTAAAGTGGGGAACAAATTTACTGCGAAAATATTTATTTGTTACTATTGTCGATAGACCATTTATAACAAAATTAAGTTGACTAAGTCGGCCTCCCAGGGCATATCATATTTAGCGACGAACCATAAGACATTCGGCATACGTATAAAATAATGTTGTACTCTGTAATTTCATTCGCATAGGATAATAGCATCATTAGTCGTATAAACCATGAAGCATAATCATATAAACATGTAGCGTAGTCATATAAACCATGTAACATAGTCATCTAACCATGTTAAATAGTCATATAAATCTTGTTGTATAGTCATATAAACCATGTAACATAGTCATCTAACCATGTAACATAGTCATATAAACCATGTAGCATAGTCATATAAACCATGTAACATAATCATATAAACCATGTAGCATAAACATATAACGACATAACAGTTATATAACCATGTAACATAGTCATATAAACCATGTAGCATAGTCATATAACGATATAACAGTCATATAACCATGTAACATAGCCATATAACCATGTAACATCCAATACACATACAATACATTCCCTATCCTTCGCCTATATGCTGACAAATAATAGGGCAGTGCAACATTACGGGCATACATAGTGTTTACACAATCCTTTTCCTCTAAATTGAGTCATTAAAGCTTTAATCAGCTATTATTAAGTTCAGCAGTGTTGGAATTTGTCAATTCTCAGAAACAAATATTAATTTTTAGTGTTGGAGGTACTATGGGAAAACGATCGGCAGCTTTCACTTTGACGTCTTTAAATATGCCATAGCTGGATCAAAATAATTTACAAGACATTTATTTGATGAAATTTAGGATTTCTGTAGGTACAATGGAAAATATTAATATTTAAATAATAATAATAATAATAATAATAATAATAATAATAATAATAATAATAGTAGTAGTAGTAGTAGTAGTAGTAGTAGTAGTAGTAGTACAAAAATAACGATGACAACCTGTTTATAAATCTCCTATCAATGCCTGAATTATATTAGTAACATCGGAAAATAATTCCACCTTTCTTACTGCTTGTCCGTTATATGGAGAATAAAGAACAAAATATTTAACCATTTTTTCATATAAAATCAAACTGTAGAAATGTTTATGTCCTTTATACACAATGATGCTAGTAAAATTCTGATGACTAATTTAACAATGTTTACTATAAAGGCCTTAATCTTTAGAGAAACGGTTTTTATCAACAACTCCTGCTATATAAATCTTTAGATTATTATCACAAATTTTGTTCCACACAAGTTTAAGTGTTACCTTTAAATCCGCTTGTTTATATACCTGTATCTCACCTATACCCCAAAAGACAATAAATATTACTTTCATGTACAATTTTGTTATGAACACGATGTTCTCTGTTACGCACTATAACATCTGTTTGTACCGCATGATGTATTGATTTGCATCATTGGCCAGTGCCCTATATTACAAATAAACACTAGTATTATTATATATTATGGATCAATAGGTAAGTTACCACAACTAAACATCCTTAGATTTATATAGCAAATGTAAATTTTAAAGTATTATGTACTTGTAGAATTATTATTTTTTTTTTGTTGAAATTTTTAATATATCTAATCTAATATTTTTGTACAGTGAATGTAATGATATGTTTAGCTATTTAATGTGTGTAAGGACTCCTGTGAAAAAATGTAATAAAGTACATTTTAATAGTGTTGCTGTAAACAGTATTATAACAACTGCCTTTAAGACGGGGAAAATGGTACTTTGGACAGACTCCTTATTGCACAGGACAACGTGTACTTTATTAAATAAATTAAATTGCCTTAAGAAAGTTGTTGTTTAGTGTATGTCATATATAGATGGACGTCGTCTCATAAGAAATGGTCAATATCAAGAAACATGGCGTTACGTTACGCATTGTAAATCTAGCAGATAAAGAAAAGTAATAGCGACCGTGTGGAAAATAATGCTAATAGAACATTATGAAATGTCCGTCTAGTGAAAATATTATTAAAACAAATTTAAGGAAGGCAAATTGCAAAGACTGTAAAATTCTCCGTAGCGACAGCAATTCATCGCTGCTTTAATTAATAGCTGATCAAGGCGGTGGTAGAGAAAAGGTCATATTTACAACAAGATCAGAATAACTTAGTGACCTCATTACTATGTTAGTGACAATATATGAACATTTATCCAGTGATTATTGAAACCTAATACATATTTACTATGATTTAGGTTACAGTTCCTATTAGACATTAAAAAAGTTTGGTTAAATTATTTGTACAAGGCACCATGTTCTGTTTCTTGTTTCCTTTGGGAGCAAAGTTGTTCATTTAATTTATGATAACTTAGAAAGTTTAAATACTTTACTTGTAAAACTCTTTAGCATTAATTTAGCCGTCGGATGTAGATTTTTCATTTTCTTTTCCCCCTCGATCTTTTCTTTTGTGCAAATACTTGACATAACACTATTTCTTGTAACCATGCTTGCAAAATCAGGATCTAACTTTTTCACCAATCGTCCGTTGTACTAGTACTAAGTTACCGACGTCAAGGTGTTATCTATATGTTGTGCTCTTGTGCAATCCCTGAAGGTGTTTTCTAAATGTTATAACCTTGGACAATACCCGAAGGTGCATACATTGTACCTTTGGGCAATCCCCGAAGGTGTAGTCTATACGTTTTACCCTTAGCCAATCGTCGAAGCTGTTGTTTATAGGTTTTACCCTAGGGCAATCCCGAAGGCGTTTTGTATACGTTCTACCATTGGGCTATCACCGATGGGGTTGTCCATACGTTGTACGCTTGGGCTATCCCCAAAGGGGTTGTCTATACATTGTATCCTTGTGCTTTCAATACGTTCTACCATTGGGCAATCCCAAAAGATGCTGTCTATACGTTGTACCCGTGGGCAATCCCCGAAGATCTTGTCTATAAGTTGTTCTCTTGGACAATTCCCCGAAGGTGTTGCCTATATGTTGCACCATTGGGCAATCCCCGAAGGTACTGTCTATACGTTGTACTCATCGGCAATCCCCGCCTCGTTTGATAGACTGGATCCTCTATATTTTCTAAAATGGACACTATCAGAGCTAAAAGCTTTTCAACCGGTCGAGTAGTGTCTGTTGTTTGTCAAACATTATTCTGTTTCTAATACTTCTAATCCAGCAAGAAAGAATTTACTCGGCTTCGGTTTCCGTTAGGTATGTTATCCGAATGTGGGGTGACAATAATATTCTTTGTAGCAAGCTTTCACATAAGACTTGCACAGATAAAGAATATTTATTTTTTGTGTTGATAAGCCTTTTTACATGTTTATTGATTGCAATAGGCTTGCATATGAAAAATCGAATCGATACAAGAATGAATGCTTTGGAAAGAGACCACAGAGACACTATCACGCCAATTTCGCAAATTAGAAATTTTGTTTTCTTTCGTATTAGGAAAACAAATTCATTGTAACCGACATTCTTAGTTTTGACCATTGCATTTACCTCTGCAATGTTTATGCAATAACGGTGAATATATTTGTATAATGTGTGACGGTGACCTACATTAGAGAAATAAACAAAGGGTTACAAGTCCTTCACCGGTAGTCTTACTGCTCCGTTCTGATTGTAACCAGTGTGTTTTGTTCTATGTACTTGTTTTTATGTTGAGTGTTTAAACTCTCCGTTCAACTGGTCTAATTTAGTATATAGTGTACATAGTTGATACCATGTAACGGATTCCATTGCCGTTGGTAATCTGTATTGTAATTAGGACCTGAATAGTTAATGCCAAGTTGACAGTATATCCTTCCCCTTAATATTTTATCACATACACGGTAATTTATAACAACAAAGATTAAAGTTTCATTCGAATTCAAAGCTTAAAATCAGTTTTCCTACAATATCGAGCTATCTGGAATCAGATATAATCGAACATTTTCCAAAATGCGCAAGACCACAGACATAATTGCAGACACATGTATGTATGTATGTATGTATGTATGTATGTATGTATGTATGTATGTATGTATGTATGTATGTATGTATGTATGTATGTATGTATGTATGTATGTATGTATGTATGTATGTATGTATGTATGTATGTATGTATGTATGTATGTATGTATGTATGTATGTATCTATCTATCTATGTATGTATGTGTGTGTGAGTGTGTGTGTGTGCGTGCGTGCGCGAGCGCATGCATGCATGCATGTATGCATGCATGCATGCAATGTATGTATGTATGTATGTATGTATGTATGTATGTATGTATGTATGTATGTATGTATGTATGTATGTATGTATGTATGTATGTATGTATGTATGTATGTATGTATATATGTATGTATGTATGTATGTATGTATGCATGTATGTATTCTAATTAAACGAAATTATTGTATTCTAAATGAGCGAAATGACGAGAATTACAGCCTGTACCATAAGGTTAATTTGTTGTAAAGTAAAATTCACCTTAAACTACTGTAGTAGTAGTAGTAGTAGTAGTAGTAGTAGTAGTAGTAGTAGTAGTAATAGTAGTAGTATTATCTCCGTTGTTCTTCATGTTGTCTTCCTTGAGTAAGAATAGCAACACACACACACACACACACACACACTGGCAACATCAGCTTTCCTACGTTGTTACTTTTTAATAAGTCATAATAGGTCAGATACGGGGGCGGATATGTATGAATCCTTTCACGAGCAACCTTTATTAATGGTCGTATTATATTGTTATTATTTGTAGTGGTGTTATTGGTTACACTCCTCATTTAACAATTTTGTACATCATTGTCTTGCAAGATAAATTTGTCTGCATCTTTCTGCTACATTAGATCAGTGATCTGCCTTTTAAAGGTTTGTTATAGCTTTATTGTCAATTAGAATGGACATTATTCCCAAAATTATGCGACGTCATTGTACATGGTTTCCTATGACCTAAGTTTACTGTGATATGTTCCTTCAGACATTAATGTTATCCTTTGTCGATA
Organism: Potamilus streckersoni; assembly: GCA_016746295.1. Classification (NCBI taxonomy): domain Eukaryota; kingdom Metazoa; phylum Mollusca; class Bivalvia; order Unionida; family Unionidae; genus Potamilus; species Potamilus streckersoni. The sequence continues at coordinate 1,805,617 of JAEAOA010000858.1, read as the reverse complement.
TCAGGTGAAAAAGTCCCCGTCAAAATATTGATATGTTATTCTTGACAACCATCTATGTATAGTATACAATCAACGTGACTAGTGTTCATATCTTAGGTAATAATCTTATATTTACACAATGTGAGAGTTATTTTACTGTTTTCAGATGCAAAATGTAATAGTAACATTTAATGCATCGTGTTAACTCGTTTACCACATTATTATCTGTGGACACCTCCAATTCCGTCGCAGCACATGTCGCTGGTTGGAGCTTTAGAAATGACCCCCTCATGACTTTCAAAATGCTAAAATTCTTTCAGTTTGTTTCTAAATTTAAAACAGGAATATTGATTGCGGTTCTTATATTTTTTTTTAACTTTCTTTTTATACTTTCCAAGTTTTCTAAAGATTATGTTTCCTGGACTTGTGCTCCCATCCCTCCAGGTGGTTCATGTTCGCCAGATGTCGTTTCTTTTATCCCATACAGTTTTGAGTCATTAGTTACCTCTGTCCTTGATACTGTTCTAAAGTGTTTCTATTTGTTTTCTCTTTTCCGTTTACCTATGTTAGGTTCATTTTGTATGGGTTTATTGTTTAACATCATTTCTTGTCTGTTTTCCATGAAAAATGAAAGTCACATTATTAATCAAAACACTGAAGAATCATTTCTAATTAGAAAAGGTCGCTTGCAAATCAATACAGTGGTAACAAACAATAGCTAAAGATGCTAAATTGTTACTGAACTTCTATGCCACTTCTCTTAATACTGTATACGGATGATAAAACCGAATTAAATTTTAGATTTGTGTTATACTCTAATTATTCTAAGCTTAGCATGATGATTAGATCAAAATTAGGCCTACGTCAAAATTTTAAATATTAGATGTACAGAGAGATGTCACAAACTGTAAGGTATAAAAATAAATAAATTTATCTTCTAACAGGGAATGCAACACAAAACCTTATGTTTTATCGTGATGTGTATAAGCCTAGTTAAAATTAATTGACAGTTATGTTGCAATTTATGCTATTGTAACTAAGAAATACTATGTACTCTGGGTCCAAAAGAGTGCATTTATTTCCTGGCGACGTCGTTAAGACATTGATACCACGTATAGCTATGTAGGAGGTTAGAAATTCTATGAAAGGTTGAACATGAATGTAAGACAAAAAACATGAATAGGTACATCTGTTTATCTTTCATGACGAGCAATTGTGGGCAAATAAAAACCAATAGGTGGAATGCAAATATAATTTATTTATTTATTTATTTATTTATTTATTTATTTATTTATTTATTTATTTATTTATTTATCACAATAATATAGAATCATATTGAATACCAAAGCATGTAATTAAATCTTTATGACTAGTGCCTTACGTATATCACAGGTGCAGCTCCAAACTTTTGCCAATAAATAACAAAACCGTTATGACAAACACTTAGCTTTATTATATTATAACCAGAAATCTTGATTTCTCAATATAAAATATACACTAAGATAACCCCTCAATCCCTCCACTCCGCCGAAAATATAACCAGGCATCTCTACCTGAGGACGGAAAATTAATGTTCTGGTTAGATAGATAGGTCAGGTCAAATTTTGCGTAGCATTTGGTTGGATTTTAGGTTCTAATGAGGCTCAAAATAAGTATTAGTTTTTTGTTCATCCAGATGTCTGAAATGCGTTACAGATATTTTGCATAATTTGAAAGTCTCAAAACAAAACAAAAGTCAGTTCTCAGCGTGATTAAAGCTGCATCACATGCAAACTCATGAATGATTAGAACGAAACGGAATTAACAAGGCTGAGATCGGACTATATTCGCAATTTTACTGATAAAAGTCAATATGATAGAAAAAAATTATTGATCTATTTCCCAAATTACATAATTATTCAAAGAGCGTAGCTATTCCCAGTAGATTAATATCTGTCGGAATGAATCTGATGCCAATTCACCCCTGCAGTTATCTATCGGCATCGCAGTTTTGTTTTATTTGCTAAGACATCATTTATGTCCTTTATCGTAAGAATTTAATACAGGGGTTTTCAAACTAGTCCGCGACCCCTTGGGGTCCGTCGGATGTTGCCAAGGAGTCCGCAAGCAGGTCCCAAAAAATAATAAAAATAGTACATTTGCAAAGTTTTCATTATCATCAACAATTATAAAAACAACTGAATACTGAGCTGTTTGTTCTGTATTGACTCTATTTTATCATATGGTTATTACCTACTGATGTCTTATATAAATTACATAAAACAATAATAATGTCGATTAGCCAAATTTATTGGATAAGCTGATAGTGGTCTGCCATCTGACCTTGATATGCTATAGGGTCCACAGCTTCAAAAAGTTTGATAACCACTGATCTAATATACACATCTATACACCAACCCCAAACATTTTGTTATTATTTTATACGTGATGTCTGCAACAAATGTAAGTACAGCAAGGTAATATACAAACAACCATAAAGATAGCAATAATGAATTAGAAACTTACGAGAATATATGTATATAGGAATGTAAGAAAGTTACGAAGTGACAATGACAATTTAACAGTACAATCAAAGTCAAAGTTTGTCGTTGCACATTTCCAAACAATAGCTTTAATATATATATATATATATATATATATATATATATATATATATATATATATATATATATATATATATATATATATATATATATATATGTGTGTATGTGTGTGTGTGTGTGTGTGTGTGTGTGTGTGTGTGTGTGTGTGTGTCTGACGTGATTTGAACCTAACATTTAGTAAGAAATTAACACTGAAAATAGAGTGAACAAAATTTAGAACAGAAATAGCCCCTGACTGAATTATTTTTAAAATGTTTCAAAATGTGAGAAAGGATACACGGGTTATGAACGCAAATAGTTTATCGAAATATTATCAGCACTTAGCAAAAGTAAACTTCACAGAGGAAATGCATGTCCAATCTATATACACACGTCAAACCCTGATACAATAAGCCTATAAAGGTTGACAAACAAATATTTGCTTGGCAGTTTCTATTAGATTCAAAAAGAAAACAACCGGATGGTTGTTTGGATACAAACATGGTTTTAAACACATCCATTTGATGAAATGTACTTATAGGACCTTGTTATAATTTAACAAATAAAGTTTCGTCGATGAATTAAAAGCGGTGTATTGAAACAAGAATGTCATAAAATGGAGAAACCATAATCGCTTGAGCAATTAAACATATGCTGAATTTAACGCCGTAAAACAGAGGTACAATATTTTCTTCCTTTGTTAAGCTAAGTTTGAGATAAATTTTAGTGAAATTTATTGTATAATGGACTGGAATAGCTCACAATTTTATATTAATATTATAAGCTACAGATAATGTTATCTTAATGTTGTAAACTACAGATAATGTTATCTTAATGTTGTATTCTACAGATAATGTTATCCTAATGTTGCAAACTGTAAACTACATATAGTTTTATGTTAATGTTGTAAACTACTGATAATTCTATGCAAATGACGTAAACTACTTATAATTAAATACAAATGTGGTAAACAAATACTAAAAATTATATGCAAACTGTTGGTAATTCTATGCAACTATCGTAAACTTCTGGTAATTCTCAGTTAATGTCGTAAACTATAATTAATTATGTTCACTTCATAAACGATTGCAGATCCACTATTTTGACACAGTAGCTGTAGACAGCTCATAAATTATCAGACTATGTTTAATTTCCGACTTGAAAGTGACTACATATGATAAAACATATATGGAATTCTTAATCTGGAAATTAAATACAATTTTTTTTAATAACAATGTTTGCAACAGTTGAACATAGTGAATCATAATTTTATGAACACTTAAACAAATGCCAGAGCTAGAAAGAACTATTTTAAAAACCAAAATGAACAAACCACAAAAGGCAAGATCATATTGGCTAGTTACGTAAGGGAACACAAACAATAGACTTCACTGAAATAAAAAATGAAGCAGACCCAAATAGATAGATATGTCAAAAGAATTAAATGAAAAACGGTTAAAATTTGACAAAGCATAGGCTTTCAGCAGGACAGGAAAAGGAATTGACATCAACACCCTAAGCGAGACGAACAATTAATCTAGGAACGGAGCTATAGAAATCAAGGGGAAAATAGGACAAATGACTGACCAACCTTTGACCTTTGTACTAGAAATAAGAGTCAGATTCTTAGGTGTATACCTGAAAGGAATACTAATTGAAATTCCTGTAGAAGCTACAGCACAAAGATATGAGGACAGGAATACTAATTAAAATTCCTGTAGAAGCTACAGCACAAAGATATGAGGACAGGAATACTAATTAAAATTCCTGTAGAAACTACAGCACAAAGATATGAGGACAGGAACACTAATTAAAATTCCTGTATAAGCTACAGCACAAAGATATGAGGACAGGAATACTAATTAAAATTCCTGTAGAAGCTACAGCACAAAGATATGAGGACCAGAATACTAATTAAAATTCCTGTAGAAGCTACAGCACAAAGATATGAGGACAGGAATACTAATTAAAATTCCTTTAGAAGCTACAGCACAAAGATATGAGGACATGAATACTAATTAAAATTCCTGTAGAAGCTACAGCACAAAGATATGAGGAAAAAGGAAACCTTAATATGTAGATGCACAAGTAATCAATATAAAACGAAATGCTTAAAAGAAGACAACGCAATTCGGAGCAAGAATCCTAGAAATATACAAAGAAAAAGTATCCTAACTGAAAACATACCTTTACATCCACGATTTCCTCGTAAGATGATAGTTCCAGGCTTTAAGACATTACATACAGGCAAAGATAAAACATCAATGTAGCAGAAAATAGGGATACAACAGAAAATAAGACTATGCAACCAATAGGACTTCCTAAAAGCGAGCGGAAAATATGTCACAATGTATTAGTACACTTGAATGAAAAGCAAAAGAAACACAGAAGCACAGACAAAACAAAAGAATCAGTCTCACAGGAACAGAACCATTTGGAAAGAAATAGCAGAACATGGCCCATAAGTAGAATAAAATAGAATTACCTCGAGAGGTGCAAAAGTCGGAAACGAAATGAACGGATAAACTAAACATCCCCAGACAACAGGAAGTGTCATGCAAGGATTACAAACAGTACAGCAATGTGAGAAAGGAATATTGCAAATATGTCTTTGAAAATTCAGAATATTAAATTCTTTGATGCGATGAAATAGCCACTGAGAGAGGGAGAGAGAAGAAACAAACTAGTATGTGGGAGAGAAGAGAATGGGTGATAGCACGCACTCACCAAAACAGACATAGGATTAGATTAAATAAATTATAACCTGTATAAGACTATGATCTTAAAAGCTCGATAAATTCCAATAATGAAATACAATAATATATAATTTTTCTAAAGATCTCTTAAAGTAAAAATAAATGAGGGTGGAGATCACACAACTCAAGAAACAAGCAACGATGAGAAATGAAAGTGCGGCTGACCAGCAAGAAATACCTGAATGTAAATGAGTACGGACTGTAAACACCTAAAGCCAAACAAGCTGCTTGTTTAGTAAATAAAAACAGAGGAACCGCGACTTAAATTCCCTTTAAAATTTACATTTTCAGGCCGAGGGATATATTCTAAGCTTTAACTTGCTGAGAAAAACTTAGAAGAGTGAGACTAAAATAAACGTGTAAACCTTGTTCTATGGCGGTAAATTTAGGAAATTCGTATGTTTGGCAAAGTATATGCTGATATTTGCACATAATGGCAAGAACTTCAACACTGCACCACGACTTATACGCATACACAAATGGTCATAGACACTGATCCCTGAAAAATCATAAATCAAGTAGGGAAAGGAAAGCAGTAGAAATGTTTAATGTTAAAATGGTGTACTAACCTTCTAAAATGTACATTTAAGGCCAGGAGATTGAACGAATGAAAATCTGGAAACGGAAATGCAATTATATACGGCTGCATGAAAATGAAGAAAAGGAACTTGATTCAAACAACATTTTCTTTCAAAATTCTTTTTGATTTTTGTATAATATACCCACAATGACATGTGGAGGGTGAACAAATATGTAAAATACCTTACAATTTCAGTCAAAGGATAACCTCAAGGACCAGTTATATTATTATAGCTGAAGGTCGCTTAACTGTCAAAAAAAAAACTGTACAATACCGAGGGAAAATAACAGCAAAAACTTTGTTTCGTAACGGCGAATTTTGGAAATTTGCAATTTTTACCAAACTGTACGTTGGTAATATCTCCTGAGACGACCATGTCGGATAACTTCCTTTACAGCACGCAGACGTTGATGATGAGTATAATGCCGACCGCAATCATCAAAGCCGAACCGCCAGTAAAAAGACCTAGGGACCAAGACGCACTCAACTTTGACAGGGTAGGTAGAGCTGATAGGGAGATGATCCCGCTACCATAGATGCTTACACATACGATACCGGATATTCCTGTAATAATTAACAGAAACAATATGCGTTCAGACATACGATACCAGATATTCCTGTAATAGTTAACAAAAACAATATGCGTTCACACATACGATACCAGATATTCCTGTGATAGTTAACAGAAAAAATGTGTATGTAACATACATACATACACACACACACACATATATATATATATATATATATATATATATATATATATATATATATATATATATATATATATATATATATATATATATATATATATATATATATATATATATTACTAGAGGTTAAGAATTTTAATTTATACTAAACTGAGATTCGAACTCTTGTTTCTGGGTGAATTACAACAACCATCTTTCCTGTACGCACCAACTCCTGTCCTATCTTAACCATGCAATCATCAACACTAAATGATTCCACAACGTTGGTTGTACTGGCATTTGTACGCAGCAGATATATCCAGGAGTAACCAAGAATGAAAATAGCCTTTCTACCTCATACAAGAAAGGATCATCGTGATTTTGACATGTGAGATGATTTTGTTTTATCACAAAGCAATTACTTATAAGATGCAGTTGCTTACTGGATTAGGTGTTTGATCTTTTGAAAAACAAATACAAATTAATTAGAAAACACTTACGGATTCCGTACCCCTCAAGATTAATTGCATAACATAAGCTCTGGTCTTTTCAGTTTTTTGATTGACAATGGCATGCTCAATTACAGTTTTAAAGAGGAGAAAGATGAGAGTTTGTTTTCGTAAAGATAACTTATGTATTGTTTTAACACCATCACTATTACCTAACCCCAGTACGGAGTTTCTGAACGAATGTAAAAGAGGCTGATGTGGTTGCTTCAAAGGGATAAAATGTAGTTATAGAAGAATGTGAGTGGATGATAGTGTTGTACCCATAGTGCAGTGTCAATAACCTAGATTTTACTCTTCTACAAATGAAAAGTGTTCTGTTTACGAGAGACAGAATAGCCTTACAGCTGGAAAATGGAACAGTTCTAAATAGAAAACGAGGGAACAAGAAATTAATTTAATCCACAGATAAACAATCTATTGCATGAACGTCTACGAACCGTTTTATGATAAAATAAAATACTGAAAATTATTACATTTACAGATTTTACAGCTCCAACAAAGTGCCATCACCAAACAGTATAACTTATTCATACGGCCACATTACTAAAACAAAAACTCATTAATACGGTCACAATGGCTGATCAGTATGGGCACAAGTGTCATGCACATTGGAATAATTCGGTCTGTAAGCATGTACTTGAGATCAAATGCCCTTCTACGGAACAATCTGTAACATCGAAACAATCTATGCACGAACTTAGAACTGGTCATGCTAATATATTATTGAATAAAGAGCAACTTTGGTACGTATTTTGTATCAAACCCATTACCAAGAAGCAGATTCTGCTAGATTGGGTCAATCTCCAAACTGCACGCGATCGTTACAACAACCTTCAGCACACGAAAGAAGTTTGTTGATGCAGTAAATGTCTTACTGTATATTTCGTGAAAGAAGATAACGTTTATGCTAAATGTATATCCTTTGTGCACCTTGTTTTCCTCGATTATATGTTTAACCAGCATATGTACTCTGAATCAATTGTACTCATTATACATACCGTTCACATTACCTGTTGATCGGAAATCATGACATATCCTCACCGTTTCATTGCTAAGTTTTGATTCTCTTATCGACCTTTGATGAACTACTTTTCATAGCTAAATCATTAATCATATCACCTTTTCGTACAACTATATAGAATTATATTGCTGGTAAAATCGTACTTAATAAAATTAAATCAACAACCACGTCACCGAACATTAGTTATTCAACAACATCACCAAACAATTGCCCCTCGATAAGGCTATATTGCCAAACCCCAATACGGTCACATCACCAAGCAATAGCTCAAGAATAGTGCTACATAACCAAACAAGAGCTCTACGATACTGTCACATCACCTAACAATAGCTCATCGATACGGTCACATCACCAAACAATAGCTCATCGATACGGCCACATCATTAAATAATAGCTCATCGATTCGGCCACATCATTAAATAATAGCTCATCGATACGGCCACATCATTAAATAATAGCTCATCGATAAGGCCATATTGCCAAATCACAATAAGACCACACCACCAAGCATTGGCTGATGAATGCGGCCGCTTCACCGAACAAGAGCTCGTCGATAAGGCCACATCACTAGCTAGCATATGGTCACATCACCAAACAATAGTTTCTCGACATGTCCCTAGCAACCATACGGTCACACCATGAATCAATGTTTCATCCATACACTCATATCACCAAAATCCCAATACGCTTACATCAACAAATAATAACTGATCACATCACCATGTAATAACCTATTTTGTACCCATAGATTTAGTATAGTTTATATGCATATCTGCACATAAAAGTATCCAAATCTGATCATGTTATTTCTGTATAAAGAAACAAACATAAAAATTATTTAGGTTAATAAATTATTTATTTTGTGAGTAATGGTTACAGTTGGTGATGTCTGAGCACACTCAAAATGGAACAAGGAGCGTAGTTTCGTCTAAATATGATGAGGTGTGAAATTATTTAGGTGCATCTTCAAATGAACTTTCTTACAAGTTGTTTGCAGTTTCTCAGGTGCGCGCAAAGTTGCCACAAATAGGTCGTTATATTTGACAATTTAAGAATTGCGGACTCAAGACGTACGGCTTAATTTTGTTTCTGGAAAAGTTTGGCGGTAGAGGCGTTTGGGAACAAGTGAGAATAGTGGAGCAGTTACAAATGTACTTACCAGAGACGAATGCAAATATGATTGACAGAACACCAGTTACGGTCAGCGGGAAATATGAGTAAACCATTACAATGACCAGATCCACCAATCCGAAAACCCAGCTCGCAATGCCTAATGTCATCGCTTCGATCTGGAATCCGGAAAAGTCTGAAGAAAAATAAAATACAAATATTTGAAATAAATAAAAATATTAATTAATTAATTCATTCATTCATTCATTCATTAACTAATTAATTAATTAATTAATTAAAAAAACATTAAGACTGTGTTATGATTTCCACGTCTGATGAATATGAACATGACCGTTGGTAGATTTCTTAAAGCTCACTAAGGATTCAAGTGCAGTTGTGTTAAGCATATTCCTTTATCTTAACTGAGGTTTTCATCATCATCGTCGACGTCGTCGCCCCATCATCATCATCATCATCCCCACGATATTTGTAAACACCCTAGGAATATTATAGTACTCCCCTTCATTATGACTTATGTGTGCTTCCTAAGAGTGGGTCAATAAAAATATACAAATATTAAAACTACAATGGCAAACGCCCCACACATATTGCTGAGAAAGAGTACACCAAACCACGGATACGTTTATTATTATCTGAGAGAGAGAGAGAGAGAGAGAGAGAGAGAGAGAGAGAGAGAGAGAGAGAGAGAGAGAGAGAGAGAGAGAGAGAGAGAGAGAGGGGTAACGTTGATGGATATCATACATACTTCCAGCGGTGTAGGACTTTATTGTGTCGACATCAAAAGTGCAAGATAAATTGCTGTAACAAGCCATAATAAGTCCCGAATACCTGGTGACTCCTCCTGATGTTTCTTCCTTCCAAAGAGGGGTAACAAACCCCACAGTTAGGAGGATGTACCCAAGTATGGTACATAGGTAGCAAAGACAGGCTATAAGGCAGTTGTTTTTGAAGATAGTCATAATCGTGCTGTTTCTGCAATCTGTTTTTCTTAGTTTAACTTTAATCGATCACCACTGTAAAAGTCAGGTTCCACTATGACCCAGTCTATTGTAAGTTATGAGGAATAGATAGTAGACCTTGCAAGATAACATGTGTCCTTAAAAAAAATATCTTTGGAGTCTATACAGCCAATCAAAAAAAACATACTTCCTGCTTCAGAGGGACATATCAATAAAGATCCGCTTTAATAGAAAAAAATGTATCACGTGACGGCAACCGTCATAGTCTAAATTTGCCATATAATCATTTAGTAATTTATCGTGTTATACGTAAACTTAGTTCTTTCCTATGTCAATGAAAGGATTATTTTGGAGGTTTTCGATTGTGTATGTCAACCCGTGTGTGCGTATATATTCTGACGATTCCTAGTTTTGGCTTGTTCTAGATCTTAAGACTATCTTAAAGCGCTGGAAGCAATGCATGAAATTGGAGATTTAAATATTGTCAGAAAACTAACAATAAGCCGTTTTTCTGTAAAACAAATAAAAAATATATTCCGTTAATACCTAGTATCCTTATTATGCATTTTTTATACATCAACATTCACCATGAAATATGATAACAGTGAGATTCCCCACTGACACACATTACAAATCTTCCACAAACCATTTTAGGTTACTTCCACTTCTTTGTTATTGTTATCGTAGTGGTAGTAATAGCAACAGCAGTATTAGTAGTAGTAGTAAATTTGTTCTGAAATCGACGATGACTTTAATTTTAGAATCGTCTATGTTCCTGCAACAAATTCAAGGTTTACGTTAAAGATGAAATTTAATATGTTTCCATCCTCAATTACTATTTTTTTCTAACTGAAAACGAAATATACTTGTAATCTAAATTGTTCATGTCAGCTCTCGTAACATCAATGATTATTTGGAGAAAGAAGAATTCTTTCTCAAACACTTAGATGGTGATGCCAATCATGTTGAGTTTTTGAAGATACCGAGACGATTTTCCACTGCACAAGAAACAAGTAAGACAAGATCAGTAAAGTAATGCCAGTAGGAAAATGGTAATGAATAAATGAAGAAAAATTAATGATTATTATGTTAATCGAATATGTAGTGAAGCTACTAGTGATGGTTCTACAAGTTATTTCTGTTACTGATTATTCTCAAGTTTCTAGCAACGCTCGGAAATATAAAATAAGATACTAATTTATCCATTCACAAACTTTATCCTCTTTTAATAGCTTTTCACTCATGGCTATTTACTAATTTTAATTTCTCCCAAATATTTGCAAATTATGAGAGTTCGCCTCGTTCCTTCGCCGCCACACTGGTACTGCCAACCATAGCACTGCACAAGCTTACTTGTGACGTCAAATGGAGATATACAGGAAGATACATAACACGTCATAATACAGTTGTTATGGGATTTAAAATAAGACAGCATACTTCATAACTCTATCAATATACTCGTCTATCGTGTTGATTTGTCATTTGAGATTTTTAATCTATGATATTGATCTCCTCAACCCGATTTGTCTATATACGTGGTTATCTACATGGCTGTCAGTTTATCGATCTATCTATAAAAATTTTAAAACGGCACAGTCACTTTGTAATGCATCACATGCACGCGAGTAAGGAACGAAGCTAGATACAGGCCAGATAGTCTCTTAATTTTGACAGGTATACATTCCCCAAAGTGTTAATATATTTATAGAATGTATTCAGTTAGTAAACAACACATTTACGACTTCCTTTATCTGATTTCATTAGTTACAAACATGCAAATGTGAACGCCATACTCACCTGAGACCATTAAATTTCCTGCTTTTCAATGGTTTTTCAAGTCTTGAAAAATGGAGAAATGAAAAGTTTTTTTACATTTTAAAGTCAATTTTTAGAACATGGCAAGTAATACATGGCGGTCAGTATAAGTGGTACAGGCAGAACCCCGGAACCACGAAAAGCTACTGTCAAGTTTTCCCACATGCCCAGTTTTGCATAGCCAGAGACTCAAATCCATTCGGAAAGAGGCGAGATTTCTGTGATCAGTAAAGTCGAGCGCTTTAAACACCTCGGCCACGAACAGGTGATTGGAAAATGAAAGTAATATACGTTATGGCGTCGTAAGGATACCTCAGATATTTTCCTTGTCATCTAGAACACAGTGCACATAAGTCATTAAATACGCTTGTTACATTGCATGTGTTATGTTTTACTTCTTTCAAGGAAACGTTGTTCATTTGAATTATATTATAACCTAGAAAGTTATAAGATTGATTTTTTGTGTGTAAAAAAGATATAATTTCCAACCGTTCAGAACAATATTTTCCGTTGTTTCTGTCTTCAGTCGTTTCCATTTTTGCAAATACATTGATTTAATATGACATCTGCACAACATCCATTTAAAACATAGAATATAATAATTCATCTAGTTCTTTTTATGTTTTGTTTTTAATATGCATGTGTGTTTGCTATTTTGTTGTTGCTAATTTTTGTTTCGGGTTTTCTTGTTTGTCTTTTGTTTGTTTGTTTAGTTTTTGTTTTTGTTGTTGTTGTTTTTGTCGTTTCTGTCTTTGTTTTTAATTTTGTTTAATTTTTGGCACTAATATCCAATGACCGCCATCAATGGGATATCTACATTCTATCCGTGGGCCATCCCTGGATGGAAAGTGTTACGTCGTAGCATTATCAACGACTGCATTATCTACCTACTCAAAAATTAATCATACAAGCGATTAAAATATAGTTCATAATAAGACGGCTCCTATTTGTTTCCTGCCACCAATTGATCTATTTTTAATTTGTGCCATAATTACAAGAAGCGTTTCATTTACGGTTTCAGTTAGTTATGGAATAATCAGAGCGTATGAGGACAAGAATATTTTTGGTTTTTAGCAACACGCTGAGAGTGAGTAGAGATGATCAGGTAGTTTAGAACAGGTTAACGGTTTACGCAGGCTAAGTGGACATTAACTGTGAAGCAGAATTTGTCCTCAAGCTTATATGATTTGTTTAGATAAGCCTTTTTATACGTTTATTGTTTGCAAATAATTAGATTTGGGTGGTGGGTTGTTAGAGGCAAAATGGCAGTAGTAATAGTAAACGAAATTTCTTTCTCCATGACTCCCTTCTATGTTAATATTTTCTTCACCAGCCTTTACATCATTCAAAATAATGACTTTTATATGATAAATGATTTTTCTAGCATATTTCTGACAAAATATGTTTTGTCGGGGAATGGTGTCTCTGATATAGAACCAACTCATTTGCTATTACTAACATAAGTTATTGGAAATTTCGCATAGGTGTTATTCTGGAAATTCCCTATCTTTTACCTTATCCATCCCAGAACGATTTAAAACATCACGAGATTGAATTATTCTGGAAATTCCATTAGCAATTCACTGTTATTTACCTGTCAAAGTTCCAGAACGTTCAAAAAATTCACGTGATTGAATTATTCTGGAATTTTCTTTGGAAATTCCGCGTATGCGTTATGGTATTATAAAAATAGCCACAATGTTTCTTCGTAGTCACTCTGCAAGTGGATTTATATGCGAACAGGTAAGTGAACACATTTTTCTTGAACGTAGTGTTACAAACTAAAACTTATCATCATTCTTCTTCACCACGTAGATATCTTTATCCTGATCATTATTTTAAAATATAATGCTGAATACACTGTAGTGTGGACCTAAAATAAATGTGCCAGATATAGTTTGCAACAGATGTTATGTGACCTACTATGCGGTGTATTCAATATATATTACATTTATATTTTGTATTAGAGGGTCTAAAAACTTACCAGAAATTCATGAAAGATAATGTACATTAAATTTATGAACGATTTGAATTTATAAGTAGAGTAAAAAGGTGTAAAATATCATTATCTATTACAAATTGTACCGATCCACTGACTACATACAGTTAAGATACTGAATACGATACAAAAAAATAATCGCTATAACTGGCGCTCTACAGTTTCGTATTTAGCATAGAGTTTGAATTTTTTAAAAAAAAAGAATTTCCCCGGGTTTTCTCGCTAGTTATACTGGCTATTTAAAAGAGACTTTGTTTATATTAGGTATTGTTCAAAGAACTTTTAATTCCATTTATTTTGATGTATGATAGATGGGTGTAATATGGGTTAGAGAGTATACAGCTTGGCCTTACTCCAGATGTGCACCTTTCAAAAATGTGCTACCTCTACTTGCTCATTTTCACTTCTCGAACTTCAGATGTAAATTATAATAAAAGAGCCGATAACTTTTTTTAAATTTTATGTATTGTGTAATTCATTCATTGCACCTTTAGAAGCTGGTATTGTCTAATTGGGCAAAATTCATTTTTCATATTTTAATAGCTGCCAAGAATATTGTTCTTTAGACAAATTGAGTTTGATTTTTGGAGCACAAAGGAGCAGTCATTTTAGTTAGCAGTGTCCTAAGATCATTTAAAATTTCCAAAAGTACAATATCCAAAGAAATTGCAGCCACGTTACATGAAAGTAGCATATAGGTATGCCAACATTCTCTCCACTGTGCATGTTTAAAATGCAAACAACTTCACCTTACATACATCACTCTCTCAAAAGTACATAATAACTGGTGAGCGCCACAATAGTAACAAGCGGGATAACTGCTTAATTACTCTATCAGGGAGAACAGATTTATCTCATTTCAAAATACAAGACAGACAGAGTTATCTTCCTTTCTTATTTTTAAGAAATTTCTCTCATATTTAATTTATCGACAGATGATATAAAAGTAATTATCGTCTTTATACAAATAAAATATAATTTTCCCTCTAAATTTTCATTGGCATTCAAATAACTTTCATTTACATCCTGGTGAGAATGTACTTACCACGTTTTGCAAAAAAACCTTCCACCGATTCAGGTTAATATTGATGTTTGTGCCTTTTTTTTTACTGATCGGATCATGAAGAATATCGTATTTCAGCATAAGCTCAACCCATAAAGTTTAGACAAAATTAATCAATTGCGTCATGTCCAATAGCTAACATATTAATTCCGTGCTCGCAATATCTCTTATCATCAAAATTACTTATTAAGTTTTATAATTGTTTTTTGTTTCAAGTTTGTAATGATTAGTTCTGATAAGATTTGTTTTAATGCAATTAGTGAAGGTGTTTAGCGCTGCTTTAAAATCATCAAATTTCATACACATTTTTACATATCTACGAGGAATGCTAGCTGTTTGTCAATTTATTGTCAACTAAATTACCACGTACATTTTACGTCTTAGTCTAACAAATTCCCTAACTGCCATAAACATAAAATCATCTTTCATCTTGCCGATGACCTTTTATTTACATCATCATGAAATCATCTACTTTTTGGATAATCTTGTATATCAAATAAATTTATACGGTTGTAAATCTTTGGAGAACCATGCTCACATTTAATGTTATAATCAAGCGAATCCGCAAGAGTAAATAGCAACTACGAATCTGGCCATTGATTCTTGGTAAAATTATAGTGAAAGTCGTACATCCGCCACTTTGCTACATCAAGTACAGCTGTACCAACATAAATTGGTTTATTTAACTTTAAATTGACTTTTGTCACCGTATTATAAAAAAATTTTCATTAAATATTTTCGTACGGACAAAACCGTCATCGTTGACTAACTTATTTCAGTGATTTACATCATTTACAATTTCAATATTGACACGCTTTCTGATATTCTCTTTCGTATTACCGAACACGTATTTGTTAATTATCTTGAAAAAGCGTAATAGTGCAACGTTTGGTATTTAAATTAATATAGTCTGCCATCCACCTTGATTAATTAAATTTCAACATGCGATGACCTTTTCTAAAAATTAGTCCAGCATCATCTGATTGTTTTAATTTTTTGTAATGTATCACATAACTTCTTTCATTTAACAAATTTTGGACTAGATTGTTAATAATTAAATTTTTGGCTGTAGACATTGCTTGTTGTTTAGATGATAATAAACTATAATCTATCATCATTTACTTTGCACTTAACGGATAGTCGTTATGTAGAGCATGTAAACAACTGGGATAATCAATATCAACTTCAACAAAATAACTGACATTTTCTGGGAAATGTTTTTCAGTGTCTTTAAGAAATTGATCTAAAGTTATCCAATTGATCTGGAGTTATCATTTTATATTATAAGCAGACGCTATCATCTCGATGATTGTTGTGAAGAACAAGTGCAAGTTGAAACTACTTTTTTTAATATTGCTCGAGCTCAGCAAGGAAAATATTGATACAATAATTTAATCAGATCAAAAAGGGCACTAGCTTATGGTGAAAGAATAAACGATAATCATGATCGACTCTACAGTTTCCTATTTAGCATTGGGTTACAATTTTAAAGAAAAAAATTAGTTTCCCCGGGTTTTCTCACTAGTTATACTGGCTATTTAAAACAAGACTTTGTATATCTTACACATCGTTCATAGAACCTTTATTTCCCTTTAGTTTGGTGTATGAATGAAGGGTGTAATATGGGTTAGAAAGTATACAGCTTGGCCTTAATACAGATGTGCACCTTTCAAAATCGTTCTAGTTCCACTTGCTCTTTTTCACTTCCCGAACTTTAGAGATACATTGCAGAAAAAGATCCGATAACTTGTCTTAAATTTAATGTATTTGGTACGTTTAGAAGCTGGTATTGTCTAGTTTGGCAAAATTCATTTTTTATGTTTTAATAGCTACCAAGGATAGTGTACTTTAGACAAATTCAGGTTGATTTTTGAAGCACATTCATTTTAGTTAGAAGTGTGCTAAGATCATTTAAAATTTCTAAAAAAACAATATCCAAAGAAATTTCAGCCACATTACATGAAAGTAGCATAGAGGTATACCAACATTCTCTCTACTGTGCATGTTTTAAATGCAAAAAATTGTAACAAGAAAATTGTCAATTTCAATGACTGAGCGAGGAAAGTTTTTTTAAGGAAGTCAAACAAGCAAGATTGGACGAAAACTTATATATTTATTATGACATAAGAAAAGAAGACGACATTTCACTTCCATCACTCCAGATTTCTAGACAATTGACAGTACAGAATTAATGCACTGAAGTTGGGAAAATGTTCACAAATCCGTACGAACAATTTATGGTAAAAGTAGCTTATGTTGTTGGTCTTCTCACAATTGGACAAAACAGACTCCGCAAAGTAATGCTAATAAATTTCGTAGTCGCATACTCAATTATCACACAACATCTTGTCCTCAAACATTTACGTTGGATAAAATAAGCTTGGTACTAGGAATTATCGACGAAACAGAAAGACAATATGGTAGTTTGGTAAATAAAACAGATTTCTATGAACGTGTAGAGGACAGCAGGTTTTATTTCTATAGTTGGTTAAAGAAAAATGAGGTATTAACAGATAATCAATATAATGATAGTTCCTCATATGTTTATGACAAGAACAGAGATTTTATAGCTGATGCTAACAATATTTAGGGTCTGTGAGTTTCTTGATTCTATTGTTGGTACTCGAACTTAAAACATTGCATAAAAATCGCTGATAAATTTTGTTTCATGAAAAAAATAAATCATCGATTTCAATCATAGTTCAGATGAAATTTCAAAACAGGATTTTAACGCATTAATGAAATATTACACATTTTATCATAAAACCATTGGTGCGTAATACAACAACGTTACAAGTATTATAGCAGAAAAATTCTAGTAATATCATACTTGCCAATGCTAACGACAAGCTCTGGTATAATCTCAAGTGGAGCATTACTACATCTGTTTATGTTGATAATATCAGGTATTGGTGTTTCTCTTGCGACAGCGTGTAAACAAAATTTAACTTCGAATTGAAATAATAAAAATGCTTGTAAAACAGCTAGTATCACCAACAAAAAATTTCTTGATTAGATACGATCTTACTTGCGAGGTATAAAATATGATATGGACGACTTAATGCGCAAATTTCGCATTATTGACAGAATTTTAACAAATAGTCTGCCAATGTGAGTTTGTAAGTATGAAAACGATATATCGTAAAACAAGGTTGTAATAATAGTAAACGAGTTGTTTTGTCTCAAATACACCTCTTTTCTGACAAACCACATTTGTCAAAAATATCCTAGAAAAATGTTTTCACTTATCTGTTCCCATATAAATCTACTGCCGGAATAACTACGAAGAAAACGTCTGGCTGCCTTTTATAGTGATATAACACCTATGCGTAATTTCCAATAAAATTTTCAGAATAAGTCAATCACAGGATTTTTAGAACGTTCTGAAATGAGGTAAAAGATAGGGAATTTCCAGTTGAATTTCCAGAATAACACATATGTGCAGAATTACCAATAACTTACGCTAGTAATAGTTAATGAGTTGTTTCTATCTCAGAGACTCCTTCTCCGACAAAACATTTTTGTCGGAAACATGATAAAAAAAAAAATAATTATCATGTAAACGTTATTATTTTGATCTGGAAAACGCTGGTGAATAAAGTGTTAACAAAGAAGCTTTCGGAGGATAAGGGTGTCTCGAGGATAGAAATCTCATTTACTAGTACTACTGTGGCAATATAACAACAGAATCTATTATTTAACTGTTACCTAATCAGATTGTCGTTCTAGTTGGTATTGTCATCTTTAGCTAACCAAATACTGAAAATGTATTGAATATGTATGTATGTATGTATGTATGTATGTATGTATGTATGTATGTATGTATGTATGTATGTATGTATGTATGTATGTATGTATGTATGTATGTATGTATGTGTGTATGTGTGTATGTATGTATGTATGTATGTATGTATGTATGTGTGTGTGTGTGTGCGTGCGTGCGTGCGTGCGTGCGTGCGTGCGTGCGTGCGTGCATGCATGCATGCATGCATGCATGCATGCATGCATGCATGCATGCATGCATGTATGTATGTATGTATGTATGTATGTATGTATGTATGTATGTATGTATGTATGTATGTATGTATGTATGATTTTTAAAAAGAAATATATTGTATTGGGGGATGAGATATTATAATAATGTTCCACTGACATTGTGATACATATAAAAGAATCATTGATATTGCTCATGTAGGTGGTGGTGACAGTGATTCGCTTTTTACCACTTTCATTTTAGTGTTCTCTAAGGCAAATCTGTATATAACTTTCTTCTATTACTGATCAGTAAGATGGTGGCGGATTGTTTATTAGATCAGTAGCATTGGACAAAGACAGTGCCTGATTTAGACTTGGTGAATCCCTAAGCTATTGGAAGCTGTAAAGGCCCTATTAGTTATAACATAAATTCGAGAGGCCCCTTCAAACTGTGAGTTGAGACTGTGAGGCCCTAAGCTGTAGCTTGCTTAGCTTATGTCTCAATCCGACACTGGTCAAACATGGAGGCGCAGTGTCTATCAGATCAGTAGCAAGGGCCAAAGATGGCGGTGGAGCATCTTTAAAATCAGTAACTTGGGCCAAAAATAGGGTTTTTTATGTATTTTATCAGTAATATGGTGCAACGATGGCTGTGGATTGTCTATTAAATCATTAACTTGGGCCAATTATGGCAGTGTCTATTAGATCAGTAACAGGTGCCTAACATGGCAGCGGAGTGTCTATTACATCCGTAATAGGAGCCAACCATGGCGGTGGAGTGTCTATTAGATCAGTAACACCTGCCAACCATAGCAGCGGAGTGTCTATTAGATCAGTAATATAGGCCACCCATGGCAACGGATTGTCTATTAGATCATTAATATAGGCCACCCATGGCAGCAGTGTGTCTATTAGATCTGTAATATAGGCCAACCAGGGCAGCGGAGAGTCTATTAGATTGGTAATATAGGCCAACGATGGAAGCGGAGTTTCTATTAGATAACCTATGTAAAATAATACGTCTCAAATTATACAAAATCATGGTACACTGCTTCTCTTGTCCTTGTCTAGTAGTAACACGAGAATGGAAACTTCCTTCCGACTGCTTCTGAATCATAATGCTTACGTTGAAGGAGGATAGTATATGTATGTATGTATGTATGTATGTATGTATGTATGTATGTATGTATGTATGTATGTATGTATGTATGTATGTATGTATGTATGTATGTATGTATGTATGTATGTATGTATGTATGTATGTATGTATGTATGTATGTATGTATGTATGTATGTATGTATGTATGTATGTATGTATGTATGTATGTATGTATGTATGTATGTATGTATGCATGCATGCATGCATGCATGCATGCATGCATGAATGTATGTATGTATGGATGGATGGATGGATGGATGGATGTATGTATGTATGTATGTATGTATGTATGTATGTATGTATGTATGTATGTATGTATGTATGTATGTATGTATGTATGTATGTATGTATGTATGTATGTATGTATGTATGTATGTATGTATGTATGTATGTATGTATGTATGTATGTATGTATGTATGTATGTATGAATGCATGCATGCATGTATGTATGTATGTGCATGTTTATGTTCGCGTGTCCATGCGTAAGTAAGTACGTATGTATGCTTTAATATAAGTATGTATGTAGTGTTACGACCTAATGGCCTTAAACTAAGTATCATAAAGAAGCAAGACTAACAAACTTTGTGAAACTTATCAAATAATTTAATTCTCTGAAATATAAGATGAAAATTTAAGAGGAACATACGATATTGGAAATTAAATCCAAAATAATCCTAAAACATATACCCCAAAAAAAGAATACAATAATGTTCCAAATGTACTACAGGTCTCAAGTGTGCTGATGGATTAATATTCTTGAATATGCTGAATTACCAACAGTATTCATGTATCACATGACATGACATGTTCCAGAACTCCTTTGAATGAATTCACAATAATCACTAAAATGATATTTTAGTATAATGTCAAAGAGCCATTCATATTTCGAAAAACCTAAATAAATAAATCCTCTCAAATATTTATTAAAATGTGGCAAATATGACATAGGCCAAAACGTCCCTAGGAAAACCAATATTCCGAACTCAAATTCAAGTAAACATATTTGCATACAGCTAATAATTATCTTAAAATATCATAAAGAATCATAGACAACACGTTGTTATGCAAAATGCTGTTGTCCGGAAATGACATTAGATATGGGACCCCAATCTCATATCCTCAGTTATGATATGGGTCTATCACATAATGCTGCAAATTATATATATATATATATATATATATATATATATATATATATATATATATATATATATATATATATATATATATATATATATATATATATAACAGTTTAATGTCCTTTTCTTAAATCTGAAAATAAGCTGTTTTTGTTTAGTGTTCCGTTGTATTTATGTCTTTTCGGTATAGCTAGGAAATATGTGCGCATCTTCTACTTCCTAGAAATAAGGTCGGAAGTGTGAAACAGTGGCCAAAATCTCCGTTCTTATGATATACGAAAGATAAGTATCGATTTTTGTTCACTCCAAACTAATGCATTGAATACATGCTTTGCGACAACCATTTTCCTATCTATACATACTGACAAGAGTTGGTTCCCTTTAGTTACAAATATAACATGAAGTCCTATATGCATTTAAAAAATTTAGACAGTTACACTTGATCTTCTGAGCAAAAGGGTCAGAAAAAAAGTGAAAAAAATAAATGATTTACCACATTTTGTGTATCCCAAAATTTCAACAAATCGTTCTTTAAAAGAGTGGGTAGACTATTGTTTTTACTAATTAAATTCTCAGGTGTTTTATAATAACTAGTTGGAAATACATAATATACATGCCCCAAGAAAAATTGTATTAAATGAAACAAAATAATACGTATTAAATAAAGCAAAGTAAAATTAAACGAAGCCTATTTCTTTTCCAACGTTAATGCAGGATAAATTTTATCATGTGGTACCAAAAATTGAATATGTAACGGGCTGCTAAGTCACTAGTTAAAATTAGTGGTACCCAAGCAAACCCGCAAACTGAGGACAGGGGTGAGAGGAAACAGATCCAAAAGATCTTCAACACTGATCAGTTGAACGTTTATAAATTCTTTACTTCTGATCAAGAAACGATGACATATGGATAACTCAAGATAATAACACTGGGTTAAGTTACATATAACATGACTTCGCGTGGTTGTTTATATACGCATATGACTGAAATAGTAATGATGTAATAGTTTCATCTAGAAATTGCATTTTGTGACTCATGTGAATGTTATCTTGGAAATAATTTGAATGACCCGTTTTTCTGTTGATAACGCCATAAATATGTATCATCATGCCCTCTATAATGATTACATTATTCGATCCATCAGAATGTGTGTGTGTGATTTGGATTTTTGACGTAGCTTCATGTTCTACCCAGTCACATTATCCTGACATCATTTTAGTGCTGAGCACAAGCGAGAGAGCTGTTAGTAATACTTTGGTATGACTCTGCCCTGGTTCGAAACCGCAACCTCCCGCATCCGAGACGAACGCTTTCATCAATAGGCCACCGGAGCGGTTCTCCATTAGAATGTGAACGGTAAGACCATTATCCCGGTAAGGAATTGGAAATTCGCTTTTTATCCCAAGGAGGGGGGGCTATGTAAAGATCGCCGAATGACCAACTGCGTTCCTTTTCTGGTAATGCTGATATCGGACATAAAATAATTAATTTCTTGTTTATATGTTGTTGCTTTTTTTGCTTTATTATACATGAGTTTGTGATTCATATATGTAATTGAACAAGACGCCTTTCTCATATCTCAATTTCATTGAAAGATCCACTTGTGATAAATAGATCTGACAGAGAACCCATACATGTTCTAGTGACCTTTGGAATTACCACTTATTTGTATTAACCTATCAGACAAAACGTTTTATTTCATTAAGGAAGTTATCGTTAAAAAATTTTACTGTTATAAATGTGAGAGCTGTAATTTGATTGGTGAATTAAATGATCAGCATAACATGACGTTGTACCGGTCTCTGTCAGATCTCCAAGATCTGATTTCAGTCAGATTGCCTCGCATTTGTACATATTCCCTATTCTGTTATTAAGCAAATGAAGACGGAAATATAAATGGATTGATCAATATACATCAAACTGTAACCACAAGATAATAATATTCATTACTTTATATATTAATATCTATATGTTAATATCGAAACATTAAGATCAAAGTTTCTTTCTTCAATTAAAATAATTTTTACTAATATAATTTGGTTCCAGTTTATTCATTTGTATTTAATCATATGTCCATACACTTTCCAATATTTTACAAAATACGCAGGCACATACATATCACAAGGTGAATTCGTCCAGAAGAAAAACTCATGTTCTTGCAAGATTTTGTACTGTATCTGCCACAGTTCCTGTTCTTTCACCTAAACCTACCCAGCTCACTATATGCTTATTATTATTATTATTAGTAGTAGTAGTAGTAGTAGTAGTAGTAGTAGTAGTAGTAGTAGTAGTAGTAGTAGTAGTAGTAGTAGTAGTAGTAGTAGTTTCTTATATGTACTCCTGGTTGTGATATGGTAGTGGTGACATTTTTGAAAATTTTCTATATCATGGCATTGCAAGGTCCAGAAAATCTATATAATTTTCTTCTTCATTAAATCAGTAATCTGGGCTAAATAACAGTTATTCTTAAGAACATATTCAGTTAGATATTGTTATTAAAATACAATTGTTCAAATTACACCACGTCACGATCGTAAGCTTCATATTCTCTAGGTTAATTGTTGTACTACGTTGCATTGCCCACAAATACCCCACGGCACGGTTCTGGCTTCCCGTGCTCTATCCTTAATTGTGTGAACACTCCTTCTGACATTAGTACTGTATTTTTTCATGATCATTTAAAAAGGTCCTAGTCAAAATATTTACTTGTTACTCAGAACTACGCCAATGTATAATAAAATTAAGGCACGTAATCTATTGGAATCTTTTGTAAGCGATACCTAGGGTAAATGATATAGTTGGAATCCCATGAGGGAGATAGTCTTAATTTTACCTATTTTAAGAGTTTCGTATTTTCAAATAATTAAAAATCAGTAGCACGTAATTTAAGATATTTTCTTCAGAATGCTTTTATTATTGTTAATTACTATGACAGAACTGAATAGTACGTGGCAAAGCCTAAATTATGGTTCTATTGTGGAGCCTCGTTTATCACGTCTGGTTAAAGTTTTAACACGCTCTTTATCATCCGTCTGATGTCGCTGCTCAAGTACTGCTTTGAACGCGATTTTTATATCCATTTGATGCCACTGCCTTGGTACTGCTCGGTAAGACACTTTGGTATTAAACTAAGTAAGAGAAATGGCAAAACCAACAGGTTTGGTCAAATTCAATAAATATTTTATTTCCTCAAATGCAAAGTAAAACTTAACAATGAATATTCTGATGTGTCAGCAGTCTTGATGTATCGCGATCACATAATCCATAACGCCATTGAATGAATTCATAATAATTCCAAAAAAGGGTTTTAGTCTTAAATGTTTATGAGCACATTGTAATTCCAATTTATAATTTAAATAAAAATTAATTTCAAATTTAATATGAGCAAAACTGAGCTTAATTATAGGAATAGAGAATTGTATTTACATGGAAACTTTCTTTATATATCCACACGACCAATGTCACAATATTTTTTTCTGAAAAAAATGTCATCACATTGAAGGAAAATTTCTTCAAACCTGTAAACAAATTCATTTCTCTAAAATCCTATGCTTATAATCAAGACTGCGTCTTAAACTGAAACCCATGTAAACAAACTGTTTATAGCTTACTAACAAAATAAAAAGGAGATACACATCAAACCTCTATCCTTGATCATGAACAAAGATCAAGTATACACGATAAATTAAATATACATAACACTGCTAATGTATCCTCTATTGCTTTACTCTTTAAGCATCATTATGATTGTCTTCTTTTCTTTCCATCGTCAGTTATATTTTTCACATCACGATAAAATATTTTTTGAAAACAATTACATGGTTCAATTTTTTTAAAAAAATAGTTTTATATAATTCATTGAAGACAATTTCTTTACAATTAGTTTAAGCTCATAAAAGTTCTCATTTAACAGGATATTCTACAATCAAATATCTCCTATAGGGAATTAATTAGAGGCCCCGAGTGGCCTAGTGGTCTAAAGTACTGACCGTTACGGATCACTGCCATCTCACCTCTGTCTGCGTGAGTTCGAATCCAGACTCGGCTAACGTCGGTAAGTGAGAAAGCCTGCAAGTAGCTTCTCGTGGGTCGGTGGTTCTTCCCGAAGTTATCCAGTGTTCTTCCTCCACCATTAATACTGGCCGCCATGTATAGCCTACCTTATGCTGACAAATGGCGTTAAACCCTACAACAACAACAACCTATAGGTAATTAATACCTGACCAGAAAGGGAAATTATTTCATTTCAGTACAATATCCCATCTGTTTGTAATCAACATTATCAATATCTTCCTTCTTTCTTCTGTTCATTTTCATGTCACCAATAACAGACTCATCATGTTAGGAATAATCTAAGTTACTATGGTGTTACAGCATTGTAGATGGAAATTTGTCAGCCTGTATCCTTTTCGCTCTCAACCTTAAGCTATGCAATATATCTGCATTTAAATTATCGACTGTTTTACCTTTGTACGAATATTCAAATAAACATTATGTCCACGCGGGCGTTAAGAGATAAAACATCGTTGTGTAGATAAGACATGGGTTATCAGAGACTCCCGTAAATTTTACTAATGTGCCAGTTAAAAAGCTACTTGTGCTCGGAACACTGACAAATTTCCTAGGAGACTGGTAGCTCAAACCAGTTCAGAAAATAATCAGATAAGTCACCGTGTGTACTTGATAGTGGTGTAATTTCAACCATGAAAAAAATGCAGTTAAAACGCATACTTAGAAAATATGTAATTTTCATACATCTCTTATACTATCATAACCTCTCTTATAACTGTTTTACATATAGATCTGTTCAATAAAACAAGATTTATTCAACGCGAGCAAGGCTCCGAGCTGTTAAATTATCTACATATCGGAATTTTGGCTAGTGCAGATATACTGTTTCTTTCTTTGATATCTTACTGATTAAAACCATTTTACTTTCCACACACACAAACACAGACAGACAGACAGACACACACACACACACACACATACATACATACATACATACATACATACATACATACATACATACATACATACATACATACATACATACATACATACATACATACATACATACATACATACATACATACATACATACATACATACATACATACATACATACATACATACATACATACATACGCCACAGATTCTAAATTTTAATGCAAATGTGTGTATACATTACTCTTCTAACAGTAATTGTAATTCATACAGGAATGTGTACATTAATCATAACAACCTTGTTATACTTAATTAGCAATTATAAAGCAGTTTTGTTATCGTATTTAATAGATTAGGTGGGTACTGAATTACCTGCAAATTGATAGAGATAGAGGAAGTACGTGAACCAGCGTTGGTGGAAAGAAAGCACATGAAGGATGAACACATAAAACAAAAATACAGCCAGACAGTCATGTATATACATCAGTTTATCATTTCATAATCAATAGTGGATGAATAAAAACCAAAGACGCAGATTCGATACGAATGATACTTTATTTATCAAAACAACTCTTATTCAATACGATAACATGTGATCATATTTATACGATCAAACACCTATCACAGAGGCACCTGCGGGAAAAAAAATATGCCAATAAAAGTCAAGCCATCATAACAGTGGCTTCATTACATCTATCACAGAATATCGGATTTTTCAAAAACATCTATAGATTAGCAAAGCACAGATAGCCCATTTTTCCCCAAAATAAAATGCCATCTTTACCTGAGGACGGAAATGCAATGAGACGTTACATTCGAAGGATTTTTTCTTTTAAAATATTGAAATCTTAAAACTGAAATATAATGAAAAATGGACAGTACTAAATATATCATGTTAGAAACAGTGTTGTGTCACCGGAACTATCTTGGTTCCTAAGCGTCATGGTTAGTTTTACCCTCACAATCCATTATTACATAGGATTCAATGGTTTGGATCCGAATGAGGGTTTTTTTGCAATAATCACCTGTTTATTTCATCTAGATTTGCAGAACCTTTACATTATATGACATGTCGAAAACAACAACAGCTGCTTTGAAAGTGGAACCCTGATTGATAGTAAACGGATCTCAACGGAATTAGTATGTCTCGGATGGGAATATATAACCGGTCGTCTGGTTACAAGAATACTTTTGTCTTAAGAAAGATATGTATACAGGAAAAATTACAGTTATTTAAATCAGAGATCTTAAACAGGAAATGCGGAGTATCGTTGTCAAGGATAGAGTCAAGATGTTCCACCTAAAGTGCAAACCACATTGAAAACGTGCATGCTGAATTTCAGAATTATCTACCTTGCACGTGAATCAAATTTCCGCAACACGGAAATTACAAATTTCTGTAAAATATTGGGCAAAGCTGTTCATAATAATCGTCAGACCAGTGATTTAGTTTTGTTGGCTTACATATTATGTTACATGTCTACATCACTGGCAAAACTGGACTAACAAATGCAAAGTCCACAATTTTAAGTTTTCATTTGTTAAATCAAGTTATCGTCCGTTTCTTCAACAAAGCATGCTCTCGTAGAGACCATATCAAGAAATAATATCTCCTAGATTCAGTCTTTGCATTTAACTAATTGGTTGTTTAAATTCCTGCATGACAATTGGGAAACATTTACATAGCAAAATCATGTTGACATCACAACGTGAATTATCTTTCTCCCTGACGTAGTAATTATGATATCTTGACTATCAAGAACATTATAGCTCCAGACTAGTAACGACATGTACGTTGGCAAGAGTCCCACTAAGTTGATGCCAATTCACTCCTGCGGTAATCTATCGGTCTCCTTCTTTGATTGCCGAGACGTCATATAGATACACGTTCCATAGCTTAAGACTCAGGTAGGTGTGCTTCTTTTGAAAATCATGTAGCATGGACATCAAGACAATCGACATACATGGATAGGACACAAGAGCTGTTATTGTTTTATTCTGATGCCTGCATCATATGTAAATAAAGTAAATTAATATTAAAAAATCCACCACGAAACAGTAATGAAAGGAAATAACACATCAACAGACAAAAACTGATTACATTATAATCGATCGACCAAGTAAACGATAGCATGGATGTTTATTAGTTCATGTGTCTTTACGTGCTTACAAACAATAGCACTGCATTGCTCCTTTCCCCCATTAGAACTGTTCCGAAAAAGAAAAAAAAACATTTTAAGACTGCATTGCACTGCTTGTTTTGTTGCTGGGGGGTGTTGTTGTTGTTGTTTTTTTGCACGAAATTCTTGCACTCAAATTGACATCAGTTCTGCAAAGGTTTGAGACTGGTATGGAAACTGGGGGATATCAGGTATGTCTGAGTTTTCCTTGCAGCTATTTAAGAAGCTGTGGACCTTACTCTGTACTTAGTCAATACATTCAAATCAAATAATGATTATATATATATATATATATATATATATATATATATATATATATATATATATATATATATATATATATATATATATATAATACAAATCATATGGCGAATAACAACCCTCTCAAGCGTACTGGATCCACCAAGGGATCACGTGTGTCAGGGATTAATTAAAATAGATGCAGTACACTGACGACGAACAGTACTAGTTAGTTACTAGTTAGTTACTAGTTAGTTACTAGTTTCGTACTGTTCGTCGTCAGTGTATTGCATCTATATATATATATATATATATATATATATATATATATATATATATATATATATATATATATATATATATATATATATATATATTCCACTTTTTGTAGTTGTTGGTTTCCTTTGTAAGCCTGACTGACATCACCTTAGGTGAAATCTAAATATAGCGATTTGTCAAAAAAACTGAAGTCAGAAGTAAAGTGATTAATACTCATCTCTTAAATATATAACCAAACATGTTGCTGGTGGAATTATCAAATACAAGAAAATAAGAAAAAAATCAAACATCGGACAAGTAAAGCAAGCAAAGCGAGCAAATCTCTTACCCAAATTCCAGGGATGCTTAGCGTTACAAAAGCACAGTGGGGAATTACCGGTATAATCGGCTTTCGGCAAAAGTGAAACCTTGACCCAATAATCGTATCAATGGCCTACAAACTTATCACTTAAGGACAAACATTGGGTTTGAACATTCCAATGTTCTGTTGCAATATTTAACATGGATTCAAAATATATTTTAATGAGATATGAGAGTGGTTGTCGTGGATTCTTACAAAATCGTGAATTTAACAAAAACACGAAGAAATTAACCGTCTTTAAAAACTACATAACACCGCCAATCCTCATTAGACTTACAGCAACAAAATTTGAGTCCCAGTGAAAATATAATTTTTTTGTATGTCCAATAAAACTTATACCAACGATAAAAAGTGAGTTCAAAGCAGCTGTCTTTAACAAATTAATTAAGAATGCAAACAACTTGTCAAAACCCTCAAAATACATCTAAAATTACTAAATGGATTTCATTTATATTTATAAAAATAGAATCTGGAAAAAGTATAAATATAACAAAGAAAAGTACAGCATTCATGGTAGACATATGTCGTACCTTTACATTGGTCACATCGCTTCTTACTGCATTTACATAAATTTAATATTGGTGTTTTGTTTGTTTTTATAAGACAATACAAAGGACTCTTTCAGATAAAAAGTTTTCTACACTTATCAATTTGTACGCCAAAATTTGTTTTATAAAAGGGGGTGGTATAAATGATAGCTTGAACTTTGTAACTTTTGAAAATCTGTACTGTTTGGCTCATTTTGTGTTGCTGTCGTCCCTTCTGACGAGCATGTTAGATAACTTTTACAACACGCAGACGTTTATGATGAGTAAGATGCCGACTGCAATCATTAGCGCCGAACCACCGGTGAAAAGACCTAGGGACCAAGACACAGAAACTTGAGTCAAGTTGGGGATCCCACTACCGTAAATGATGACGCATGCGGCACCGGATACTCCTGAAAGACAAAAAAGAAGACGAATAGGAAATTATGTGGCTAGTCTAATATCACGTGACAGAAGCAATTAGGATGAGTCTTACCTTTCCACAGAAAATGGAAATATGCAATGAAGTCGATGTCCTGAATCAAGAGTTTGATCATTTAGTGCAATGTGATGTAATTATGATTTTTAACGTAGCTTTAACAATTTTTCAGCCGTATCGATACGATGTCTGCAGTGTGGCAATTTATAGTCATGTCTAGCACCGGGGCATCATGCCGCAGACATCTAGCATGATGTCCTTTCCAATCACATTATCCTGACACGAGGCCGACCAGCACTAACACTAACCTCTTAATGCTGAGCGCCAAGCGAGGCAGCTGTTAGTACCATTTATGTCAGTCTTTGGTATGACTCGACAAGGGATAGAACCCACGACCTCCCGCATCCTTGGCGGCCACTCTAACCACTAGGCCTCGAAGCGGTTTTGATTTTTTGGAAGGCAAATACAAATTCACAGATGGGCGCCCGCGAGATTTTTTGCAGGGGGAGTTAGTATAAGAAGCAGTCTGAAACTAAAGCTAACATTTATTAAGCGTTTTGCATCTTGAACAATCTTGTGACATATTTTCAGCTTTATTTGCATGAATAACCTTGTCGGAATATATATATATATATATATATATATATATATATATATATATATATATATATATATATATATATATATATATATATAAAGAATACAAATCATATGGCGAATAACAACCCAGATACATTACTTGCTTCCTTAGACGTCACATCTTTGTACACCAACATACCGCACAACGAAGGGTTACAGGCATGCAGCGAAGCATGGGAAACAAGAACTGTAAACAATCCACCGACACACTTCTTAATCCAACTCCTGGAGCTTGTCCTAAAACTCAACAACTTTGAATTTAATGAAGAAAACTACCTACAAATCAATGGAACTGCAATGGGTACTAAAATGGCCCCTTCGTATGCTAACATTTTCATGGGAAAACTTGAGGGAAAGCTCTTAGCATCGGTTGAGCGTACACCATACCAGTGGGTACGCTTTATCGATGATATAGAAATGAAGTGGCAGTATGGAAGAGAAAGTCTGGATGACTTCATTTCAAAGGCAAACAACTTCCATCCTTCAATAAAATTCACGGCAGAAATTTCCAACTCAAACCATGTTTTCCTGGACACAACAACCAGACTGGTGGAAAACAAATTACACACAGACATCTACTCGAAACCAACCGACAAACACCAGTATCTTCTCCCAACCAGCTGTCATCCAAAACACTGCATTAAGAACATTCCATATAGCCAGGCACTAAGGATACGCAGAATTTGCTCCGACGATGAAAGATTCCTAGAAAGGTCTGAAGAGCTGGCTAAACATTTAATTTACCGAGGCTACGACAAAGACCTGATTGCGGAGGCAATCCAAAGGGCCAAACAAACAAACCGTGATGACCTACTCAGATATGGACAGAAAGAAAAGGTTGATAGGATACCATTTATTCTGACCTATCACCCAGACAATCCCAAAGTAGGTAAAATCATCGCAAACCACTGGCCAACCGTGCAATCATCAGACATACTAAACCTAATACTTCCGAACAAACCTGTAGTAGCTTACCGGAAACCAAAAAACCTAAAGGACATCCTAGTCAGGGCCAAGCTAACAACAATCGCTAGTCAAAACCAACCTAGTCAATCTGGACCCTGTGGCGATAAAAGATGCAAAACCTGTCAACATATGATAGAGACCAAGACATTCACTAGCACAGTGACTAAAGAAAAACTAAACATACATGGTTCACACAAAACGTGCAAAACAGAGAATGTGATTTATCTCATCACATGTAAGATCTGTGGCCTTCAGTACGTGGGAGAAACTGAAAAGCTACACATAAGGATAAACCTTCATAGATCTGATTGGATGACAAAAAAGCTGTACAGAAGCCCGGTCGCAGAACACTTCTCCTCCCCTGGCCACACTTTCAGTGATATAATACTTATCGCTATTGCCAACAACCACAGCTGGAGTTCCGAAACCAGGAAGGAAAAGGAATCATACTGGATACGCCGCCTTAGAACATTGAAACCAAGCGGTCTAAACCAAGAAGACTAGAAAATGAAAACTATGCACTAGTAGAATTTAACATTTTCTAAATCTTCTTATCCTTCAATTTTTACTATAAGAATAACCGGTATAGAACCAAATATCCGGGATATAATCTACGTTACATATGTACACAAAGTAAAAATAGATGTCGCTTTGGCTTGTAGACTTTTAGGGAATTATACAACGTTTTCAGTTTCCGCAACTAGTCTATACAAGCTGGTTGTATTTATAGTTTTAGCACATGTGAAGATAGAAATGTAGAGGTTTACAAACGCAACGTTTTTGTGTTTATTTGTTTGTCGTAACTATGTTTTGTATTTGCCTTTGAAAAAGACTCATTAAGAGTCGAAAGCGCTTAGGCTAGTTAGTTACTA
This sequence comes from Potamilus streckersoni, assembly GCA_016746295.1. Taxonomy (NCBI): domain Eukaryota; kingdom Metazoa; phylum Mollusca; class Bivalvia; order Unionida; family Unionidae; genus Potamilus; species Potamilus streckersoni. The sequence goes on along the minus strand of JAEAOA010000858.1, from coordinate 1,772,807 downwards.
GTTTCGTACTGTTCGTCGTCAGTTTATTGCATCTATATATATATATATATATATATATATATATATATATATATATATATATATATATATATATATATATATATATATATATATATATATATATATGAAGTATGATTTCCAGGGATGGTCGCGTGTCCCTTCTCCCCCTAACACATGCTGCGGGCGCACATGCAGATGATACGGAAGATTCACTGTGCAGAGACAAAAGGATTAAGCATACAACAAAAAAAAACGAGTAACACGTGAGAATGTCAATCATATTGATGAATTTATTAATGAAACTGAGAGGGAAAATACCAGGCATGTAACCCATTTTCGAGGCTTGGCAGCAGAATAAAAACTACTGAGTGATAGAATGATAGACGTTAGTAAACATTTCAGATAATAATATAAACAGATTGAAAATTGCAGAGAAAGTTACTATTACTACTTGTATTTTATTTATTTACGTGTATAGTACGCACTGGCAGAGGTTCTTTCTTCTAAAACACGTATTTGGCTGAAGAGTGTATAAAGGTTATAAAAGGCCAGTCACGAATAATTTCTATGATTTTTGTAGAAAACTAATTTAAAAACATTAATATACCTGAATCGATTGTTTTTTTTTCCTGGACAAACATTAATAGAATTTGTATGGCTCCTCCTTATTAACTAAATGTATATTAGATGGTCTTCGGACTTCACACATTCTGAGAGAGAGAGAGAGAGAGAGAGAGAGAGAGAGAGAGAGAGAGAGAGAGAGAGAGAGAGAGAGAGAGAGAGAGAGAGAGATGGCTAAATATGGAAATAGAGATGTGAATAACAGTTACAAGGGCAGATATATTTTCAGAATGGCAAAATAGGTAGTTCCAAAGGTGGCATCACCACTGTGGCGATAAACGTGATATTGCCACTGTTTCGGTTTCATATTTCTTTCATTCATGTATTTTCAGTATCCCATCATGAAATCTATACTAATTTCTGGTTTACAGTACTTGATTAATTTTTTACTTTTTAACTGGAAGGGAAAGGAGTAAAGACAACCGAGGACATTACTGCGAGATTATTTTGAAATACGTCTGCGGTGGCAGAACCTTATTGAAGAAAGTGAGGAACGTACCTGAGCAGCAGTTAAAAGTGTACTCACCAGAGAGGAGTGCAAAAATGAATGCCAGGACACCAGTCACGGTAATGGGGAAACATGAGTAAACCATGATAATAATCAGAGCTACCAATCCTAAAACCCAGCCCGCGATTCCAAGGGTCATCGCACCAATCTGGAATCCTGAAAAGTCTGAAAACACAAAAAAAGGTAGATCAATAAATAAATTTAACTAATGCATTATTCTTCTACTTTAATTTACACGTCTGATGAAATTGACTATGATAATTGTATTTTGTGGCTTTCATTACAACCCCATAGATTAATTCACAGTTTATTCAATACAACTCCGAGGATTAAATAGTTGAGGATTCTTTACAAACTGAGGATTAAATCACCGTAGATTCATTAAAACTCCTAGTATTAAATCATTGTATATTCGTTACAAACTGAGGAATAAATCACCGTTGATTCATTACAACCAGAGGAATAAATCACCGTGATTAAGTCGCCACGTATTCCTTACTCATTACCAGGATTAAATCACTGATGATTCTATTAAATTAAATAATCAATGCAGCAGCAGCACTCTTTAAAGAGAATCAGGGATTTTGTAATACCCACTATTCGTCCGTTCTTTCATCTGTCTCTCCGTAACATTTTTCCTCCTAAATCACTGAATTTAGTACGTGGTGTGCCTATATGGTATTTATCTCTGAGAGTGTGTAAATTTTGGGCGTATCCTCTTGGGTACCTGGGAGGGGATCAAATACGAAACGTTTGAATTTATCGTGACACTGTAAAGAAAGGTCAACAAACTTTGTGCACGTGCAATCTTGCAAAAAGGACACATACATTGTTTAAGGAGTTTTGAAATAAAGCCCTCACCCCACCCCACACCCACCCCCGTGGATGGTACAGGAGAGAAGGAATGCTCTGAAGTAAGAGCTAGAGTTGGGGTAGGATTGGCATGCATGTCACGTGTTTCAGGGATCTGACGAGGTGAATCATCAGGGTCTGTCCTAGTTCTTGTTCAAAATAAAAAGATGTTGTTCGGCCAGGGAGCCCTTATGGGGCCGGTCTCCGGGGATATATCCCAGGTTGCCCCTTCCCCTTGTCAGCCCTGATCATATATATAAACGTCAATAGTAAATCATTAGATTGTATTACTAAATGTATAACAAAACTATAATATCAGCCAACACGAAGACAAGAAAATGACCTCTGCACCAAAATGCTGGACATAGAGGTTCATGTAAATTTTATCAAAGTAGTTTCATGCATCAAAATGTGTGTGTGTGTGTGTGTGTGTGTGTGTGTGTGTGTGTGTGTGTGTGTGTGTGTGTGTGTGTGTGTGTGTGTGATCGAACTCATCTCCCGCTGGCGTAAGCGCCTACAACATATTCATTAATCTAAATGACCTTTATACTACTAAATTGTTAATCTTACACGATTCTTCTTTATGGGAAAAATTCCCCACTCAAAATATTTTTATGTTACTCTGGACGACCATTGATATAATCTAGGTCAGAATTAATAATACGGGTTGGCCTCCCAGTACCGATTGTAAGGGCAGAACAAAATTAGACCATCTTAATGTACTAGACAATCCTTCGTGTGACGATAGTTAGTAGAACACAACGGGATTGACTATTTGAAGAATATTACTCTAAATGTTACAGACCCGATGAATCACACCTGTGAATTTGTTTACCTAGATACAATTGGAGGCTTTATAATGAACCTCGATAGAAAATTGGTATCACGGAAGTCAAGGGATCAATGGCTGTCGTTTTATTATTCTGTAATACATTCCTCCAGCTGATATCAAAACATTTATAGGTCCGGGGTTCGAACTCGTGACCTCCTGCATCCGAATTAGAAGCCCTAACCAATTCTACCGCAAGAACGGTCGTGTATTATAATATATTGATATTGATATCGATCTTTATTTATTTATTTATTTACACATTTATTTATATTTGTAAAATTCCATTACTGTCTACTAATTAATTAGTTCAATCAGGTAAGGCTTCTTACAGAAATAAAAGAGGTATAGAAACGAAAATTGTGCGTGTTCATTAAACGAGCGTCGTCGAATCTGAATGATATTGGTAAATGTATTATATCGCATGCATACATACAGAGAGAGAGAGAGAGAGAGAGAGAGAGAGAGAGAGAGAGAGAGAGAGAGAGAGAGAGAGAGAGACTGCCGCGTACATGAACTACATTTTTTGACTTTCAACATCCATTTCAGGTTCGAATGGACTCATATACAAAAACCAATTAATTTTCCCTGAATTTAATTCAAGTTTTATTTGCATTTATGAAATATAAAACATGCTTTGGGCTTAGAGGGATTAAATCATCAATAATACTTTAGGAGGCTTTGTATATTTCTCCTTATATGTCAGTGGTGTTTAAAATAGAACATGAATAAAATGAATTGAAAAATAGTGAAAATCGTTTTGATTTGTTTTAGCAAAGCAGAAAACAAAACGAACATAAACTTTATTAAGCACTGAATTTCTTGTAAAATGTAGATGACTATACAAAAATTCAAAATACTTGCATTGGACTGATTAAAATACCATTTCTTTAAATATGGAACGGGAAGTCGTGAACATAAGAACCCAGTCCAATGTATCATGCCCATCCATTATATAAAAGATCCCTCTGCGACAAGATAATTAATTTTAAATTTTATTTAGTTATGTTCGTCATCTAATTATTTATTTTTTGAAACATGTAAAATGATAATGTAATTTGAATAGGATCTGTACACGTCTAAACAGGCATACATTTCTCAAAATGAGACGTGGGTGCCGCTAACCGAGAAGTGCGTATCGCGTGGATTGGAGCATCGGTCTAGAACGAAAATTTCTTTTTTGTTTGCCTTTGATTCTAGTAGACGCGGCGGAGATTTTTTTTTTATTTGCACTTTTTGAAAATCTGGGTTCTAAAAGCATTACCATTATTATCATCACAGCAAGAAACCTTGATCCTGATGTTACCGTATTGACCACAGGTCAAAAAGTAGGCAATTTAAATAACCCACAATAAGAAGCACCCGAGTCATAGACTTTTCACGCTTATATAGAAATTGTCATATCTATGTAAATAGTAGCCAGGTAAATATGTAGGTATTGCTCATAGCAACAAATTGATGATAATAACTAAAGGTACATGTGAATAATAAAATAATGTAATTAAAATAGACGCTTTTCTGAAGCACTTTATGTAACCTGCACAAAATACAAATGATTGATTCAATTCTTTTTTTTATTTCGTTGGTGACTGTTTAATATTTTATAACTACCAAAATAAATTCCAGTCTCAGTTTCATCCTTCCCGGCGTCCCGCCCCGACAAAATAATATGATTATTTTAAGTATTTATCAATGCAAACACTCGAACACATACACACGAATATGTGTGCATATGCATGCACGGGAAACAGACAGATGAAGGGAGAAATGTGACCTATTTGAGATATTTCGACATTTTTATTTGAGTGTGGGGTCAGAGTCCATCGAAAAGATGAATTTCGCCGCCGCCGCCTTATGAAGGGGGAATACGGTAACCGCTTACGTACACACCTAAATACTACGATTTTACATCGACCCATACCATATCAGAGAATGATTTATTTCAAGGAGCCGGTAGTATAACGTTCGTTATGTTTTGATCTGCTGACAGACGCGACGAAAATACAGCGTTGATGAACTTTGACCTTTTGCTGTCATCTGCAATACTACTCGAGTATCAAAGTCTAGCATGCTATATGTCCTTGACATCAGAGGTCCAAAAGTCACGTGAGAACAACAAACTTTATTTTCAAAGTTATTGTACAAATCTGTTTGAAAATATTAAAGTCATCCCATTTTTGATATTTGGACATTTGTGTTGGGGCGTAGGGTCATATTCCTTTCCCTATCAAGAAGTTGGAATTCACCGACACTATTTGGTGCCGGCGTAGAGTAGCCGCTTACTAGCCGGTCTAGCAAACTGTAGCGACCTTTCATCAAGATATACCTGCATGAAATCGATAGGAATATAATTCATTTTCTCAGATATTGCGAGTATAGCATTCGTTATATCTTTAATCCGCTGACAGATTAGCCGAAACTACAGAGATGATGAAATCTGACCTGGAACTCGCCATTTCAATCCGAGTCACATGACTACACAAATCTCGCAACCTAAATGTCCATGACATCAGCGGTCAAATAGTCACGTGATATCAACAATAAACCATTTCGAAAGTTGAGCTACACAAAATTCGACAGTATTAATTAAACGTCACCTAATACCTGTTCATGAATAATTCTCAGCAAATTTATTCTAAAAACAACGACTAGAAAGTTGTCGTATTGCAGCAAGGTGGAGAAAACCAGATTCATCAAGTACTGCGCAAGTGTCAGCGATGCATTTTTGTTGATATCACGTGACCACGGCATTGACATGCTCTCAGCTTGTTGAATCTTTATTTTTCAACTTGCAGCAATATTTACATATTTCTAGTTGTTGTTTTCAGAATAAATATTTAAGAAGTTTTTTTAAAAAAAATATTACGTGACTTTCATTTATATGTTCAATTTGTTTTCCAACATCAACTTTACAATTGGTTTATTGTTGATATCACGCAAGGGTCAGAGGAAACTAGGACTACGTTTGTATAAAAATGAAATTACAAAATGTGCTTAAATCATGCTTTGGAGAATAAAAATCCCCAAATTGTCATAATACATCAATCCAAAGAAATATCTGATTCTCCGGGCAAGGAGTACCTACCAACGATGTTTTTTGTTCTTATCATACTTGAACACCTGCGTTGACATGTATTTCCTGAATTATATTTTCCAGGTTGAGAATAGAGCAAACACGGATGGTTGGCTACATGGATAGGTACGGGAAAAACGGCGCTCAGCTCCATTTCTTCGTGGTGATTATTTGTCAAGAATGTGCCAAGAGTAGCGTTTTACCAATAACTATTTGAATTACTATAGTAAATTGCTTACGCGTATCTTACGAGATTTTGTTTCAGGGTATGGTTCCAATACATTGTTTTTGCAAAATATGACGTCAGATATAGCGTGACATTTACTATTAAAGTAAATGGCTGTCGAATATATTCTGTTAAAGATTTAACCTCAAATAGGAAACAGATGCGCGGATTCTAATAATGTAGATAACAAACCATCGTCGAAAGAATTTCAGTGTCGAACCCATAATAATTTAGATCCATGTTATCTTGACAACATACATACATACATACATACATACATACATACATACATACATACATACATACATACATACATACATACATACATACATACATACATACATACATACATACATACATACATACATACATACATACATACATACATACATACTTAAATGCATACATAAGCACGAAAACACGCATGAACGCGCTCACTCAAATGCATATAAGCATAGCAAATGTATTCCAATTAGTTTAACTAAGATAAACGTAAAGATCAGAATAGCTAAGTGGTCCGACCCTTCCCTAATTCTCAATAAGACCAAATATTGCTGTTTTATATTCGAAAAAAAAACTAATAAAGGTGAGTTTTAATAAATGCGCTTAAACACTATTCTACCTTCATAGCAAGTTTTAACGTGATTTTGTGACATTACCGTTTATTATATATACATTCATACATACCCCCACTAGCGTAGGACTTTATGGTATCCACATCAAAAGTGCAAGATAAATTGCTGTAACAAGCCATGATAAGTCCCGAATACCTGGTGACTCCTCCCGAAGTTTCTACCTTCCAAAAAGGGGTAACAAACCCCGCAGTCAGGAGGATATACCCAAGTATGGTACATAGGTAGCAAAGACAGGCTATAAGACAGTTGTTTTTGAAGATCGTCATGATTGTGCTGTTGCTGCAATCTGTTTTTCCTTTACTGGAAGTCGTTAGGCAAATAAATAATACTGTGTCTGTTAATAATAAACCACACTGAAAAGTGTCGACAGTTCGTGTGATGAATGTGTTTGTTAAAAATCTGTTTATGGTAAGTTCCTTAAATGTGCGAGTTAACACTGCTGTAGGTTACGATGACAAGTGAGAGCGTAGAGCACTTATAAAGATAACGTATATCAAAAATAAATTTCTGAGTCAAAGCAACTCTTCAAACCAGTCACGTTTCGTTCCAATAAAGAGATCAATGAAACATTTGGATATGACTTCATTCTTGATGACGTATGTCACCCTTTCTCTCCCTCTTCTTCTGTGTACATGTATATCATATGACCATCTCATAATATTGCATACCGCCCACTGAATACAGAAATTTACTCAAATGGAAATTCAGTTACCCGAAAATTTACGTTATTGAAATGTGGTCTTATGCAACTTTAGTATGAATCGTGTGTCTGGTCAATTTAAACGACTTTCCTGTCCCGTGAAGAGAGCACACAATCAGTGGTGTACCTCCGTGTTTATCATGCGAAATTTAAAATATATCACCAGCTGCTGTAACTTTTTCTATAGGTGTTTAGTGTATTATCAAATCGATAGTTCGCTTGCAGTGGACAATCTGTTCTTATTCCCTGTCCGTATCGATTTAAACCATGAAGTGCATAAACATTCGTGTAATATTTTTGTACATTCTCTTCACTGGCGGCGCGAGGTTATAAGGTACCACGGGGGGGGATATACGTTATGGCACCGATCTCTTCCCGCCTTCATAAATAAAAGCGTTGCAAGAATTGCCTCCCTTATACTATTGTTAATGGTGAAATACTATGAAAATTTAAACTGCATTTTGTAAATAAAAAATCTAGTCTGCCGCCCGCCCTAGATCCGTCTATCCCCTGTACGCGCCGCCTCTGATTTTCCTTGCACGGAAAACGTTGTTTCCTGTATTTTTTATTTTGTAAAAAAAAAAAATAGATCAATAGAAGTTTTACTGATTGCTGCCCGAGATAAGTATGTACGTGTTAATGTATGAATTGTTCACAGTTAAACGGCACGTCAGCACAACACTGTCATATGTTGTCGATTAAAAGGTTTAAAAATGGAATAATAAAAAAATTGCAATGAAAAACAAAGATAACCCTTGCAAACAACAATGAGTAGGAAGCTCTACACATAAAAAGATTCAGGAAAATATTATGTTAAAGGTGAATTATGTTATTTATTTATGTATTATGTAATTATGTTAAAAATCATAAGAAATAAAAGCAGAAAGCAAAAAGTCCCTAAAATACAGGGTTGAGGTTGGTGTAATGCCCATACCCTAAAAAGTTCCCAAGAATGCTTTGCCGATCTAGCAAAGTTTTCTGTATCCAAATTTTGTAAGCCTCTTGAACTCAACAAAGATAAGTTTGGTTTTCATATGTGATAAACAGGGCCGTAGAGAGCAATCAACAGGGCCGTAGAGAGCAATCACGGCCCCTAGGGTAAGAAACACCCTGGTCTCTTCTTGTTCTTGTTCAAACAAGCCTTTTTCTTTTATAAAATTTAAAAGTATTGTTCAGACCGTGGTTCCCTTACAACCATGCCCCGGGGATATATTTACAGTTGCCATCCCCCCATTTCTTGTCGACCCTGGTGACAAATGTTTATGTGTTGTCCCATACAGTAATTACCATGTATGTATGTATGTATGTATGTATGTATGTATGTATGTATGTATGTATGTATGTATGTATGTATGTATGTATGTATGTATGTATGTATGTATGTATGTATGTATGTATGTATGTATGTATGTATGTATGTATGTATGTATGTATGTATGTATGTATGTATGTATGTATGTATGTATGTATGTATGAATGTCGGTAGGTAGGTAGGAAGGTAGGTAGGTAGGTAGGTAGGGTAGGGTAGGGTAGGGTAGGGTAGGGTAGGGTAGGGTAGGGTAGGGTAGGGTAGGGTAGGGTAGGGTAGGGTAGGGTAGGGTAGGGTAGGTAGGTAGGTAGGTAGGTATATATGTATGTATGTGGGGGCAGGTAGGCAGGTTTAGCAGGCAGGTAGGTGGGTAGGTAGATAGGTAAGTAGGTCGTTAGGTTTTAGACTGTTATAGCCATTTAACGACTAAGAAAGCTTCAAGTCGGGTGAAAACAAGGAAAAATTACGTTAGATTGCTTAAAGTGTAACAGAGGTCATGAGACACGGATTATGTGTAACCCAAATATTGGACAGAATAGCAAATCGATCATATTTATTTAAACATCGTCTACATTTACCTTTTGCATACAAAACTGACATTGCTAGGTGAACACACAATCACACACAACGAAAATACACTTGTAGCACTAACACTGGATAGTACAAGACTAGTTTTCAAGTACTCTTTCGGCTCTCAGCGCGTCTTCTTCTAAATCAATTACAAAACGAACAAGATAAACTTTAGACGTCGAACATTATTGGATCAAAGGCAAAAAAATCGTGACGTCTACAGATTTAAGACCAATAAGACATAAACAATTTTAAAGCAAGACTTAGACAGACACACAATAATGCATTTTTTTTGTATGAATGCAGCGTTTTCATTTGTGTTTATTGTTTAGCTCAGTTGTAATTGCCTTCGGAAAGGATTTAGCAAGAATCGAATGCCTCAAAGAAAATTAAGAACTAGTTTTTCACAGCTCGTTTTCGTTAATTTTTTTATTCTCTGCTACACGCGATCGTTCCATGAATCCAGAACACTCTGAGAAGATTTACCGTGTTAGTCATATGATTTGCAGTGTGTGTGTGTGTGTGTGTGTGTGTGTATGTGTGTGTGTGTGTGTGTGTGTGTGTGTGTGTGTGTGTGTGTGTGTGAGAGAGAGAGAGAGAGAGAAAGAGGGGGGAGGAGGAGGACAATTTAAAGTTATTATGCTGTATTGACAACTTCAATCACCTATGGGTGGAAAGTTTTGTTTTCCTTCTGATAGTTTCAAGGCATTTTATTACATTATTGCCTACATGGTATATGCATGAAAAGACATGGTATATGCATGAAAAGCAAGAGCAACAGATTAAACCGGACTCTGTTTTCTCAAATTAAGTCAACCATTGATGAAACATTTAATTCCTGTTTCGTGGTCAGATGACCTCTCAAGATTACCGTCTATAACATAAATCTTTTGTTTATTTTATCTTAACATGTCGTTATAATCATCACTTGCTTAATATGGAATGCCACGCACTGAATGGATTGATGCCCTCTCATTGGCGGATTAAATATTCGGCTATTACTTGGCACGCTACATCATTTGTGGCCCAGTGAATGAGTAATGTTTCATTCAGCCAATAGGGGTCCCGAGTGGCCGAGTGGTCTAAAGTGCAGTCCGTTACAGATCACTGCCATCTCACCTCTGTCTGCGTGGGTTCGAGTCTAGGATTCGGCGAATGTGGATATGTGAGAAAGCTTGCCAGTAGCTTCTCGTGGGTCGGTGGTTCTTTTCGGTGATTTCCCGGTTTCTTCCTCCACCATTAATACTGGCCGCCATGAATAGCCTATCGTGTGCTGAAAAATGGCGTTAAACCCAACAACAACAACAACAACAACAACAACAACAACAACAACAATCAGCCCATTGCAGTTGCATATTAAGCGAGCATGATCACAGGTTAGTCCAGGTGTAACGCAAATTTCTCGACACAATGCACACATAAAATGGCTAACATTAGGCACATACCAAAAAGCACAATATTAGCTTTAGCTAGGTTTCTTGTAATGGGATTCTTTAATCGAGCTTGATATCTGCTATGCAACTATAAACAAATACAATGTCTGTTCATCTATTTTATCCCCAGTTCTTCCAATTAGCTTCAACAACGTCTTAGCTCCTTTGTCTAAGTTCGTTTAAACTCTGTTTTTGAAAATCATGTAGCATACAACGTAGTATTCAAAGCACATGATACCTTAATCTTATTTACAATTATACGACTCATCATAAAATGCGATTTTTTTTACATCAATTTAGTATATATTCCACATTTTACAGGAATAACTCGATGAAGGAAAGAACAATACAAAAGAAAGAAAGAGAAGAATTGAAGGAAAGAAGAAATAAATGTCATTCACACACACACACACACACACACACACACACACACACACACACAGAGGCAAGCTGCTACATCATTTTACGTCCAGAACTTTGTATAATATGTGACTCAACGAAGTATATCATCTTTTTTGAACAAAGGAATGTTAAAAATTTCTGAAAATATTTTGATAATGTGACCTTATTTAAATTTCCAATGATATTATCATGCTCATAATGGTATACATGAGATAGATACACTAACTTGAATATACATCAAAGTAGTTCCAGTAACAAAGGTTCAGTATTAATAAATATCGCAATAATATTGTTGTTCTGTAGGGCCGTTCATGTCCAAAATCATGCATTCTTAACAACGTCCTATAGTATTTGCACACTCTCCCGTTTGTTTAAACACCATCACAACTACCAACTTTAAAAACCGAAAGGCATCAGGAATATAAATATTACACAGAATTTAGGCATTTCATTGGTTGATTTTAGGTTTTACCCTTATTGTCCCTAGGGTGGTCCCATAAACTTTCAACTTGTTGGCATTTCGTATCAAACTGGAATTTTTTTTATAACACAGTCGCCACATCTGCATGGGCGAGTCTATGTTTTCAAATAAAAGAGGTAATGTAGTTCATCGTCTTTTATCATCTCAATAATTCCGTCAATTTTAGAACTGCATCTCTTTCAGCAGCTGTATACAAAAGTTTATCCTTATATCTGTTCAATTTCTTTTCCAAAATATTAATAACTGACCTTGCCGAAGTTGGAAGCCAACAATACACTTTTGACTAAAATGGACTGTTCAAGAAACCACAACAAGACAATGAGAGTGAACGGTCTGTCGCTTGTTTATATCAAGAGCTACCGTTGGCTTTGAAACACCATTGTATGGTCAGAATTAGCAACACTTAGCGAGAATTAGGTTACAATTATAATAAATTAATGAAATGTCTACGTTTTGTGCATTTTTTATATCAGTAAAGAGGTTTAAACCAATTTGAAAGTGTACGAATATGATGAAGATATATGGTTTTAAAACAAAATAAATATAACTGAGAAAAATGCATGAAATCCAGCATATGATCAAGAAGACCTCGATAAAATGACAAACAAGCAACCAAAAATTTAACTACTAGTTAGCTAACTCACCCCCGCTGACGTATTTGCTAATAATATTGATTTCAAAACTGCATGACCAACTACTGCTACACGAAATCATCAATCCTTTGTATTCACCCGAGGTTGAAACGTTCCAGAAAGGGGTCACAAAGCCAACAGTTAGAAGAATCAATCCAACAACTGTCAGAAAATAGCACAAGCAAGAAAGAAACCGATTATTCTTAATGAGTGTCATCGTTTAGCTTAGATAAGTCTCCGCTGTCTTCCGTCAATTTGTATTCTACATACTTTTTCATTGATTTCGCTAAATTTGTTTATCCAATCGTTCGCTTTTAAGCGCTTTCTTAACGTTTTGTTTCACTTGCGCGACGAATATATTCGTGAGATTATATGCCCGAGTAGAATACTAAAGATATTTTCGGATGGGGCATCGGAAAGGGTCTGGTAGACATATCCGACTGACACCCAAGTTTTTTTTCTGATGATACCCTTTAAGTACATCGCCCTTCAATGTTGCTGGTATCACACAAAAGAAAACTGTCTAACTGATTCATTGTGTAATCGTGGCTTTATTTACCATTATTAAAGGAACGCATCACCTTTTTAACTTGGGTCACATGATTCCCTTATGCTCCTCTTTCCCTACATCCAGTGTTTCTGTTTTTCTTTCTAATGTTGCGTCATCTGTCAATGTACATGTTGCCAATCATTTTCTACTGCTCACGTGATCATATTCGTATGTTTTCACTCTCACAGCATTCGTCCTTGTATCGTGCTGGAAATGAGTTATTCCGTCTACAGAGGGACCTAATTTACCAAGAAATAGTGCATTGTTTTCTTTTTCTGCAACTTATTCATATTGCACTAAAATCAATTTTATGGCATTATTACAAAAGAGCGGAAAATAAATCGAGCTGAATATACGTGTGACACTACTGTGGCATATTCCTTAATTTGTGAAAGAAGTGCTAAGAAGGTTAGCTGGTTTGTTTTTAATAATTTGATTCATTTTTGTCATTTCGCAAATTCTGTGGATTCTTTCTTTGTTCGTTTACACAATAAATATAACGAAATTTCATTATCGTCGTTTCATTTCATTCTCTGCATGGAGTTCGATAAACTCTCTCATGCACACACACACACACACACATACACACACATACACACACTGATGTTGATTTATTCGACTACATACAGCAGGCAGCGTCTGACGTCATCAATCAATATTCAATATTTCATTAAGCAACGCCAATCAGTAGAATACATGATACTGGTCGCATTTCACATTGGGTTTGAATAATTTAAAACACGGGCAAGGAGAATGCTGCGGTCTTACAATTAAATGAAAACCAATACATGGATTTTATTCTTCGTATGTTTGGTTTCGTTCTGTGGGTCTGACGCCATTTCTTCAACACCACGAGATGCTATACATGGTGCTCAGTGTATTTTTGGTGGAGGAAGAAACCAAGAAGAATCACCGATCCACGTGACGCTACCGGCAAGTTTTCTCACATATACACGGTGTGTGAGTGATCGGTAAAGGTGACCACCTTAGAGCACTCGCCACCCGAGACCCATTATTCTTCTTAGAAATTTATTACCTATCGATAAGATTCAATGTCTTAAATTACGAAATATAGAAAGAAATACAACCAACAGTTTTAAGTAAAGTCAAGAAACAATTCATCTAAATTACAATTAGCACTTAGTGTCTTCCATGAGAGATTTAAGTATATAGTTCCTTTCAAATCATATCTGAACACAACTGTAAAATATGATAACAAATTGATTCCTGCGACGAATCTAAGATAGGAATGAGTTAACTGTTTACCAATTTCCTATTATACACATTTTCATTTCATCAAAGTGTGAGTTATTATAGTGGAAAATTATTTTTAAAACATTCTAAAAGTAGTCAGTTTATAGAATATCTTGAACGCAAAAAGCTATGGCAACATCTTATTTAGAACTTGCAATCATGGACAAAAGTTGGCTATGTAGCATGTTGTTTACAAAAGCCCGCTATCTTAAAGTGAAATATGCAAACGGGAAAAGGTTAGGGATTCACTAGATCATATAATATTCAAAGTGCCACAAATGAATAAAATGTTTACAATCCTAAAACTGGTTAATTTTGAAGAGTATGTACTAGTCCATGCTATGTATCTATGATAATGTATAAGACTTCAAACGATTTCAACAGAAAAACAGAGTCTTTGATTATTTCGAAACAACATTGATCAGGTTACCAAATTTACATTGATCGGATCACCTAAAATGTCTAAATTTCGTGAATGGGCTACATCTATTTTTGTTTTCAAACAAATCAGGTATTTCAAATTACCGTGTATTTTAAGCGATTGACTTTCCAACGTTTATCTTTCTTTAATTGGAATGAGTACATGAGGGTGATGGCATCTCTACGCGGGTATTGCTTTTTCCTTGCTATCATGACATTAGAATGATTAAATATAAAAGGAGCATTGACTGGGCTGCAGTTCTTCTCCTTAGCTTGGTATTGCACTTGCTCGGAATAATTTTCTATTATTAGACACATATAAACAGATAAATAAATTATGTATTACTTTGTTTGCGTGTTTCTCTTTTCCGTCAGTAAGCACTGGATTTTTGTTTTTAATTTTTTAGATGAAGAGTATGTTCTTATTGAACTATCTTTCTCCATCTGTAAACAAAACAGATACATTGTAATGACCGAACAATTAAATTATTGCAGCAGTCACACAACCTCTATGTATGTATGTATGTATGTATGTATGTATGTATGTATGTATGTATGTATGTATGTATGTATGTATGTATGTATTGTATGTATGTATGTATGTATGTATGTATGTATGTATGTATGTATGTATGTATGTATGTATGTATGTATGTATGTATGTATGTATGTATGCATGCATGCATGCATGCATGCATGTATGCATGCATGCATGCATGCATGCATGTATGTATGAGTGTGCGTGCATATGAACAAACATGCAGAACCAGATATGTGGCTAACAAACCATGATTCCACTTTCTATGAATTGACTGCGTTTTCCTCGTTATGATTGGTTGTAAACAGTCACGTGATACTGATCTGAAATTTTTTACATATCAATAAATTCTGCGAACTACTTTTGGTTCCATGTGTCCCGATCATTTGATTGGAAGTTTTAGATCTGTCAACGCTTTATACCCTACTAATAACAACAAGCTCCCATCCATGCACTCCAGTGAATTTTAATAAAAAATGACAAGCCGCAGATTAATATCAACCATTGGAAGTTAAAACAATGTAATTGCATAGACTTTCTTATACTTCAACACTTGCCTCTTTTACCGAAGAAGGCATATGACACGTTTTAGAAGTCAATTTTGGGAAAATAGTACATTTCACCTCGAAAAAATGTTATAGCAACAGTTATTAAAGATCAGTGACATTTTAACAAAGGGGTTTCACTACAAATGGACACGATTTTGCTTTTGAAAAATCGAAATGCGTTGACAGTAAGAGCGACGTTGCTATAACAAAACCTGCTATATGCAAAGCGTAATTTTATTTTTAAAAGTGAATATTTCAGGTTTAACCACAACAATCATTTTGTTTAAATATTAATATAATGATCATAACAAATATATCACTGGCATGACTCGCTATGACATTCTACACCGTATTACTGTATAAAGAATCAACGAATCTTGGCTAGCGAAAATAGGGCTATGTATTCGATCGCAGTTAAGAGGCAAATTAAAGTGAATGTTTTGTTGTTTACATCTGCTGATCTGACGTTAGAACGAACGTAAATTGTAATTATAAGGATTAAATGGTCCTGGTTGGGTATTTATTGATGTGTAAATTTTACCTAATCGTTCACAAAGTTTACATAAAGTCCTTCGGACTTTATTTACTTTGTGAGTGATTATGTAAAATTTACACATTGATAAATACCCAACCCGGATCATTTAATCCTATGATCAATTAACGTTTGACTAGAATATCCTGGTGTGTTCTTTGTACAACTTGATAGGAGCAATACAGTTTAAAATTAGATCCTTTCCGACAATTCTCACGTAACAGATGAAGTCAGCCATCTTGATTAAATTATCTTTGGATCACAACTTGGATAGGCTTGACGAGAGAAGAATAGAGGGTGGTTTAATCTGCGTCATATACTATTGTGCTTTGCTGGGCTGCAGTTTATATAGATAACGGTATTCGTCATAAACGTCTCCAGATTAGATGCCGCTGTTATGATTAACAGACTGTTAGAGGAGTAAGCTTTGGCAAATATAAACACCTAGTCCTTACAGAATTTTAGCTAGCAGGTAGTGTAGAAAACAATCACGACCATATTACTAAAGACATTTTGTTAAATTGCAGTTTATAAACACATCAGTGATAAGCATACGCTTGAGTGTTCATAAATAAATGATATCTTAGTATCGTAAGTCTCATCCAAGCTTTCTTTAAGATAAACTTTGTCAAAAACGTTATTATATTTTCAGACAATGGACGTTATCAAAATTTGCCTGATTATTAAACAATGCTTCTTGAATGTGGTTACCATTTCTTTGTTATGCCTTCCGTATCAGTCGAAAGTTCTTTCTTGGAAGGAAATTAATTAGGCGAAGTGGAAGCCACCTTTAATTAAACCAGATCTCTCTCTCTCTCTCTCTCTCTCTCTCTCTCTCTCTCTCTCTCTCTCTCTCTCTCTCTCTCTCTCTCTCTCTCTCTCTCTCTCTCTCTCTCTCTCTCTCTCTCTCTCTCTCGGGGTGTACAGTTAATATCTATATGTACAAATCAACATTATAATATATAGTTTTCCAGCTCTTTAATATATTTTTCAAGATTAATATATTTAGACAAGGTCTCGTTTAAGTACTTAGGTATATCAAAGACTTGTAAGGTTATCACTATGCATGATTTTATTTTTCGTCCTTCTGTGGAAATTTTTAAATATTTCGTAAGATGTACTGCTGCTCATTTCTTGAGCGAATGAAATTTAGACTGTGGAACTTTCAAGGAACGTTGTTTTTCCTCCAGAAAATCTTTCGTGCAAATAGTATCTCAGACTAAAAGCTGGCCATGACCTGTTGCGGAGGGACTTTGCCTCGTTCCACAGGATTGGTTTGGTTTGGTTTGGTTTACGACACATGTGACTGAATGACGAGCAATTTAAGCAAAGTACCTTGCGTAACGTACACACCACTATAGCCGACCATATCTTTTCCGATGGTAGGATTCGAACCTATGCCCTATCGTTCACAAATCATATGCGCTAATAATTTAGACGTCGTCTTTCAGTTGCCTCTTAAGACCGATCGGATCATCGCTTGGCTATTTCATTTAGATGGGTTTTAAAAAAAACACTTGGTAGTAGCTATAGGAATAAACTGTATGGGTTTGGTGAGTCTCCTACGGCGGAGCGCAACACATAACGACAGCAAATGCAGAAGATATTCCGATTGTGGCTTTGTTTCCTTCCGCCCTGTATTGTTCCATTGGAGCAAAATTAGTTCAATATATAGTTCTCAATATCGACGTTTCTTTCTCAGCTTGACGGAAAAGGTAGAATATTTCCGATTGATTGGGCCAATTCCACATTATGACTCGGCGTTGGGTCTCTTTCACCAGACACCGTCTCCTACTGTCCGTTAGTCTAAGAATCATACTTTGCTTTTCACTCGTTTTAAGATTCTGTAACTTATAGGTTGATAGTGGTGCCTTTACGTAGTTCGCCATTGCGAGTATATTCATTTATAGATCTGAGGGTGTGGCAAATTAATGAAGCTATTGGTAAGTTTTGAACGGCACCTTCACACTTTATAGGCTATGTTTTAACTACGAAATGGCAGCCAGATGGAAAACTGTGGCGGGCAATATAGTCTGGCTTGTGTGGGTATGGAACAAACTGAGCTACCGCGATTTCAGCAAAAATTAATACAGTAGGTAATGATTAGAGTTACGAGCTCTTCAAACTGCAAGAACCATGTCACAACACATTCTTTCTCGGTTGTTTTTTTTTTTTTTTGGTATTTCCTTCCCTTTCATACGTAAAGATTAGATAGTTTTAGATCCGAATATATGCAGGGTTGAAAGGTAAAATGACAATATTCAGCTTATTTGATGTATGAGGATTCGGTTCAATATATCCAGGCATAATAGGCCTAATTCACGTGTCTTTGTACTGATTTTAGAACGAGCCGACAAACATAAACAAATATCAATAGTGGCTTATCGCTGTTGGGCACAGATGTGCACAAACAATTCAAGCTATAACACAAAGAAATTGTCATTTAAAAGCTTTTTAAGCTTTTTAAAGTTCAGCTGTGTCTGCAACAAAGGTAATTCTCGCCTGTGCGGTGCGTATCTACGCAAAATGTCTAATAATCACTGTACGATACAAAGGAGATTATAGAAAATGTACAAAAATGTATATTTTTGATATAGACAAATAAAAGTTTAAAGTTAAGCCATAACATGATTTAAAAACAATAAAAGCTGAAAAAGACCAATCAAACCTTGCCAATACAAATATAAACCGTAAACCAGTCTGATGTTGCATTATCACTGTTACAACAACATAAAAAAAAAACATGATAATAAATCTTTTTGGGGAAAACCAGTCCGATGCCAGTTCTTTCTCTATGTACACATTTTAACACTTTCCTCAACTTACTGTTACTGTGCTATGTAACATTGCTTAAAATATTGGTCAAAATATTTTTAAAATAATTTTAAAATAATTTTAAAATAAAAATTTAAAATAAAAACTTAAAATAATTTTGAAATAATTTTAAAAAATGTCACTAACTTGGGACTTCCAAAATGCAATGTTAAGACTTCTAAAACTCACGCAGTTGAAGTTTTGACATTTTGCATGAAAATGAGAATCAAAACTTGATAAAGTTACGAAGAACTGTTGAAATATTTCTTTTGTAAACGCTATTCTGTTTATTTATTCATTTGGATGTCAGTGATTTCATTTGAAAATAAATATAATTGACGAAAAGTATCCGAACGTATCAAACTTCTAAATTTGCAACTGCTATTTACTAAACCGTGAATTCATATCAATGTACGAGAACACTGTATGTAATTATATGTACATTTCATTATAATAATAACATATACTTTAAACTTGCTATGTCTAAAGACGGGCATATTTCATATTAGATGCAATTTTGTTAAAATGCACAGAACAGTTGTAAACGTGCATAGAAAACAAAAAGCACATAAGTTGACCTTGTTTGTGAGGGTTCTTTTATAACGGTATATAAAAATATGCAAATTTTAGGAATGGAAATGCAGTTAATGTTGTCTTAAAGATATTATACTACTAAAATCAATATGCACACTTTCATTTTCATATTTTTGGTTTTCTACCTCAAAAAGAACCCTCACAAACAAGGTCAACTTATATTTTAAAATAGTCTGACAATTTCAACTTCTAACGTTGATTGATTTTAATGAACGATTAAACAAACTTCATTAACGTCCATAAAAGTTGTGCATCGAACGTCTTCGTGTTCCAAGAGGTGAAAGAAACCAATTTTGAAAATAAAAACACATATTCCATACTGATTAACAGTTAACGTTGAACAAGTAACATGACATGTAATTACGTTGCTTTGTCAGTGCGTGTGCGTGCGATGACGTGTATTCATAAAATGTATTTAAAAAAATGGTTTCTGTATATTTAGAATATACAGACTTAAAAATATACGCCTTCTTTATGGTACATTTTCAAACAAATTCAAGAACGATGGTCAGTTCCTGACCTCATTATATATCATACTGAAATATATAGGTTACACATACCTCCACTTGAGTATTTCGTTATCTGACCGATATCAAAGGAGCAAGTAAAGTTACTGTAGCACGTTAATATTAGTCCGGAGTATTTGGTCACGCTGGTTTGCGTTGAGACATTCCAAAATGGCGTGAAGAATCCCGCCGTAAGGGCCAGGAAGCCTATAATCGTTAATAGATATGCCAAACAGGCAATGAGGCAATTGTTCTTGAATAAGCTCATGGTTCCCTTGATTTTAGTGTCGTACTTAAAAACTATCGGCAATAAATCAGATAATATGTCCAGAAAATCTGTTCTCTCCGAATCTAAACGTTGACCAGACGATCTACACAGCTCAGACGGCTCGAAGACAGACAACCCTGAAAAATTCACTTAGTGTTATCGTACCCTTCTAATGGCAACAAAAGCTTTGGTCCAGGAGAAAGAAAAAGAACAATTGTACTATGACAGACTGCTATATCGATTCTCAAAACCGACGAAATACTCAGAATACGAATAAACGTGTGTGGACCTATATCCCCTTAATAGCTGCACTGCTCTTTTCAAGGCTGTAAAACAAACTTCCCTTTTGTTGTTTTATTTATTCACTGTTATATCGTTACGACTCCCGCAAGCAGTTTCGAAAAAAAGTTCTCAAAGCACCCAACTAATCTATCATATCGTAATTATGTCCAAGAATGGTTTGAAGGACCATCTGTCATTTGTCTTTTCTCGAATATCGAACGGGAAATGAAAACAGAGTTATATGTAATTTGCTAATCTGAACCGTGTTTAGTATTCCTTACTAGTGGTAGCGATAAATCACGTGCCTTTCTATTTATTTCTGAACTATGACAATTGTTGTGTTTACTATACTAATGGTTAAAAACTAAAAGGAAAATCTATCTACAATCAGGTATAATAATTGCATGTGTATATATATATATATATATATATATATATATATATATATATATATATATATATATATATATATATATATATATATATATATATATATATATATATATATATATACATGCGCGCGCGTTGGGATATGCAAGACGACAGGATTTCTTAAATAGGAATATACAAAACTATTAACTCTGACACTGTGATCTATAACAAACACGCGTAACATAATTTTCCATTATCTCGTCTACCTCACCGTAAGGTTCAGGTCTATATGATGGTTGCAAGTGCAACGTGCACATTTCTGCATAAATTAAAAGGCTGTTTAGTACATCCGCCTAAAGGCTTATTGACCAAATGTCAAGACTTTTACTTTGACCATAAATTACCGCCACTACTAATACCATTACGGCGATAGGGGTGGAGGGGGAATGGAGAGAGGGGCAATTTCAATTTTGGCCTGCTAGACCATCAACTCAACCTCGTAAAACACCATAATGAACACCCTCCCTCAGTGCACACGGAGTTCTGATTCTTTAGTACCCATGGAAATGGCACTATATACCAACTTCCGCATGGTCAATTGTCACTTATTCATCTCCATTAGACATCTTTACCAAAAATTAACACAGGTCCTCTGTCAGTGCCGCAACTGTTCAATAGAGGAATTTTAGTGTTATCTGACCTGACCACTCTTGACCCAACCACACTTTCTGGGTCAGTACAGACCAAGTTCAGGTTGAACAGATACATACTGGCTGAAGGCAAAATAAACAGATTGACGGATGCATATGCCGACGGACGGACCTAAGAACATATTCGATTTGTTATGATAGATCTGCAAAAGTTCAAACGTAATACATGTGTGAAAATACTACAAAACTCAGGTAGCACGATTATATAAGCCATGATGGCTGCCAATTTTTTTTTTATCCCTCGGATAAGAACACTTCCTTAATAGCAACTCTTTTTCTCTATTCCTTTCAAACCATTTGGAAAGATTTCATGACAAACAGCGTACGTAGCCATAACCCGTGTTTTCGTTTATGAAAAGAACTGGCGCGTCAATCTAGAAATGAAAGAAAACAGAACATTGAGACTGCATCTCTCCCACTCTCTTTGCACTGTCAAGTTACAATATTGTTAAGTACAAATGATGCCAACTTGGTGATTGTCTGGGTAAAGTGCCCATTTCCGTCGCCTCGGAAGTTGTAGGAATACTCAATTTAATGTGCTTCATGATGATTTTCCGTTGGCGGAGTGCACAACATATCACTAGAGCAAAGGAAGAATGTCTCGACTGTGCCTTTGTCTCCTTCCGCCAGCATAATGTTCCGTTTTAATGAAAGTGCATGTAGTTCCAAACAAAGTTCCCAATGGCGATTAATTACACCCGATGGTTTATGATCAACTGGACGGAAACTGTGTGGATATTCCGATTGGAAAAAGGCAGTCTATGCTTACGCAGGGGCTAATGAGTCAATGATGCAAACTACTAGTAACTATGCACATGTATAACAACTGATGATACGTGAGCCGCTTGTTTTAAGCGCGACGGTTTTGACACTAAAATGTTTTTGTTTTTTTTATAAGCTAAACATTTGCTGTGACATTTCACCAGTAATAATGTAAATCCAGCTTGGTCT
The DNA here is from genome assembly GCA_016746295.1 of Potamilus streckersoni. NCBI lineage: Eukaryota > Metazoa > Mollusca > Bivalvia > Unionida > Unionidae > Potamilus > Potamilus streckersoni. The sequence goes on along the minus strand of JAEAOA010000858.1, from coordinate 1,750,197 downwards.
AAGATTCTTAATGATATATGGCGCATCATGCATTTTATTTTCATCAAACACAGTATTACGGTTTTTACTTTTGTCTACATCCTAAGCACTGGATACGGCTCTTAAAATTATATTAGCTATCCCAATTCATGTATCATCAACAGATACATTTAACTGATACTAACAAATATAACTTAACTGGATGGAAGAATAAGAAGTACATAAAACAGAGCAAAATTAACAGTAACAACGGTTCAGATTATTTCAAGGACAGAGTTTAAATGCTCGTAATTAAAAAATTGAATATGACTAAAATTAAAATTATATTTTTATAAAGTTTTTGAGAGAACAACATTATTTAGCTTTCAAGTAATATCAAATATGAGTTTGACTGTCTCACGTTGATGCAGTACATGGCTATGTTACAATAGTAGAATAATGTACACGTCTTTCGTAATATAAACAAAAATGTGTGTGATTTTTATGGTCAACGTAGCTTTAAATATGTTCAGTCATACTGCTACGACGTCTGCAGTGTGGCAGTTTATAGCGGTGAATAGCACTGGGGTATCATACCGCAGACATGTATCAAGATATCCCACCCAGTCACATTATCCTGACCCCAGGCTGACCAGAGCACACGACAAAATATATTGTTGTCGATAATACAATATCCCCTTCTTGCATCCTTTCATCTTAGCATAAACGTAGAGAGTATACGTTTGAAAACAAAATGCATGCTATCAAACGAAACTATAGCAACGGCTCCGGATAATGTTAGCAGCTAAAGTAGGGACAACAATTCAATGGAAACTCATTTATGCACTTTTTAAAATAAATTTTGCTTTAAATTTATTTCCTGTGTTTTCTGATTCCAAATGTAGAAATACCCTGATATAAAAATAATGGCTCACTGTAAAACAAAAACAAAGGCACCTTTGTTATTCGAGGTTTTTTGACCGTTTTGATTTTATCAATGGTTATTTTAGCACAATCTTTTCATGTACAGAAAATATGAGCTAGGTTGTTTTTTCTTTGTCTTCAGGGTAGTGGCAACTTCTCGGTACATATTTCAGATCTTTCTCGTACTGTGCACACGAGCATATTAAGTACTCAGTCCACGTCAAAACGAGGCTAACCACAGAACGTGTATCGCGGCAGGTGCTGATCAACAGTGATAGCATCGATTTCGCAGTTAAATAAAATTAAACGAAATGCTATCATGAAAAGCTGTTGTTATCCACAAAGGAGGGGGGTCAAAAAGGTTATGCTTAGCAACCTTCCTTTCCTACACTTTAAGCTGGGGAAAATTGTTTCTTTTTTCTTTTTTCATTTTGACTGATTCTAATAAACCTGTAAATAATGCGAGGAACTGTTGTTGATTTTTTCTTATAGTTCTATTGTTGCTTTTACTTTTAGGGTTTTTCTTATATATATATATATATATATATATATATATATATATATATATATATATATATATATATATATATATATATATATATATATATATATATATATATATATACATATATATATATACATATATATATATATACATATATATATCTATATAGATATATATATATATATATATATATATATATATATATATATATATATATATATATATATATGACACTGCATCTATGAAAACGATAAATTGTCAGTTCAATAAGGCAGTTTGGCTCACTAAAATGGACAGAGGGGCGAAAGGTTGGGAAAGAGTGAAGAGGGGTGGGACATCTATACCTTTCAAACGTTCGGTAACAACGTAATCAGCCTTCATTCAATGCAACAGCTACTTATCACTTAAAGATAAATACCTCATTCAATAATTCGCTTTGATTTCTCTAAGTAGTTTTACATGCTCCAGTTATGGTCTCGTACCCTGGAGGAAAATTTCGGCTATTAGTTAAAATTGATTGGTGTTGTTGACTTATGCTATGAAATTCCTTCTACATTTAATAGGCAGCAACAGCGGTGCATGCCGTATAATAAGTTGGTCTTGTTGTTGTTATTGTTGTTGATGGTAGTATGAGTGTGTGTGAGAGAGTGTATGTGAGAGACACAGACAGAAAGAGGTGGGTAGGTGTTTAACTTACCGCCACTCGTGTATTTCTTGATCTGCTCGACGTCAAAGGAACACGTAAAGCTGCTGTAACACGTCATTAGTAGCCCAGAATACTTGGTCGTGCCGTCGCTTTGCGTTGAGACATTCCAAAATGGCGTGAAGAACCCCGCCGTCAGAGCCAGGAAGCCTATAATCGTTAATAGATATGCCAAACAGGCAATGAGGCAATTGTTCTTGAATAAAGTCATGGTGACGTTGTTTTCAGCGTTAACGTTAGAAACTGCACGTAATGAAACAGATTCTTGCGCACAGAAAATCGAAGTTTTATCAAATATGAACGTTAATGAGACGATTTAAATGGGTAATTGCAATTTGAATGCACACAACAATGAAAACTTCAAGTACAGTATTATATATCGGGTTCTCTTAAAGGCATATAACGCTATCCTTCCAGAAGAAAAAAAAAACACATCTGTAATCGCACGTGTTTGGTAAGTGCTAATAAATGGCGAGAGACTGCGATATCGATCCTGACAACCGACAAAATTTCCGGAATACGAATAAACGTGTGCAGACTTATATCCGACTTCAACCTGCACTGCACTGCACTTTGTTTTAGACGTAAAATAAATTTGCTTTAACTCCGTCAAATGGAGTAACCCCTGCAGACACTTTAATAGAAGTAATTGTCAAAGCATATACCTAATACGTCCAAGAGTCGCCTGATAATAACACAAATGTAGTTGGAAATTTCAACCCTATTTCGTTCTACCTGACTGAAGACGGGATAAATGTTTGGTTGGAAATGTAGTCCTTACTTTGTTCTACCTGATTGAAGTAGCCATGGACCACTTGACTTTTCAATAATGTATCAGTGGCAATTGCTATTAATATGTACTATACTAATGGTCGAAAAATTAATGGAATATTCTATTTCCAATAAGGTATGACACGAACATACATATTAGGATAAGCAAGTTAGAATTTATTAAGTGGAATAAATTTACAAACTTTTGCTTGCGTAATCCTAAGATTTAACAACCGTAACGTAGATTTCCTCTGTCTCGTCCCTAAATGCAAGCCGATGGCTGATCTAGATTAGCACGGTGCGCGTTCCTATATAAATTACCGGGATGTTTAGTACAACCGCTCTAGGGTTTTATTTACTAAACGTCAAGTCAATTACCTGGACTATTATTTACCGCTACAACTAAAACGAGTACGAGGGGTGGGGTGGAGTGAGATTAACTTTCCACCTTCTACACCGGCAAGGGTGACGCAGGGAATTTTGAGGGCGGGGGCTGAAGGCATGGAGTTTTACTGTTTAAATAAATGTAGTTATTTTTTCTTTTCTTTCTTTCTTTCTTTCTTTCTTTCTTTCTTTCTTTCTTTCTTTCTTTCTTTCTTTCGTTATTTATTTATTTATTTATTTATTTATTTATTTATTTATTTATTTATTTCAGTAATCCATGACTTCAAAAATTAGGCAAACTTCTTTTCTGTAGACAAAAACACCCGGTTTGATATTGTCTTTTTGCAATACTTTGCTAAAAATCTCACCCTCATTAACTTTTTTATTGTTTGATATTGGTCAAAACATTGTTGTAACATTGTACATGACGGTAAATGTTCTTGAAAGGAAAAGTATTAATAATTATAACTGAGGTTAAAGGCACTTAAATTTAAGGACACAATAAGTCACTTTCACAAATAACTTTGATTTGGTATTGTTGTGTTTAACTCCACGTTTACCTCGTAGCAATTATCTATTGGTGGAGGAAGAACCCGGTGAAACTTATGGAAGACCATCTCGACCCACTGAAAGCCATTTTCCCACACCCTATCTTTGTTCTTTCTTTGGAAAGAAACTAGGCGAGTGTAAGTGATTAGTAAGGGCTTCCGCTTTGGACAACTCGGCCATCCGAGTCGCCCTCTTCCAACTGAAGGAACAAATACATGTACTTTTGATTTATCAGTAACCAGAACACGTCATGATAAAAGGATGGATTTCCGCAGTTACACACACACATACAAACACAAACACACACACACACACATATATATATATATATATATATATATATATATATATATATATATATATATATATATATATATATATATATATATATATATATATATATATATATATATATATATATATAAAAATATATATATATATATATATATATATATATATATATATATATTACCGAAACATTTTTCCTTAATAGCGATGACGTTTGATATTGATAAAACACAACAACGAATAGCCTCGCTTTGTTTCGTTTTGCAAACGTATTTATCCCTTTATCTTTTGAATCGATTCAAATAATTGCACGATAACATTTGTATTGGGCATACTGAACATTTGGCCATGACTGTAAAAGGTTTTCGTGTTAGGACCGGTTGCCCTGTGCTTTTGTTCAAGAATTGCTTACCTGAAAAATTATTATTTGTATTGAAAGACGCTTGATGCAACAATAAGAGCTACCGAGTGTCTGAACAAGCAAGTTCACGCATGCTTAATAAAGGCTCATTACTGGCAAAATGCCAAACATTCATATTTTTACGGTTTTGTATTCATAATTACAAAACGTTTTTAGGTAATGTTGGCCGATATGGACGCGCCGTGTACTTATCCCACACCCACCCCAGAATTCACCACTAAACGTGATTGTGATTTCACCTGTAAAATTTAATAGCTGACCCCTACATGTGTAACGACCCTCCCCGAAAATAATTCTGCGGACGTCCCTATTAAAATCAAGCACCTGATTGAGGTATATGCCAATTTTAAATACAAACTTTTCAAAATACTTACACTACTGCGGTGCTTACAACAACAACAACAACTACTACTACTACTACTACTACTACTACTACTACTACTACTACTACTACTACGATGATGATTTTAGTACTACCATCACCACTCGCCACCACCAGCATAATCTGTGAATATTATTCCAATTTTTAGATAGATACTGGACCACCATAGAAGATGTATGGTAAATGGTCTCCCCATTTTTTAACTTATTTGCTCCGTACTTCATTGAATGTTTGCCTAATACTGGTCTAACAACTTCACACAATTTGTGTTCGGCGATAACATTTTTTAATAGCAATCTGGTAGGAAAATAACAATGATAATGGCGTACCAAACTTTTAGGATGGTGAGGGGAAAATTCCTGTTGAAGCAATGTTTTTATTGAAGGGTCAACAAAATTCAGCTTTGCCGAATTTCTTGCTCCGCCACTGGCAAATGATAAGGTGTCGTCAGGATAACTACCGCTTTCTTGTCGGAATGGGTTCATTTGAGTAGAATTAAATAATTTACATTGTTCAATAAACAACAATTTGGCACATGTTATCTTCCTTGTTATCTTCCTCGTTGAAAGTTCGTAATCGTGCAAGTCCAGTGTAGTTCTCGAATATACTCATACAAGCTACTTATCTCCTTCACACTCCTCAGATCGTCTAGTGGTTACAGCGTCAACCTTGGATGCTGTAGATCGCGGGTTCGAACCCCGGCCTAGTCACACTAAAGACTTTTAAAAATGTGCTAACAGCTGCCTCGCTAGCCGCTCAGCATTAAGAGGTTAGTGTTAGGACTGGTCGGTCTGTTAACGTCACTGGGTGGGGCATCATGTCATATGCCTACAGCACGATGCACAGTCCTAGAAATCACTACAAATTGCCATTCAGCAAATATGACTGAAAATTTTGTAAAGCTACGTTAAAAATCCAGATTACATACACAGACGAATTGTCTCTTTATAGGTAACTCGTCGGTATGACCATATTTTTGCTAATTGTTCTTTCATTGGGAAAATCTAGGTAACTCGTCTTTACGGACTATATTATTTGTACATTGTTTAATTATTGGGACTGGGTAGTTCCCTGGTTCCAATGGCTATATTATTTGGCCATTGTTAATTCATTTGGACTGTCTCAATAACTCGTCCCGATGGTTATATTATTTGGCCATTGTTAATTCATTGGGACTGTCTCAATAACTCGTCCCGATGGCTATATTATTTGGCCATTGTTAATTCATTGGGACTGTCTCAATAACTCGTACCGATGGCTATATTATTTGGCCCTGTCTCAACAACTCGTCCCGATGGCTATATTATTTGGCCATTATTAATTCATTGGGACTATCTAAAATCTCCTTTAGTTTTACTTTGTTTAGCATAGTACTTTCCCTTTAGACTGAATCTAGTGGAGGCATTGGGATGCGCTGCATGATTATGTCTGTATGACAAGGTTATCTAACAGAGTGCGCGTTTTATTAAAAAAATTAATAACTTAAAATGATGAAGATTTTACCAATATGTTATCTTTATGTTTTCCATAACTTTTTGGGATATTATATTTGACTTACTCGGCACTTTAAAACCAGTATTGTGCTGATATGCCGCTACATGCATGCATGCAAACATACATACATACATGCATGCATGCATGCATACATACATACATACATACATACATACATACATACATACATACATACATACATACATACATACATACATACATACATACATACATACATACATACATACATACATACATACATACATACATACATACATACATACATACATACTTTAACTGATAGATGTGTTTTGGAGCTGTGACAAGAAATTAGTTCACTATAATACGTTTTTGTTTTTTATGTGGAGGCGGTGTTATCCGTTGTAACGACGGAAACAAACGGATTTACGCATAGAATTCGGCTTAAATAGTATCACGAAACAATTTAGTTTGAATTATTATAGGGTCATATTGCAAAAAAAAAAAAACACGCACTTGCATTATGTATAAATGTAACCTTACACCACTGTTTACTATAAGTATACTATAGAAAGTAATAGAATATAGACCCTACGTTAGTACGCTATTATGTACGGTATTCCGTTATAGTGAACAAGGAAGTACATTATTATATGGAATGAATCATTGGTCTCAATGTACTTCGCAAATGGGAGTTGTAGCAGTGCCGTGGATAATGTGGTAAAACAAGAACCGAATATTATCATTTAGCAACGCTGACCAAGTTAACCACTGATATTAATATTAATAATTCTGACTCTGTCAAAAGCCCGACAGTTATATTAGTATTGAAAGGCATCGGCTGGGTCGAAATTCCGAGTGTTATGTTAGCATTTAAAAGCGCTTTTTCAGTTAAAAGTCTGTCCTTCGTAGTAGTAACAATTAAAAGTCTGACCTTTGCACTAGCATTTAACAACGCTGGTTTAGTCAAAAGTTCGACCTTTATATATTATCATTTAGCAAGGATTTCTCAGTCAAATTCTGAACGTTATATTAGAATTTAATAACGATGACTTGGTCAAAATGCGAGCGTTATTGCTTTTAACAACGCAGGCTCAGTAAAACGTATGACCGTTATCCTAACATTTAACAATGCTGTCTCGGTCAAAAGTCTGACCTTTCTGTTAGCATTTAACGAAAATGGTTCAATCATAATTGTCGGCAAAGATTTTGATTTACTTTTTACAGGAACAGGTCGCCAATGCTTACCGGTAAACGTTCTTTCAAAAAAAAAAAACATTTTGAGTGTTTGGGTTTCTTTTGGCAAAGTTAATCCTAAGTTGAAAAATATCGAAAAGTTCGGACTTACAAAACTTAGCTATGTTGAACATCTTGGTATTATAATGAGTAACCCCGAATATCCAGGATCTTTTTACGAGTAAGACTAAATATCCGGGTTCCTTATAAGAGTAAACCTACACAGCCGGGTTCTTTTTAAGAGTAAGCATTTAAATCTGGGTTCTTTTTAAGAGCAAACTTATATATCCCAAATATTTTCTCAAGTAAGCCTATTATTCAGGTTCTTTTTAAGAGCAGGCTTACATATCCTAGCTCTTTTTTACATGTCTATATAACCGGGATCTTTTTAAGAGCAAGCCCATATATCCGGGTTATTTTTAAGAGCAGGATACCGTATTATGATTGTGTTTTTAAAGGAACATATATGTTTTCGCACCAAACAATTTTAACCCTTCTTATATGTAATCTTCAATACCATTGGCTTTGTGTATTTTCTTTTACATTAGAAGTTTTATCTTTGCAGTTAAATGTCTTTCTTTTGGGTAGACGTCATGTGCAACAATTATGGCATGTATGGCAAACGTTTGGAGTTGAATTCTGACATTTCATTGTGTAATGTGTCTCATTTTAAAGAGGTACTGAATCCTAAAGTTGAATAAATTTTGCGTTAAAGTTCTCTTAATCATGCAAGAAAGGTCTTAATAAAGTTCATTCTGATACTTCTCTAATCTCATTTCTGAAACATAAATGGGCCAACGTCTAAGCTTCAGTATAATTGACCCAGCCATTGTAACGCTATAGTGGCAGAGTACATTAGGTTTAACGACCTATCGGTTGGAGGAGAACTTATATCAAATAAATGATTTTTATGGTAAGGTTAATTGCATTGTATTCTAGGCTGTCAAAAACTGATAAAAGACATGATTATTTGGGGAAAAATTAGAAACAGTTGCTTTCGATTGTTCAGTTAAAATTAAGGCGTACACTTTAGAAATAATGCGAAATGTAAGGTAAGTGGTTTAGCTCAGAATTCTTTAGTCCCATTTTTCTTGTGAGACGTCAAAGTTGGCTCTGTGGGAAACCTAAAAGAATAGAGTTTTCCCTCGTTAATAAAGTAGGGAGGTCAGATAGCTGTCTTCAAAAGAAGGCAGACTATAGTGCTAGGAAGCAAGATTGTGTGGAAAAGAAACATCACTAAGGAAACAGCTTTCTATATCCATTCCGGAGAAGACAATAAGGACAGTACAAGAGGGATGTCCACAACTAGAGAGTTCTGAATAAGAAGGGTCAGAGGAAAAACCATGTGTACACGGTTGACAAGGAATATACAAAGCCAAAAGAAGAACTAAGTCAAATGATGAAAGACGAAGAAGATATCGTACTCTTTTCACTAATCTATATTATGATGAACGAATCCATAAATTGAACACTGCTATTAAATTCCATTAAAGTAAATTGGTTGGATTGAAATTGCAACTTTCAGTTTTGTATTAATTAATTCAAAATCTATTTTATTTTATTGTTTACGGGGGCTCGTATTTGTTTATTTCTTCTCAATAGTCTCGCTTATTTCTCGTACATTTTCTATCTATTTACTTATAAACGGGCAAGAACATTAAGGGAGGTCATTCCCTAGATAACGCTCGCCAAATCAATTAACAGGGTACTACACCTAAATTCCGTTACAAAATATAATGCGCTAGTCAAGGGCAGGAGGGGACACAACGGAAACCTACCATCACGCCGCACGCCAGCAATGGACCGCTTGTTTTCCGTGGATAAAATTACATGTTGTTACGACTATATTGTCTAGAAAGTATGTAACAGAAAAGAAATGAAACAGACAATTTAATTAATATTCAGCAAACTGATAATTCAAAATAAACTTACAGTATTGTGAATTAAATTCCAAATAATCGTAAATGTCATGTAACAAATCAAAAAGGATATAATATTCCGAATTAATCCAACATTCTTTAATATATTAATATTCCACACTGATATAATCCAGAATTGTTTTGAATGAGTTATCAATAATCCAAAGTTAGTGTTTCAAAATGTCACAAAAGCAAATGAACACGTTTTAATTCCAATAAAAAAATTAAGTAATCAATTCCTCTAAATTATATCTGAACCCCTAATTAGATTTCCAAAGACTGATATTAAACTGGAATCAATAATTGTTTACCAAATCTTTAATATACACCTTTCACTTGGCCTCTGTCGCAATAGATTGGTCAGGAAAAGCCACATTTCCGACAGGAAATTCCATCAAACTGTTAAACAAGTTCGCTTTCCATAACATTCTGAGCTTGTAAACAATGTTAAACCTTATACTCAGTTTTCAGTAAATATCTATTTTTAAAAAAACAGCATGTTGAAAGTCAGGTAGGCAAAATCTCTATCCTCATTACCAGACAAACATTGAATATATATATATATATATATATATATATATATATATATATATATATATATATATATATATATATATATATATATATATATTTGTGTGTGTGTGTGTGTGTGTGAGTGTGTAAGTGTGTGTAGTTAGATGGATGGACGGACGGACAGATAGATAGATAGATAGATAGATAGATAGATAGATAGATAGATAGATAGATAGATAGATAGATAGATAGATAGATAGATAGATAGATAGATAGATAGATAGATAGATAGATAGATAGATACCAAAGCTTTAATCTAATTAGATGGTAAATTAGTACAGTGCCGCGGCAAAGAGTATTCAAAGTAACGTCACATGTCCCCAAGTAATGGGCCTTAGAGCCAGGTGATATTGTTCTTTAGTGACGCCATTATTTTGGTACCGGTAAATGTTTACTGAGCAGTTGCCCAAATCCCCACCAAACTCCAGCTTTATAAGCTGAAGGTGAGGTACCTTGACCAGTATAACTGGAAGAAACGTCCCGACGGCACCCCCTTCTCCTGGTGCCTGTGCGCATATCTCCCTCCCAACCCCACGCGCTGCCTCTAAGTTATGCGCTTCTGGTTTTATGTATAAACGAAATTTCTTTCCATCCATCGTTATTCCTTAAATCCAGGTAAAGTAAGGAGTCTTTTGTCGTCTCGGCATAAAACCTTGGAATTATTATGCACGTGTTGACTGTTATCGTTTCTTTCTGTTCCGGTGAATTCCGAAGGGTCTGGCATTTAATCTACCGAATTATTTATCAATTGGCTGCATAACACGTCCTTCTTTGTACACACTCGGACAAAACTAATCTGACGATACCCTATCAGATTAGACCGGTGACACTCTCCAGGTAAATCGTAGCCAAACCTATATTTTATACCATGGGCCATGTGCAATAGTCACGAAGGCAAATAATGTAATTCTGATCTCACAGTATGTATGTATGTATGTATGTATGTATGTATGTATGTATGTATGTATGTATGTATGTATGTATGTATGTATGTATGTATGTATGTATGTATGTATGTATGTATGTATGTATGTATGTATGTATGTATGTATGTATGTATGTATGTATGTATGTATGTATGTATGTATTGTCATTCCGGCATACATCATCTCGATTATTTTTCGTTCACTTTGTTATCTTTTGCATGCTAACAGCGTGGCATTTCTCATTCACTGAACTAGAGGCGCACGATATTATTGGCTTAATGCAGTAAGTTCTCAAGTGGTACGTACCATAGTACCTTTTTTACTTCGGTAATTTCTGCCAAAAAAGGAATGTTCTTGTTACGAATTTAATGATACATGTATTAACAACGTGGTGGTTTTTTTTATGACAAATTATATCAAACATTTATTATTTTTGCTACAAATCAGTTGAATTTGTCACAAATTAGATTTGAATATTACAAATATAATTATATTTATTAACATGTTAAAAGTCACTTGTCATTTGCTAATTATTTGCTACCATATGTTAACATGTTCCCTTGTAAGATGCAAATCATCATATAATTTCAGAAGAGCAGTGGTGTTCTCTTTGAACGTTACATAATTTCTCAGTTCTACTAAATATTCTCACCGTACGGATGAGCTAGTGGTTAGAATGTCCATCTTGAAAGCGAGGGATGGGGGGTCGCGGGTTAGATCCCCTACCGAGTCATACAAAAGACTTATAAAAATGGTACAAGCAGCTGCCTCTCTTGGCGCTCAACATTAAGAGGTTAGTGTTAGGATTGGTCGGATTTGTGTCAGCATAATGTGACTGGATGGGACATCTAGCTACATGTCTGCGGCATGATCCGCAGTGCTAGACATCTCTATAAGCTGCCACACTACAAACATATAAGCGTTATAACTGAAAAATTGTTAAAGCTCACTACAAATTGAAATCACAAACACACACACTAGATAACATCTCGTTTGTTGAAAATGTTTAATGTTTACTAGTCTGGTTGACATCCCACCCAAAGTTTCCTTGCCTATTGTATCAATTATAGGTTTCAATATCAACACCTCTTATTTTTATCGCCAAGCTTCGTGAGGTCCGCAAAGCACATTTCATAGGCTGTAAGCCTAATCATCGAACGTTACAGTGTTTCGATTAACACACTCCTAGCAAATTCCTCTACACAAGGTACTCGCCAAATAAAATTCACTAGAGGAGATACGATTTTCTTTTCAGCTGAGATATTTTATTTTGTTGTACAACAAGATAAATGTTGTTTGCCTGAGTAAATGTGTAAATGTATTTGAAAGATGTTGACAAACATGCTATACCAAGGCACACTTTAAATCAAATCACCGCTTTCCTAGGTGAAATTGAGATCTTATTTCAATGAAATGGAAGCTTTGCAAAAAATAAGTTCTAATTTCCTGACACGGTCGTGTTTTGAGAAAACATAATTTTTAGTAATCGTAAAATATTTAGTAAAAAAAACGAAAACTAAAAAAAAAACAAGCCCCCCCCATTTCAGTCTATGCTGGTTACATGTACTAGTATAAAACGGTAATATGTAGTGATTGAAACTGATATAAAATTATTCCTTTAAATAGTAGCAATTAAATTAAAAGAGATCAGGTATAAAATATCTAATTTACATACATTAGCTGCC